>CAVNZL010000007.1:3197500-3660000 GCA_963693355.1 Pontia daplidice | reverse complement strand
CAACTTAACGTAGTTAATATTCAAATATAACAAACAAATTGCAGACGGTAAGGTTGAATTTTTATGATATCTGCAACCAGATGATTATGAGATTTATGATATATGAGACCTCTTTTCTTTTTTTAACCCGGGGAAATGCATTTCGCACACGCCGAGCCTGGGCAAATTCCAATGGCGCGGGAGTTTGAAATTGTGGAGTCCTGAAAAGAGCTTACTACCCCACTAAAACCCCAGGGCCCACTGCAACTCGCTATGTGTGGGGGCCCGGTTACTGAATATCATTGCTCCAAGACCTTAACTTGTGAGACCAGTACTTGAGTATTTTAGGGTTTATCACGATGCGTGAAGAGAGTTGTTTGACACACAGCTGAAAGTTTACTAGACTTAATGTGTAAATCTAAAAACTTGGATGTTGTAACGTTATTTTTTTTATCGAAACAACTTAATTTAAGACACGGATTTAAAATAAAAAATACCCCTAAGTTTTTAAATCCAGGTTGAGCGATTAATGCAACATGATTCTGTGAATATTATACCCGTGCCTTTGGAGGAAAGTAAATTATTACTAACCGCATAATTCATAAGGGTGGGCAGAAATAGAATTCCGCGAATTGATCATGCTAATTTTCACATTATACGATTTATAGATATAGTGAAATTACCTTTATGGTTTTATTACCTATATAATGAACTAATTTGTCAATTATGACTCAGAGTTGAGAAAAACGAAAATCATAGAACATCGCAACTTCTTTATGTTGTTAAAGTTTTTTTTTAAGTGTTTTAAACTTTTTTATATATTTACTAGCTGATCCGGCAAACGTTGTTTTACTATACATGTGATTTCAATTAATTAATAAAAAATAAGGGTTGATCGTAGAAGGGTGAAAATTTAGGATGTTATGTATTTTTGTATGTTGTATCAAAAAAAATAGAAACTAAAAATTTTGTCTAATAAAAAATATAGGGGTGGACTACCCCTAATTGGGGGCTAATTGGCCGATTCTCAGACCTACTCAATACGCTCACAAAGTTTCATGAGAATCGGTCAAGCCGTTTCGGAGGAGTTCAAGTTCGAACCCCGTGACACGAGAAATTTATATAATATTGTGAATCTAAACCATTCCCAGATCCCCTTGAACACAAACAAAAAATTTCATCAAAATCGGTCCAGTCGTTTGAGAGAAGTTCAGTGACATTCACACTCACAGAAGAATTATATATATATAAAGATATATTTATTGTTATATGATACACTGGTGCACGGCAACGATAAGGCCGATTGCCATTATTGCTAACTGATATTTCTACTCTATTTCAGTTAGAACAAACTAACAAGCCTGTGTATGTGATGTTACTTCAAATACCGTCAAAAATCAGTTAATTCAAAAAAAAAAAAAAACCCCCCAAAAAAAAAACAAAAAAAAAAAAAAAAAAAAAAAAAAAAAAAAAAAAAAAAAAAAAAACCCCCCAAAAAAACAAAAAAAAAAAAAAAAAAAAAAAAAAAAAAAAAAAAAAAAAAAAAAATATAAAAAAAAAAAAAATTTAAAAAAAAAAAAAAAAAAAAACAAAAAAAAAAAAAAAAAAAAAAAAAAAAAAAAAAAAAGGGGGGGGGGGGGAGAAAAAAAAAAAAGGGGGGGGGCGGGGGGAAAAAACCAAAAAACGGAAAAAAAAAAAAAAAAAAAAACAACCAAAAAAAAAAAAATTTTTTTTAAAAAAAAAACCTTGGGAAAAAAAAAAAACCCCCCCCCCCTAAAAGCTGAAAAATTTTATTGAATGATTGTTAGAAAACACATTTATGGCAAAACAACGTTTGCCGGATCAGCTAGTTATATTAAAAAGACAAGCTGTTGTCATCAAATTCATAGGAACATTACCGCGTGACTGTATCAATATATATATATATAAAATTTACAAAAATCATTGCATGTTACGTCTGCCGTAAAATGATATGTTAGTATATCTATGAGAAGAAGAAAGAGAAGAGCTTAAGAAGTCGAGACTTAAACGAAAGAAGAATGGAGGAGAATGGAGCTTGAATTAAGTTTATATAAGTCAGATGCATATTTTTTATTTGTTAATAATTAAATTTAACTATTTATAATAACAATATCTATTTCATTCCACTGAACAGTAAAAGATTCATGTTTTCGCTTTACTTCATAAATTAACAAGAAGTCGGGGCGTGTATTTCTAGTTCCCCTATTACGGTGAACACTTATTAAAATTTCGTAGAAATAGTGACAGCCGTTTTGGGGTAAGCATTTGGAGCGCGTTTCCTACAATTTGTCGTGGGAAGGTGCTGCCGGATGTGTATGTAATGCAGTGGTTTGCAACATTTATTAATGCATGACATTTTATTTTTATGGCTAATTATTCTGATCAAGTTGAGGGAACCATATCGAAAGAATGAAGATACATTTTTGAGTAATTAAATTAATAGGTGAAATTATATTAATATTTTTTGGAATAATTGAAATATTAAAAAAAAGTTTTAAATACTTCCAAGTAATTGCATATTTTCATCCTTAACACCGTAGACATTTTGAAGATTAATGTAGGTATGTGAGGAGACTTGAGTTATTTGACTAATTGAGGCTAACATTAAGTTAAATAAGACCATAAATAATACAAAGGTCTATCTATAAACGTACAGAACTCCTGTTTATGCGAAGGAGGGTACCACAGTTCCATAGAAGAGGACCGGAAACCACGCAATTTAGTCGACTTTCAATTGTTTGCCTCATTATCATCGCCACATTCAATTTTAAAGCTACTCTCAAATATATAGAACCCATTTTCCAACCATTTACATTCCACTTGAAACTGTAATTTTCTATTAAAAAAGTATGCAGACGATTTTCGATCGTCATACCAAAGAATAGCGGTGGTTGTCGATAAATCAGTGTTGAAAAATGAGTGTTTGCTTTCGTAATGGTTACCGTTTGTAACGGAAACTGGCAACATTATCAGAAAATATGAATTATACCATAATTACACGAATAGGTTTGTTTGTTTCTTAGTAAAAAATATTCCGTTTGAAATGGAAAATGACTAATATTTTACCATGCTACCGTTATAGGAAAGGGATAATACATAGTTTATTGTACTTTGAAGCGAACTTGAGCGTTCGAACTCTAGCTATGACCAAACTATTTTTCTAAGTGCTTAAATAACACTTGGACGTACGGTGAAGAAAAAAACTAGTAATAATTATAGTGAAGGTTGGTTTCGCCTGTAAGCGTACGTCAACAGGTTTGTCTCAAACAAAGAAACCCCGCTTTCACTTTAGTTGTGGCTCGAATAAATGCCTATCGAAATATAATGGCATATCCAGGTCCAAGTTGTTCTGTAATGTGATATCCTTAGCCACTACGAAGTTTCGACGAAAATAGCGGTTGATGAAGTCTCGGAGCCATCGGGGCGTGATGTCGTTAGTGACTTTCACGTTTCAAACCCATATAGGAGAATAAATTTAGTGTTAGCTGGGAAAATTTTAATCAGAATCGAGAACTTCCCAAATAGTTGTGCAAATCTTAATAAGGACATTACACTGGTAGTGCCTACTTTGCTGGATATTGTAATACCGAGGAAAGTATATCTTAGTCTATATATATAAAAATAAACCCTTTCGCGTTGTAGGATATGTGAATGGTGACCATTTGATATTTTTTAATTTAATGATTTTAAAAAAAATATTAAAAAATCTTTCAGGAATATTAAAAAATATACATTTAAAAAACACAAACAATTAATATGAGAGTAGAGAGTTATTTCTATCTCCTAAAAAATAAATATCATATACAATATAAAATAGGATAATAAAAAAGTTTTTAAATAAAAGAGCAGACATTTCTGGATCTTTTGCATATGTTATATGACAGTACTCGTATAAATCTAGAATCTCTATATCACAGTATCAAATAAACTCCTCTAGTTTATTGTATGTTTTCATTAGTTAATACACTCGCGTGCAACTGAATCACCTCAAGCGTACAAAATGTACATAGTATTTTTCTAACATTGGTCAAACAAAATATATAACTTTGCACATTGTTTGTAATGTAGCGTAATCTTTCAGCATCAAAATTATGTTTTTTATTTTAAACTCTATCCAAGAGTTTTTAAATTAATTGAATCGAATCAACATGCAATAAAAGTTTCATAGGGGCAAGGACCGTTAAAATAAATACGAAAAAAAACAAGTAAAAAAAAATTAAAAAATTTTTCCCCCCCTGGGGAGATTTTTGTACTCCTCGTCCAACGCCATCTTCATTTCATTGATGATAGCAAGCATCCCATTTTTGGCTTGAACATTCCGTTTAAGTTAATAAATAAATGTTTTATAGAATTTAGTCAGGATTTAGATGACTATCATCCAATTTATTGATGAATTAGCGAGTGGTTGTTTCCGTAGCAACAGCGGACATTGTCATGCATGCTATAAAAATAATTTATCACAATGAAGCGTTCGTAAGGCAACACAACAGAAGGAATGTATCGGGTAGTTGGAAGTGACACAAAGAGGATGTTTAATGTGAAACCTGCCCAATATTTCTTAGTAATCTAGAATTGATCTATATTTAAATCCCATATTATATTTTATAAGGTATACCTTCACTAAGGTTATTTAGAGGCACTGAGAGGCCAGCTATAATAAAGTAACGTTGTTAATATTTCTGCGTATATATTTGAATTCACACTAAGCGTGGTATCGACAGGAAGTGCATGTTGGGATCTACATGTTTATCTTATTACCTTTATTCGTGACTTCGCTTGCAATACAACAAATAGATGACGGAAGCAGATCAAATGCCACAAGGACTAAGTAAATAAAAATCGGTGTATCTAATAGGAAATCTTCTGGAATGTGTTCGTTGCATTGAAAAGCTACTTGCCGAAATGTCTCGTTCATATGTCCTATTGTGGAAAAGAGAAGGAGAGATCGAAATCATAAAAATTCCAAACACATTTATATAACCAGGATAATAATTCACTCTATAAGTTACAAAATAATAGATATTGTTTTGGTAAAAAATATATCAAAATGTCAGTGCGCTCGAATTTCTCGCTCTTAAAACACAGCGATGTTTTAGACTTAGAAATCGAATATTCATATGAAATTTATTAAAAAAAGGGGGGTATTTTGCGCTTGAAGCTTTATTCATTTTATTACAATACTAATATATAAGAAAATACACAACGACTTCTGAGAAAGTGACATCATTCCACAAGCATTAGTGTAGTTCATGAGAAGATAAACTCATTTCCTCATAGTTATTATTGTTATGATACACTCTTCAGTGTAACACAGGTATGTACAATATGTTAATTGCGTATGTTATACCATCATATTTAGAGAAAGAACACTTTTGAAAGCCGCAAACCGCAACTTCAAATGGCTTTCTCGCACGTTGACGCCTTATTGTTTATGTTGGTATATAAATACGAACTTGGAGAACCAGCTATAGGTATCATAGGAAGAAGAATTGGAATATTCTAAAAAAAAAAGTCTTGAGCATAGCATCAAGGAAATAGCAGTTCTTTCCTGTGTCCATTCTGGACGAGCACACGAACTAATCTGAAAACCAAAGTGAATTGTGAGTTTTTTTTTATTATTGTCGCGGAACAATATACGCTGTGATTCACATTAGAAGACCGCATTTAAAACAGACAAAGGCAATTACGGCTTAGGAAGAACAAAGTTGCGACTTTGTATGATCTTAGTGAAAACCATTCAGCTATTTCGGTGGCTCATTGATTCACTGAATACCTAGAAACTTCTAATGAAATATGATATATATGCTTTTCGGAGAATCTGTTGAAATTAAATGGGTATTGTATTCCAAATAGAAGTGGGCGGCAGCGACAGTAATTCTGAATTTTTAAAGGAATACTTAAAGCTTAAGTATTAATAAATACTTATTATTCTATTTCTATATACGAACCTCCTTCAAGTATACTAAAAAGAAGAATTCCTAGAATACCGATTTTAAATTTTTCAAATTTTATTTCAACGATACGTAGGTCAATAAATCTTTAGTATTTGACAAAATTTTACACAGGACGTTTATTATTTTTTAAAAATTTTATAAAAATTTGAAAACCTAATGTTTTAGGCAAACAAATAGTAAATTATCAAGTGTATATTTTTTGAAAAAGAAAATTTGAAGAATGGCGTGTTGCGGTCCTTGTGGTCCCTGCTATCCCTGCTGTGGTCCGTGTCCTCCACCTTCGTGTCCACCGCCTTGTCCACCACCCTCGTGCTCTCCGTGCCCACCATGCCCGCCTTGTCCTCCATCATGTCCGCCACCGAGTCCGCCGTGCCCGCCGTGTGGCCCTTGCGGACCATGCGGGCCATGCTGCTTTCCGTGCTGCGGTCCATGTGGGTTCTGCGGGCCTTGTTGCCCGCCATGTGCATCCCGCTGTGCCCCATGCCCCTCATTCTGTAGAGGTTGTTGCGGGCCGTGTGGACCGTGCCCTCCCCCAAGCCCCCCACCGTGCCCGCAGCCTCCATGCTGCGGTCCCTGTGGTCCATGCTGAAGACTGATGTAGCGTCCTGTGATGTTAACTCTGCCAGTGGTGGTGACAGTGTTACGGACCCTTGGGATTGTGCAATGTCGTGAAATCGTGTAAAAATAAAGCGAATAATAATAATATAAATTGTATTACTATCACCTTAGTAGGACCACTATTATAAGCATACTAATATCCTTGAGCGTGTAACTCTTTTAAAAAATTTATCTACAATTTAGTAATAAGTATTACTAAATTATATTAGTTTAGACTTTCCAGAAAGGGCGAATTTTTGACGTATTAATGCGTCCCTGTAGGTGGGAAATTATATAAAATTAAGGGTCTCGTGTTACTTAGTTGAAAAAAAAACAAGAAAATAAATTATTTATAATCAATAAACAATAAAATATTTTAAACTTTTATAAAAAACAAAAAAAAATTTTTTAACTACTTTCAGTTAAAATTTATATTTATTTATTAATTAAGAAATTTATCATAAATTATTTAATTTTTAGAAAAAAACTTATATTTAATATATTTTTATTAATAATTCATAAAATATAATATCATTTAAGATAAAAATATTTAATAACCATGGTTTAAATTCAACATTACTATCCTAAATCTCTTATATTTAAAATTTAAATTAAATCTATAAATATAATTTTAAGTTATTGATAAGTAATATTATAGTATAAATTATAAAATAAGCCAATAAACTTACAATTTTAAAAATTATTAAATAGTTCAAAATTTTATTAATTCAATTTTTACTGCTAATTGTAGGTACCTTAAGTAATCTTTAAAAAAAAATTGTTCGTACCTTTATAAATTTGTTTATTAAGAGCTTATATTTTTTTAATATAGGAATAGATAGGATATTTTCTTTCTTTTAATATTTTGATTCGGCGGCTATTATGTTCATGTATTATTAATTTTGATTTGATTTTAGAGGTATGAATATTTTTATTTTTTTATTAATACCTTTGAGAAAATAAATAAAATATATATATAATTCTATATATATTTTTTTTATACACGAAAAATTTGGAAGTTTACTTTTTTTGAAGAGTATTACCTGAAATTAAAATAATTTTTAATTTTTTTAGTATTTAAATGGTTTATTTTGTATTAATTATGCTATAATTAGAAAATAACTTAATTATATCTAACCTATATTAAATAAAAAAAAAATAAAAATTAAAAAATATAAATTAAAAATTAAAAATATACAAATTTTCCTAATTATTGGAGAGTTGACGGAAAATATTAGAATATAAAACCTTTAGATTCCGGCTCTATGTTTATAATTATAAAATTTTTTTAACTTTGCTTGATGTGTATAATTATTTTTTATTTAATAATTAAGAGAATATTAAATTTTAAAAACTCACATTCTTAAAAAGCTCACAGAAAAATCTTAACATTCCACAAAACCATATATAATTCGTAAAACTTTACTATTAATTAATGAGATTTATTATAGAACATATTATGACATATTGCGGAAAATTAACCAAAAAAAACAATATTTAATTACCGCCTCTTAGAGAAATACATTGAGTGTTGTTTTAATTAAAAAGAATATTCACAAACCACTAATTACATATAATTGGAAAAAATAAACTTGTTTTTTCACAATATTAGTAAAATGGATAAGATACGAAACAATTTTAAAATTAATGTTATAACTACAATTACCTGTTAATTAAAGGATATATTTTATTATAAAGGAAGGTACACCTGAAAAAAATATAATTTATTATAATAAAATAATAATAATTACTTACCTAAATCTTTCTTTTTTCCTGATCATTTTATCAGAAAATATTAAACAATTCTTCCAAGACCTACTTTTAAAATCTTTGAAAATATAAAATATCGGTTTATTTTAAAAAATAAATTTATTTCAAGATACTCCACTGCTAATGTAATAAAAATTATCTATAATAAAAAATAAGGAAATTTAGAAAATAAATTAATGATGGTGGATGTTTATAGACAAAAAATTTGAGGTTGGGATTCCAAAGTTAATAACAGTAGCAATATTGTATTTGTAAACGACTTCATTCCCTGCAAGTCTTCCAGTGCAGGCAACCCGATTTGTAAGTATGAGCTAAGGGTTAATTAGCCGCGATCCTGACGGGCGTATTACGAGCGACCGTTACGTTACGTCAACGCGCGAGCATTTTTGGGAGGAATTAAGTTTAAGGGTTTTATTCAGTACACAAATACCGCTTCGTTCAACTCTTTGGAAGAGACAAAAACGAAGGGAGAATGAATGTATTCAGTACATCATTCTTAATAATAGAACGACACATGTCTAAAACTGTTTCAATTTAAGACAAGAGAGAACTTCAAAACCTAATTCGCGCGGTGCTTGTGGTGTGGACGCGATGTATTGGCTCCTAGTACTTCGCCACCGCGCGTATGTCGTCATCTGTTATATTATGCGACCATGTCCATTATTGATTACTAACTACTGAGCTTGGCTTGTTCTGGTTTGCACGCCCCTTTTCTAGTTAGTATAACAGTTTTCGGTCCGGAAACCATTTTAACGGAATTTATTAACAAAAATACATTTTACAAACAATTTATTTTGAACTGACTTAAAATTTATATGAACAAAAATCGGTCTTTTTATCCGCAAGCAGGTCCGCAGCAACTGGCACACAGACCGCTGGTACAGCCTCCAATGCAGCCATCTCCACAGCTGAAGTACGAACCAGCTACTCCACCACGAGCCCTGTGCAAATTAAGTAGCTTTAAATTCAAATTGTAAGAAAACAATAATTATTATTAATTATATGAAAATAATTATGCTTATGGTATTTGACATACTAATTTAGTTATTAAAATTAAAAACTAAATGAAAACTCTTACTGCTTGTGCTGAAGTTAAACTGAAGATCTGCTATACTTAGGGTTACAACAATAATCAAAAGCCTAGGTAAAGTATAAACTATATGTAGTATGCCTTTAGAAAGCTTTACCCATGTATGCATCCGATGTCTCCACAAGGAGATTGACAATTCGCTCCAATCGCATGAGGACAGCACGGACCAACGTTCTTGCACTCTTTTCTATAGGCCATGGGACCGCAAGGGCCAACCATAGGTCCTTGGCAGCCGAGACAACAATTTAGAACAGGCATTTTATCAGAAAAAATGTATGATAGATAAAACCTCTTAATTACTTTTCATTTATCTAGTAATAATATATTTTACTACCAATTTACAAGAATTTTCAAATATAAAGCCACGACGCTAGTAAAAGAATGATCAAAAACAAAATATCCAAAGTGACGTTAGTCGTTCTAAAATTCTTTTTTCGTAGTAGTCAAAGTATGAACATATAAAAACTTTTTTAAATAAAGGTCAAATTATAACATACTATAGAGCATTCTTAAATGACTTACATATATTACTTTTTTAATCTGTCAATCAGCAATCGAAATTCGCCGTATTGAGAATTCTATAATTGTTTTGCTCGTTCACGACAAATTTAAATTCTAAGTTTTTTTAATCCGTAGAAATAAATTTTAAGCATGTCCGATCAACCCAAGCCTTCATGCGGTATACCTTGCTGGGGTCAAGTGGCGGGTCTCTCATATGCAGGCCCTTTCACCGGACCTTGCAATGGTGTGTGCATCAGCCCTTGTGGTAAACCTTTTGGAAGCTACAGTTGGCGCCATGGACCAAGCTGCTCTCCATAATCCGGACTTAAAGTGTTTACAATCATGTTAAATGTGTAAAGTTTTAACTCGAAAGCATTATTCCTATAATAAGTTTTTTTGTATATCAGTATTATTTTTGCTATATAAATATGAAGTGTTTATAATGAGTTTATAATAAAATTAATATTGACGGAATTAACATACTTATAAATACATGTTTTAAACGACCCCTGTATATGTAATTGTACAAAATGGATTGATTGAGATTTTTTCATTTCGGTCAGTTTATTTATAATGTATCCACGAGACGATCAATTGCATTTTCTAGGTGATTAACAGATGCGAAAATTTGAAAACATTGCGTAGTTCGTACTATTGTGCAATATGATTGCAAAAGGCTAATAATGTGGGAGAGGTTTAACACTTGTTGAACCATGAGTTTGAGAAAAGCAGATTCACGAAGCAACGATGCCTTAATATTTCAATTTATTCATGTTTAAGTCTTTTAATTTACGTACAACCAATATTTTTAGGACCTAGATATATTTAAATTAACAAGAATTTCTTTTAAGACCAAAATTAAAAAAAAAACGCTAATATTAATTTGGTCACATCACTATACATTCACACCACACACACATTTTCAATTCACATTTCACATTCGCTTCCATGTTTTTGTACTACATTTCTTCTATTGTTGTATTACTATTTAGTCTTTTTTTTATATTGTAACCCTATTTTGGCTTTAGTTATAGCATTTAAATCTTTTACTATATGTTTTACAATGCAGTTTGGGTTAGAAAATAAATAAATAATAAATTTGTTTTCAGAATCAGAATTACGTGAAATTTAATAGAACGAAATCGTTTCCAAGTATTTAAAAAATGGTATTAAATAAAGCGAGTTTTATATTCCTGGAAACGACACCTGGTTTCCTTTTTCCAGTAAATTAGCCAAGTGAACAATTAGCTTGTGACCGGAAACGAGTCGGTTTTGGCTCGGATCCATCAGATAAAGGCAGGAAACGACGCGATGTGGCGGAAGATAAGAACCTCTTGCACTTATGATACACACTGTTTAATAATAATATAAGTATAGAAACAAAACTCAGCTAAAAATAATGTTACAGTTTTAATGAAGAAAATCGAACACAATATTTGAGATCACATGCTTCAGTGGTAGTTGTAACATGGGCCGACTGGTGAGCAGCAACAACCTTGGACACAGGGCAGGCTACATGTGGTCATGGGTGGGTCACAACCCCCCGGACACCTAGCGAAGGTTCCGATGGTGAAGCAACGATAGCAACCATGGTATACCATTTTTTTGGAATTTTTCAAACAATGGGGTTTTGATTTATCTTTGACGGTGTCTAAATTAACAATGGCAATTGCTGTTTGTGGTTTACTTTTAGTTTTTTTTTTTGTCACAGATTAAGCATCTCTGAAAGAAGAAATCAGCGTCGCATACAGGCCGACTACAAATGCTCCTGTTACTGAATTTGAATTTAAAATTTCAATTAGCGCAGACAGTCGGCGACGTCATTCTCTGTTTTAGAGCTGAGAGATCGTTTCAAATTTTCGTGCTGCGATGCCGGTGTACTATGGAGGCTATGTGGGAGGCCCCCACGGCGGCGGTTATTGCCTTTTCTCATACCAGTCTTGCACGCCCACAACTGGAGGCTGCGGCCCCTATGGGACTTTGCCCGGACCCTGTTGTCCACCATCCTGCTAATTTGGTAAAATAATTAACTTTGGTTTTAGTTGCTAAATTTTGCTATTTATAAATAATATGCAAGTATCGAATGATGTTTAATACGTTACAGTATATATGATGATATTTTTTATTTCATTTACTATCGAATAACACTTTCTTTTCTTTCAGACATGGAAAATCCTGTTAAGAAAAACTTCCAACAAGTTTTCTGATATAGTGTTGTCATGTTTTTACAATGTTGCAATAAATAATTGAAAACCGATTATTTTATTATTATTAAATCCGAGTCTATTTAAAGCTTTTTTCTCATGGTTGAGCCTACACAACGTTGTAGGCCGAAAGATGTCCTAGTTTTAACGCCCATCTGGCACCTAAGATTCCTGTTTAAAATATATCTCAACTTATGCAGTGAGAATTTAGACACGAATGAGGATGCTCCGATGTCGGGGCGAAATTAGTCTATTAGGCTCTTGTCTATTCTAATAATCCAGGAAGACGGTTTAAAATTAACCTTGGTTAAATTAATGGCATGTTTCATCAAGGCCCTTTCTACCGCTCCGAGGCTAGTGGCTGTACAATTTATATGAAGCTATTCACATTACCCCGAGCCCGGCATTTTTACCGAGCGTGTGGGAGGCCTTCAGTTTAATACTAGACAAATACAAACAAGCATATTCATTTTTTTTGCCTGGTCCTTTTAGTTCCTTACAACATCTGAATGGACCCAACGTTGTGTTGTGCGTTATCTATTTTACCATACAAGTTTAAGAATATCACTTTTGGGCGATATGAATTGACATTTCCTGTAAAGGGTTTGTTAGGTAGGTGTAACAATACATTGAAATAAAATGAAAAAAATACAGAAAATACAGATTATATTTATTAAAATTTCCACAAAGCTTGGTTTACGGTATTGCATTTCGCTGACCATTACGAGGCCTCGTCCCTGCGTCCCACCGAAGTACAGACTTCGCCCCCCCGAGCTCGTAAGAGGGCTGTGTGGCGTCACTGCTACGTCAACTTGCACGAGGAGCGACTCTACTCGCCAAGGAGCTTGGCTCTTGACGGAGCGACGCGTCTGCACAACTCGGTTCACCAATGCATGCCTTCACTGTAGACGGGATTCACAAGCAGCAGAACAGCCACGATTTAGCAACGGTAGTAACCGCAGCAGCTGTAGCAAGGACTGCAACATGGAGAACAGCACGAATAGCAAGGCCCGCAGCACGGCGAGCAGCAAGATCCACAGGGGTAGCAAGGCATTTTTTGAGGAAAGCGGTGAGCACTGATTTGTTTGGGAGAGGGTTTTTTTTTTTTAATTTTTCACTTCTTGTTCTATTGAATGTTGATAGTTTGGAGTTTATTTGGTGAATGATTTCAGAATTTTCGTCAGCACTAAAGAAACCTCGGAAGAACGAAACATTTTCTGTATTCGAATTTTTCAATCTAATTCACTCTTATTTTTAAAAGAATAACATGGTTACTTAAAAGGAGGTTAGTTTCAATTTCGCTAGAAACTATTTTTTACCAAAAAAACAGTTGGTTCTAATCTAACTTAAAATATAGTCTACTATATTTTAGATTACTACATGTACAAAAAATTTCGTACGTATTCATAGAAATAGAACATTGAAACAGTTTCTGGGAAGAGTGTATTGAAGTAATGGATTCTCAGAATGTGTTTATAAAATAATAAGGTTTTCTGACCTCTGTTTAGTCAAATGGAAATCCGTGTAAAGCTTTACCTTCGAATTATCACGGCAATGACTTATAAATACATGCCCTAGTTTGTAAGCTTTGAGAAATCATTAGAATTTGAATATAGGATATAGGTATGATATTCAATGCGGTATTAAAATACTTACTCTTTTTTATGTGACTCTCATATTTTGGGTGTGTTTTAGGAAGCGACTTCATTTATTTTATGTAAATAAAACGATATCTTGTGTGAACACTACATTTAAAATTTTATAGAATCCCCTTTTATAAGATTTACAAATTCGTGAAGAAGAAAGTGACAAACTAGTATTATTTTAAAGCAAAACATGTGCCACTTACAAGAAATTGCTTCTGAATAATTGTCGTAATTTCATAGTAATAACAACTTTCTGACATTTCGTAGAAATTGCAGTGGGCAAATCGTTTAATTATAAAATTAGCTGTTATAGAAACGTTCATGAATAACGGGAACCGTTTTCAATTTGAATTTCTGCGAATGACCATCATTCGCCCCTACTTCCGCGAAATCTCGCTACCTAGTACATACGAGTAATTTCTAGTATCGTAGTTAATACACGCATTATTAAAAGCATACTCGCAATATTTATACTGTAGTATTTATTTGGAATTAAATATTTTGTGTTCTTTGCTGTATAGTTTTCTGTTGTAAACAGAGATCCAACTAGAAAATATATTTTACTGTCAAATCCGGTATCCATTACAAAACATATTCTATATTTTTTGCATATATACATTTCTGAAGGTCGTTTTTTGTGCTCCCCTTAAATAATGAAACTACATTTTTAGTATAAAACTTTATTAACATCATTCATAAATTATGAAATTCTCCGACGTTTCCTTGTATCTTCTTCATCGCTTTGCTCATTTTCACTTCCATCTGGTGATAAAATTTCCGTTGCAGCATCATTGATGTCTTCACCTGGGAATTTTGAAATTATTTTACAACTTAACACCGCATACAATAAGGTGTTATTATTATTATTATATAATATAAACGAATTTTGATTAATATAACAGAGTGAATTGTTAAATGAGAAATACTGTCAGGTCATCGAAGCCATGGAACAGAATGAAACAGAACTCATCTGAACACAGCAGTTTTAATTATTTCAAATAGATTTATTTTTTAAACTTGCTGATAAACTAACAAATACATAAATAAATAAATGTTATTGGCAGTTAGAGTGGAGAATATGCGAATAAATGAAATAAAATTTTCTAACCAGGATCATTAGTTTCATCGCGTTCGGTGTTGAGTGCTTCCATTAGTACGGGAGCTTTGATCCTGAAGTCTCTTGCCGTTCCCAAAGAAAGATATTGTTGGAAATTTAACTGGTAATATAAAAAAATATAAATTGGTAAATTTAAAAGCTAACTAAACTAACGGGACTCGTAGATGATTCTTTCTCTTTATATAATAAAGTACCTATTTACACTATTAAATATATAACTCAATAACGGTTGGTTGAAAATTGGTAAGATAGGAAACAATGAAAAGCATTTTTTTTTATTTTTTTCCCCGTGGTCACGGTAGGTTGTAAAGCACGCGAAACGTCGGGAAAATTAAAAAAAAATGTAATATACTTAAATTTTGTAAAATACATAACTTAATCCGTTAACAAAATGTTTTTCTTTAAATGAGTAATAGTTATGTTAATAAAAGACAATATTATCAAATCAAATATTTTGTAATGCACCCTCAAATTATACCTTCATCTTATTTCCCAGCAATATAGCGTGTTTGCTAAACTGTTCGGCTTCCAGCACAAGCCGCGGTATTAGCTTAGTATCGCGAAGGACTTTGCTTGCCTTCTGATGTTCCTGCGAGGCCTCCAGGTACGTGATAAGGCAGTCTGTTACCGATGACAGCTTCTTACCGCATATCTTTAGGAGGCGTTCCAGTCTACCAAACAACTTTTCATTGAACAGATATATCTCTATATATTAAAAGCTGAAAAGTATATCTGTATATAGTATTTAGGAAGGTTTTTATAGACTATTATAACATCTGGCCACTTCATAAGAACTGAAAATAACTGCGAAAGCGTAAAAAAGATTAAAAATTTTTATCTTAATATTTAAATTGTGTCAACACACAGCTGTATAAAGATGTTTTCGATTGAAATTACAAGGCTACTTTACACCATAGTGTTTGGTTTAATCAAAAATTAAAAAAAAAAACAGCCATACGTATAAAAAAAGTCTTAGTCAATTAATTATGACATAATTTCTTAGTGTAACGTGTCTTACCTGAGCATAGGCGCCATATCGACATACGAAGCGAGCCGTTTGAGCAGAGTCGCGAGCAACGTATACAAACGCGTACACGCACTCAACACGCGTTCGCTGCCGACTCCCACGCAGCATCGCAACGAACAAACACGAACTATCCAACCCCCCACACCACACAACTGAATTACTATTGATTTGTATAGTTCTAGGAGTTCTGTAACATTTTTTTTAAATTAAGCTGGTTGGAGTAACAATAATAAAAGTTCAATAAAATTCGGTAAGTACTTTCCATACTTTTAAATCATTTTTCTTTACAATTTAACAAAGTATATTTTTTTCTTTTGTACGTAATTAGAAATTTAGCACAAAGAGATAAGAGTTCAATTTGACTGAATAAAAAGAGTTTAAAAGTTGTGGTTGGTACATTACTTTGTTTCCTTCTAAGCTAAATTATAACAATCGTTCAGTACAACTATAGTGTAGATTTTTCTGTAGAAAACTCCAAGCTACCTTTACTGATCCTTTGTTCGTGCGAATGAGTCGTATTATTCAAAGCTGTAGCGAGATCTCGGCTGCGATTCAACAGATGCTCCATACATTTGAACCGACTGTTCAAATGCATACAAATTGTATTCAGCACCGTGTGTCCTGTGCGTGCATCTATAGATGGGAAATCGTCGATATCCTCGTTCGAAGATGATTCTTCCTCCTTAAATTTTAACAGTGCATATCATTAATATCAAATAATAATACAGTGCAACCTAAATATAACGTCTCAATATATGTTCCTCGATTTAACAAATTTTTCGTAATCCCCTTGAATTGTCCATAAGAGTCAATATAAAATATACCTTTACATTGCGAACATTCTTTGCGTACAACCTCTTATAACGAATTTTCAACTATCAAGAAAAAGTATTCATACCTCTAATTAACGAATTTTGCCAACCCAAAACCTTTATATAAAGTTTCCACCAATAATATAACTCTTAATCTTATAATGTGATTTATGTCTCGACATGCTTTTGGACCTTTGTAACGCCCCCTTTATAACGAATTTTAGACCAATCTAACCTCAATATAACAAACCTCAGTTCAACGAATTACTTAATATTACGAATATTTTCTTGTTCCCCTCCGATTTGTTATATCGAGGTTGGATTGTAATTCGTCGATATAACAGGAGCAGGCTGTATAACAGCGCTGTTCGAGAACTCAAACGGCTATAAGCTGAGTCTGGTGCTGATTGCCGATTTTAAATCGATACAATTATGTTCTTTCTCTCCCCTAATTTAATGATATTTATTATAGTTTTATCTTTCTTTTTCATAGATTTTTTTATATTACTATGTAGTTGTCATTTGACAATTATTAAGTCTAGTTTTAAGATTCAATTATAAGTTAATCTGTAAAAAAAACATAAACAAATTGTAATCTAATGGCAATAAACGATTCTTCTATTATATATCGGCGCAAATCGGCAACATTACTGCGTGTATTCGGGTCGCCCCTCTACTACTACCCCACTACAGTTGTAATAAAAAGACGAGTACTCCAACAGAAGACACATTTGCTTGTTGGCACTCAGACAGTGAATAACTAGTATTTTGTTTATAATTTAAAAGTTATTTTTTGATAAAGAAAGTGTTTTTATTGTATGTGTTCACAAGAAAAGTAATCTTTGAATGACAATGGAGATGGCGTCACTATTTTCAAAAACCTTCGGCGTCTACTTCGTCAAATATAATAAGTTGCTAAGTAATTTAGAAATAATCTTAGAATTGTCTCCAAAAAAACAATATTTTAAGTTACTGATTTCAATAATAGCCAATTTTTCGTACAAAATAAACCTGTCTAAATCCACTAAATTATTATTTTTTCAATAGTGGCATTTTATTGTATATATCAATATACTAGTAATATGTACTAATAATTAGGAACTTATAAATTTATTCATATACTTAATAAACTCAGGATCTTTCGCCGAATATTGATTGACCAACTTATAAGCTACTCAGAGTCAGTAAAAATGAGTCAGGTTCAAACATTAAAAATAATCTGGAAATGTAGAGTTCGCTAAATATAAGGTAAGCTTACATCAATTTTCCCAAGGACTCGTGTGAGTTTAGTCAGCAGTTGGTCCAGCAAAGGCGCTTCCCTATGCTCCCTATGTGACGCGGTTAGCAACGCCCCAATTAATTGTACGCAATCCTGTTTGCTGGTATGTACGTAGTCCTCCAGCTTTGATGTCACCTGTAATACACACAATAATATCTAATCTTATATATAAAATTCTCGTGTCACACTTTTCCTTCCCATAATCCTCCGAAACGGCTTAACCGATTCTCATGAAATTTTGTTTGCATATTGGGGAGGTTTGAGAATCGGACAACATCTATTTTTCATCCCCCTAAATGTTAAGGGTGGTCCACCCCTAATTTTTTATCTATTTTTCGGACTGAATTTCTTATTGTTTATTTTTCTATGATGCATACAAAAATAAATACAACCCTAAATTTTTACCCCTCTACGATCAACCCCCTATTTATAATTTATTAATTGAAAATTGAAATCATATATATGTGCAAGACAACGTTTGCTGGGTCAGCTAGTATATTATTATTTATAAATTATTTACATTTATATATAAAAGTTATTGACATTTATAAAAATACATTCATTAATTTCTATCGTGGTTAATATTTGCAGAACGTAAATTCTTTCCCTGCGGCTTATCTAATATAAAAAACGATAAAATAATTCATTTTGACATCAATTGATTACAACAAAATTTGTAATTGAAATAAATTTTCAATATTAATGTAGTAATGATTCCCTATTGTGGCGTTCATGACTTACACATAATATAGAAAGACGGGCTATTTTTAAGTTAATGCGTAATTATAATCTGGATCGATAGAAATTATTATATGTGCCTCTATGGACCAACGGTGTGTCCCTAAAAGTGCCGATAGATTTACGTACCCTATGAAACGCCGGACAAGCGGCTACCGGAGTTTCTAGAAGTAGAGCAGCAGTTTGAACGAGCAAAGCCGAGTGCTTCTTCAATAGCATATCTCGTTCTTCCATGGCCCCCTCGGCCTCTAGTTTCACTAAGGCAGCATGCATATGTCCTAATATCTTCGACATGTTCAAAGATGGGGTGTCCTCTTCGCCAGCTAAAAATTAATAGATTAAGAATTCTCTTTACATATACATAGTACAAAATCTGGTAAAGGCACCATCCTGATGATGTTCCGGTGTGACAGGCGCGCGTAAAGTGTTCTGGGTTTTTCGCGGAATATTGCTTCAATATTGGTCTACGTTTTTTTTTTAAAGTTATTTTAAAGTAAACTACGGACTTCAAAATCTAATAGAACTTATTATATTGTCATTTGCATTTGGAAGTTAATTGTAATTCTTTCTTAATATGAATATATATAATATATAAAATTTAACTTACTGATTCCTGATAAAACACTCTCAATTTTAAACGAATAGTTGTTAGACAACAGGAGATTAAGACAAGCTTTGAACAATTCCAAACACCCCAGAGCCGTACTATCGTCGAACTCGCATAGTTCTTGAAATCTATTTAAGAAATTACAATTAATAACAAAATATTACTACTGACTACTTATAATGATTTGGGAACTACTAATTGCAATTATCATACCGTTTTTAATTATATCAAATAATACATTATTTTTTACACACAGTCGGTTACGCCCAGGTAAGCAATTTATAGCATGTATTATGGG
This sequence comes from Pontia daplidice, assembly GCA_963693355.1. NCBI lineage: Eukaryota > Metazoa > Arthropoda > Insecta > Lepidoptera > Pieridae > Pontia > Pontia daplidice. The sequence continues at coordinate 3,640,360 of CAVNZL010000007.1, read as the reverse complement.
TGCTAATACAAGTAATATTATTTTTATACTTTTTACACCACCTAGACCACAGCAAATGAAAATATTCATAACACAAATATTGACAGTCCCAGGGATCGAACCAGGGACTCTCTGTTCGGCAGTCCGAGCATTATGTCCACTGAGTCGACGACACTATTTAATTAAAGAAAAACACTTTGTTAACGGAATACGTGCGTGGTCACGGTAGACAGACAGACTACACAGACAGACCAAGCAAACTATAAAGCACGCGAAAAATTTTAAAATAATGTAATATACTTAAATTTTGTAATAACTTAATCAGTTAACATAAGTGTTTTTCTTTAAATGACTAATAGTTATGTTAAAAAAAGACAATATCACTATTAAATTATTGATTAATGTGTATATAGTAATATTTGCCTTGAGTTTTTGAAAGAAGACAAACTTTGTGTCAGCTTTGGCATCAATTATCTTTTTTACATGTATGTAAGCATAGACCTCAATACAAATACAAATAAATTGCTGTTACTAATAATAATATTTTTTTTAATTCAAAGCCTTAACAGGCTTTTACGAAACGTCTAGTTGCACGATTCCAAAAAAGGAACTAATTTTTAAATTATTTGAATTTAAAAAAAAAACATTAAATTGTGAATAAAATGTGTACATGCCTACACAAGCACCGCTTATACAGAAGAGCGGCGGTACGAAACACATGTGTCGCCACCCGGTGTTTCTCGACTTTCTCATTCAATACACTCTGTATACAACGTAGAGTGAAGTGATGGAACTCCCTCTTACTCCTAAGTTGGTTGCGTTGCTCCAAAGACGACCAAGTTACTTCGTCACTGAAATAATTTGTTTCAAGGGTATATTAAAGTTTGAAAATAAATTATTTAAAAAAATTGAAATAATTGCTTTTTAAATAACGTGATTTGTAGAGAACGTTAAAATTTATTTAAATCGCCATACCTATAAAGTAAATCCAAAATTCTATGGCATAATCCTAGGTCCCACAGACACAGCAATGGTTTGAACGGCCCAGCCCGATCTTTTACCAAATTTGCCAACTTTATGGGAGGTTTAATCTTCTGCGACCTCTGACTTTGCGATTTGACAGTTTCCCTTGTGTCATTCAATTTACCCTTTTTGCCTTTGGGTGTTGCCTGAAATATAAAAAAAAATAACTTAATTTTTATATTTACCTAAACTAATCATTCGTAGTAAATATTCGTCTATTTCTGACTAATCGATTTAATATGATAGAAAGTGCTTGATCATGACTTTATTTCAAATGTAATCTACAACCATTTTTAGGGTTACATATCCAAGTGATCCTTTTGTTTCATTACTCAAATTCATTTTTTTTTTCTGTTTGTCTGCCACCACCCTGATACAGCCTAATAGACTGCGTTGAAATTATCACAACAATATTAGGAAGGGCGTTCCCAACATAGCAACGCTATTGTATAAATAAATAGATCTATTGAACAATAATTTAATTTGTGTGACATATGTATAAAAAATTAGGCCAGTTATATAATAATTTAAATGTAAATGCATAAATGTAATAAATAACGCGAGATTTATTTTATATTACACATTTACACAGTCGGTTATCTCCAAGTTAAGTATATTTTTTATTTACCTTAAACTACATTTAAAATACATATTATATTTTGTAGCGTATATGCTCAGCATTAGCATATAAAAAATTATTGAAAGAGATAATTTCATTAAATAATAAATACCTTTGTGTTATCCAGCAATTGCGAATACAATTTGTACAAATTAAACACAGAATTAGCGTGCTGTGTGTGCGGGGTCCATTGCATTATTTTATGGGCCATTAATGTTTCGTAACATTGCAGGGCCTTTTGGACCTTTAACTTTTTAGCCTTTGATTCCGGTGTCAAGTCTGATACTCCTATATCATCCTGGGAAGAAAGAAGAGATTTAAAAAAAACTGATAACAGCTCATAGACACCAGCACGGACAGATACGGTGTGTTGCCGGCTTTTAAGGGAATGGTATGTTCTTATCTTGTAAGAACCCTTAAGGAAAGCTTCTATACTTCGTTCACCTAGATTTCAATAGGTATTTGTTTATCTTAAAAAAAATATTTATTAAAAAAAAAATGTCAATATTAAAAAAATTCTAACCCCTGGAAGGCTTAAGATGCGCCTTTGACGCAATTAATCTCTATTCGTGTACTTTTATTCTATAATAACAATTTAAAAGTCCGAAATTACCACATCCACATGCAACAAGCTTTCGCAGTCCGTCAATCTGTTCATTATTTCCGTCAGTTTCGACCGCAAGTGGACAACGCCATTCTCCATTGGACTTCCCAAGATGTCATCCGACTCATCTTCCATCGGCTGCAGGAATTGCGCGATCGCGTATAGGAGGTGGCCTATTGGTTCCTGCAATTTGTATTCATCATATGTTTATTTTTAAACACTTTTTATACACAAATCAGTCGATCAATTCAACTCAAATGTATTCCGGTTTAGTCACTCAAATTATTTCATAAATAAATACAGGTCGATTGGCCCCAGGTTAAGCAATTATATATTAGATTTAAATATGACTGCAAATGTTTTATTAACCAGTAATTATTAAAAATAAATAAAAATAGCATTTTCAATGACTATTTTTATTCTGACTTTTGTAAACAGAATTTTTATTATTTTAGTAATATTTGTTATTTATATCACTTAAACCATTGTTTTTCAACCTGTGGGTCGCAACCCCCTGTCGAAGCTTCTGTAGGGGTCGCCAGAGTTCAAAAAAAATGGTTACTTTAGTAAAAAAACCCAATAAAGACAATTAATATTGCTAATAGTAATAATGTAACAAACATGATAAAAAACCGAAGGGTCAAAGGGGGTCGCGAAATATTTTTTTATTCTAGGGGGGTCGCATCATGAAAAAGGTTGAAAAACACTGACTTAAACTATATCTCTATTATTTATCAGCTGCCAGATCAGGTCTTACGACATAGGCTTCGTCGATCCGCTGCTATTTTTCTCGATGTTTAGAAAGTATTTAGTCTGAATCAATTTAATAAAATTCTTAATAATACTAACAATCAAATTCGCTGTGAGTGGTCCAGTTTGCACACATTTGTCCCACAATAGCGGAATATTTTCACCATCTTCAGCCAAAAATTTGCAGACGTGCTCGTACAACAATTCCAGTATTGATTCGTGCAGTGCCGGTTTCTCTTTCGCGCATTCGTACATTTCTGAAATCTTAATATATATAAATCTCGTGTCTGTGTTTGTGCTCAATGGACTCCTAAACTATTTAACCGATTATAATAAAATTCGCACACCATGTGCAGTTCGGTCCAACTTGAGAGATAGGATAGTTTAAATCTCAAATTATAGTCGCAATTTTAATTTATTGCTAATTATTTGTCTGTTATTATTTGACAGTCATAATTATCTGTTAACTCCAAATGATTCTAACAGATGTCGATACCTTTCGACTGGGTTCAGTAAGTAATCAATAGATGGCGCTGCTATGGTAAATCTACAAACGTGTCATATAAAGATTAATTTATTAACCTAAATAAAGCTTACTTTTATTGTTTAAAACGCTTTCAATTATACACACTTAAAGCTGATAATTATTTTTATTTAAGTAAAAAGTTATTGCTAAAAAATCTATGGCAAAACAACGTTTGCCGGATCAGCTAGTAGATTTATATAAATTAAAATTTCTTTATAAGAAAATCACTGTTATATTAATGAACGAATTGAAAAGATTTTAACTTACTAGCTGGCCGCCGCGTTAATACCAAGATAATATCTATGCAATAGTAACCAAATTTTATCGAAATTGGACGAGCCGTTTGCGCGTCAAGAACTTACGCACAAATATACAGAAACCGTCACCTTTTACTAGATAGTATTGGTAATAAGTTTCTATAAATCAACAGTAGTATGAAAGTTCTTACCGGTATAAAGTAATTGCTTAACTGACGCGTCTTGGACCAAACATCTCCGTAAGATGGAGACCACCTCCAAACAAATAGCTTCATTACGTACTCGTGACGTCACTCTTAAAATATAAAATTAGTACTATTACATTAACGATGTAGAACTTTACGGGTTTTTAGAACAGGACATAATAGCTTCAGATGGTTGATTTCTTCCTACGTATTTTTATCAATATCCTTACTTATATCCTATTATTCTAATGTAAAATCTTTTTACTGTATGAAGCTTTACAATATCCGTTGAGTAGTTTTTACGGTTAAAATCATCCATTCATACTAACAAACTTTAATAAACATTAGTAGGATATACCAATCGACAACATCTTTGTATACTACTGGTAATTCTTAAGGAACATTGAAAACACTGTATTATTAATTAGGAATATACCTAGAGAAAAACACTTTGTTAACAGATTAAGTTATGTATTTTTACAAAATTTAAGTACATTACATTATTTAAAAATTTTCCTACGGTTCGCGTACTTTACAGCGTGCGTGGTCACGGTAGACTGTAGAGTACGCGAAACGTTGGAAAAATTAAAAATAATGTTATATACTTAAATGTTGTAAAAATACATAACTTAATCCGTTAACAAAATGTTTTTCTTTAAATGAGTAATAGTTATGTTAATAAAAGACAGTATTATATACCTAGAGCCCTGCTGCGTCGCGTGTAAGTCTACAGTAAGCTGAGTGAGGTATGAATGGGCACTAAATTGCTCACTGCATCCGCTTTGACTGCCAGTTAGTGAGTATGACGACAGCTTCATATGCTTCAAAACTGTTAGGAAGCCTAACAGTGATAGGCAGCGGTACTGGGAGTCCCTGGAAAAGAGTTAATCACACAGAACAGCAGTAGTACATTTTCTATCTTATTCTGAACAGGCCTAGTGGCGAGTAAACTCAACTATGAACGGGTTCCAATCTATGTGAAACAACCCTCTTTTTGTAACGCTCGTAAGGATACTGAAGGTCAGACAGGCTGAACACCTCAGTATTAAAAAAAATTCGAAGGTTAAGGTACTTTTATTTTTATGGAGACCCACTACCAATGTGGTATTGGTAACGTGATCAAGCGTGATTTTCCATACAAATTTGTCATAATGATTGTATATTAGTTAAAATGATTACCGTGAATAAAGTCCCTTTCGGCAAACCATAACCAGCGTGTCCCTCGTTCGCGTACTGAACGTTATCAAGGGATGCACGGCTGCGTATACGGCCGCCGCATGTGTGTAGTCGCCCCCCGGTTGACAATTCTCGAGAATTGTATTCAATTGTGTACAAGACTCGACGGATACTGGCGTTAATTTGCACAACACGTATAGGCAATCTATAAACAAATATTAACTGTCAAAGACTCGTATAGGTTATTTTCCATGTATAAAGTAACATTATGAAGCACTCACAGATCATATGCAGAATTTAAAAAAAAGGCTAAAGCTACACATATATCCGCATTTTCAGAACATTTTTAATGTATGCTCCATACTTATTGATAGTATTGATAAAATCGAATTGGCTTCAAACTTTTGGCTAATACAACATATTTATTTATTTATTATTTAATTTAATACTTTATCACACATTAACATGCTTTTAAGACACAATATTAAGAAATATACATTATGTGTAAAGGGCGGCCTTATCGCTACTAAGCGATCTCTTCCAGGCAACCCAAACAAAGAAGGAGATATTAAAAACATATTGACTTGAATTTTCAACAGAACAATAACTATAGTTGAAATACCTGAATACTGTCTTTGGCTGGAGTCCCCAGAAAGCTTATCAGACAACTGGGCCAATATAAACTGAGCCGTGTTAGGTTGAGATTTACATAGCCTCACCAGTATCAACTTGCCATGAGACCAGCAAGCGTGTGACACAGCCTTAATACGGGATACGGATAGAAGAGAAAACGCAAGGTTGATGAGACCTCTTACTGTAAGCTCTCGGTGGTTTGCACTGAAAAAAAAATAGAGTTTTAGCATAAAACTAATACTTGAAAGTTAAGGGTATGAATAATTTTTTTGTCTTCTTCGATTCGATATTGCCATATAAGTGTGGGAAAATTATTTATACATTTTACAAATAAACTAGCTGATCCGGCAAACGTTGTTTTGCCATAAATGTGATCTCTCTCAATCATTTTTTATTCAATACAAATGATATCGTTTATACGAAGCGTTTTAAACAATAGATTCTAATTAGGTTAAAAATTAATAATTACAAAAATTAAATACAATGTCGGTTTATTAATCAACCCAATCGTCGCGAACAGAATCAAATCTGTTAGAATCTTTTGGAGAATTAGTTTTAACAAATAATTTGCGATAAAAATAAAATTGCGACTATAATTATATATCTAAGCAATCCTATCTCTTAAGTTGGACCCAACTACTCACAGGGTGCCAATTTAATTTAAAATCGGTTAAATAGTTTAGGAGTCCATCGCGGATAAACATCGTGACAGGGAGATTTATATAATTATAATTTAACTGTATTATATTCATATAGTATGAATTTAAATTATACTTCAGTCAAATGTCACAGCAATAAGGTGGTTAGCTATAAAATTTTTGTAGCTAATATGAAGCTTTGACATAGCGCCATCTATTGAATCTTACGACTTATTCGACTTTATAGATGTCGCCATTCAGTTGTGTTGCGTTATACCACGATTTAAATCATTCAATAAACGACGGACGGGATAAAAAGTCCTGTCTTCCATCTCCCAAGGTTCTTAGCTAAGAACTGAACTTCTCTGTCAATTTTGCTGCCAAATCGGTTCAGCTGATCGAGTTATAAATATTAGTTTTATATATATATAGATTAGAAATGCGCTACTGAAATTCTGTATTCAGTGATAACAGTAGCCTTTCTTTTACATTAAATTGGTCCTTCAATGCAAAATACATATCCCCTGTACCTTTCTGTAGTTAGAACTTTGAGCACATTCGCAACATTTACATCAGGAGGGAGGACCGACCTCACCCAGGCAGACTCTTTACTTCTCAGATCATCTAAAGTGTGCTGTTCTATAGCCGATTTTATTACCTGCACATACAGAAATTACATAATTCAAGAAATGTAATACTTGCTATACCACTTGGTCAATAGAATATTTTCAAAAATTCTCACATCCATACAAACAGATCTGAACTCAGTTCCCTTATCTGACACTGCCAGTGCGAGGTCTAAAAGAAACGGTGTCCTCAGCAACTGTGTTTTGGGCCATTGCTTTATATGTTTTCTTATCAATTCTGGATCAGCCGCGCCCTGAGATATATGATACAAACAGGTGGAGAGACAACGACTGAGGTCCGCTTGGCTGTATCGTACTGTGAAAAAAATTTAACTCTAGTTTTATAAAGTTGGTTAACAACTATTCCCCAGTTTAACATTACATTATATTTAAAGAATATTACATATTTAGAAATATAATAAATAATTCATTTACAAATGTAAATATATTTATTTATTCTTTATGATTAATTAATACGTAATACATACCTATATCATACATATCAACAGTAGTAGATTCTGAGTCTTGAGGGGGAGGCTCCAACTTGCTATACAAATGCAGGTTGAAATACTGACTGAGGTGTGCTAAGACCACATCCATGTTATATACTTTACATAATCTGAAAAATATCAACACATATACATTATATTTTACTCATATTTGATTTTATTTGGCAAATACGTCATGAAAATAATGTAATTAGGTAAAGACTTCATCCTCCTTAACTATAGAGGTAAAGTTTGGTATAAATGTTTAAACTTGTAATTATATCTGTGCTTACTATAAAGGAACCTTTATTACAAATAACAGTAACATATAATACTCAGTAGTTTCAACATAGGCAAGTCATACAATGATGTGATGGGACTTAGGAGGGTTTATTATGCACATAATTTTGATTTGATTTTGACAATTGCATATTTAAAATTTGTATTACTATAATGGATACTCACTTAAGTAGTTGGTGAACTAGCGGTGGCAATGCATCTGGTGGAGTCTCTGCTAAGTTTGTACATATCTTGTTGACTACTTGTTTGTGGTCATTTTGAGATAAATGCATATCCCTGGAGTAATAGAAAACATGTTTTTACTTATATTATAATATAATTAAAAACATGTTTTCATGTTAATGGTTAATGGCCTAATGGTTAGGCTACTTTCTATACAAGGGACCAGTTACTTCTCTTTTAAAATAATTTGCAAACTGTTCAGAAAATAAGTAATCTAATGGCAAAATTTATTTTAAAAAGTGAATATTTTCAAATGAAAAAAAATAACAATAAGTCGGAGCAGCAAGCAGAGAGGAATGTTATTTTAGGTTTAATAGATTATAGAAGTTATATTGACCACAAGTAAACCATTTATCTATTAAAGTGATATTTATCAAGATTTCTATTAGAAAAGCTGATTATTCTTTAAGTAAATCTTAAGCTGAGTAAATTAAACATAAAAACATAATTAGATTACTACACTTGAAAAATTAATTAGTCACCTATTATTACTTACTAATATTATTAGCATACTTAGAATTCTCAATAATTAATTACTAACTTAAACATTGCAGTTATGGATACCAATTGGTGTTCCTTCCACTGACACATGCATAAAATATGTATACACTGGGATTTATACTCCGTTCCCGACATATCTGTGCCATGATGCTTTATACTGCTTTGTGATGATACTATTTTCAAGCATTCAGGAAGCACATCTCGCCAACTGGAAAGATGTACCATACACTTTATACAATGCTTTATGGTGCAATTATTTTTTAATTACACAGTAAATTTAAAACCATAACAGAATTGCATTGGAAAATTAGAATGAAGAATCATCATACTTTTTTATCTGAATATAATTTTTGCAACTTTGTTATTTGTGTTTTAACTTACATCATATTAACATCATTATCATCAACTATGGACTGAATACTATCATTATTCCAGCGCAACAGGTCTTCAACTGGCATCCTCGGAAGTTCCAAGCACACTCTGCTGATAACATCACCACAATGTGTCAATGATGTAGACTCTTTTCGCATTGTTTTAAATACTACATCAATCACCTAAAAATTTTATACTCTAATTATGGGAAGTTTTTTTCATATAAAATAGAAGAATATAAAATTTCATCAGCAAGAGGCTTCATTTGGTTTTGGATATACTATGTATGGTTTTATGTTAAATTGAAATTCTTCAATGCTCTGATAGAACTTATTATTAAAACATATACCAGTTGCACAGCATATCACAAGCCAATATATTGATAAACTTACTGAAGCTATAAGTACTACACTAAATATTTAAATTAAAGAAGTTACCTTTATTTTATTTTTCAAAGAATCTGGACTATCTGTTAAACCATTGAAAATGCAATCAATAATGTCAGCCCCATCTCTTTTTAATAAATGTGAATTCAAACCACTAATAATCTGAAAAGTCTCAAAACATTTGATATTGTATTAAAAATTAACCATTTTTCAGAAATATAAATATTTTAACATCTTTACAGTTGATAGTTGACACAACTTCTAGGGTCTTTAATAAATTTGAAACTGTTAAATATTAAGACATTGGTTGACTGTGAGTATAAAAAAAAACCAAAGAACTCACCTCACTAAAATTAATTTTGCAATAATTTCGCAAATCATTTTTTTTATTATTTACGTGACCAATTTCTTTTATAATAGAAAATATTTTATTTGTATCCATATCAATTCAGAAGCATAAATAAAACTTTAAAACATTAATCAACCAATATAGAATGAATACTATTCATTGAATATTATTTACTGATTGTTTCTTTAATAATTTAATAAATTGTAATTTAATTATATTTGAATCTATGTGAATCTTATTTACAGCTAAAAAGTTTTTCCTATTTTCCTCTAAAATCATCTATCTCTATAGACTTGAAATGCGGAAAAGTTTTAATTTTCAGATTGATTCAAAATTATCTGACTTAACTGTCAGTTTACTCAAAGCACAAATCAAGCATCAAAACAATGTACTTCCGAGTGAGTGTAAGTACAATCTCAAGCTGTATGTTGTAAAATATAAAAAAACGTTACTTATTTTAATTAAATATAAATAATACTCGTAATACAATTTAAGTATTTCACTTAGAACATGTTTTCTTATGTTAATTTTATCTTAACTATTATATAGTTTGAAATGATGTCAGATCCGCTGATGGGATATTTCAAATTGTTAGGGGCTCGAACCTCAACAATAATCTAATTTACAAAATCGGACAGAGTTATCAGCATTATAACATCCTTAAACAATGCAGTCTGTGGTTATAATAGCCCGCTAAGAATTTTAAAACCTTCGTGTCCGTCTCTTGTAATATCTTTTTTTGGCTTCAAACACGCCATATCATACCTTAAAAATTATCTCACATTTTGTATTATATTGACAATAATTTGATTTATGTTCAATTCTTTCTATTTTTTAATAAAGTGCCCATAAATTGATGGAGTATAATAATCTATCATTTTAGTTAATAATTTTAGGTGTTATTACACCATCAAGTGGGTTCTCCAACACAGTCAATTCCTAGCTTAGAAGCTACGGATCCGATTTCATACTGTAATATTTTTTAAAATAGAAAAGCGGCTGGCAAGCAAGAGAGAGATGTTTCTTATGAATAAAATTTAAAGTATATGACTGTATTAAATGTACTTATTGTATATTGTACAGTCTACATTCGCTGTGCTTGTATATTGAATGTTTTCTGTGTATATTAAAGTTAATATCTACTTAAAAATATATTAATAGGTCAGTAGCCTAAGTTATTTAGAGTTATATTTTTTTGTAATTTTAATAACTCTGTTTAATAATATAAGTTTTGTGTTTCAAAATAATTACCTGGCAACATTAGTTTATAACCCATTTCGTGCGTCGTCATTTCTTCAATTGCGAAATTTACAAATTCCGTCATTCATACTCGGCCGTCAGTTGGCTTGTGTTTGTGTATATTCCGTTTAATTAGGTATTTTTTTAAACGCCAAAATACTTTACTTTTTTGAAATTGAGATATTAATATTATTTTATGTATACATAGGAATTATGTAATATTATTTATGATAAAAGTTAAAACTATGTTGTGATACATTTTGGCGGCATTACTTTAAAGCCACATAAATAGATCTCCTTGTGATATCATATTTATATGTTCCTGTGCATAAATAAATGCTTAGGAATATTCAACGTTTTGCATTACCAATATGTTGAAATTATAAACTGTGAGTAAAGTGATTTACAAATAGTGGAGTTGGACTAATAATGGAGAATCCGACCGTTAGCGGATTGCGTTCAAGGTCTCGCTCGAAGACACCCTTCCTAAGATCAAGCTGTGATCGTGAGAGCTGTCTAGAGAGTGAAGAACATGCACATGTAAAAACAGGACGTAAAACTCCTATTAAACGAAGCACACCTATCAAGTAATTATTTCTACTAGTTAATTCTTACTCATCAAGACTGATAAACCGATAGCGAGTCCATGTACTTATAAATACTAATAATTCATTGATAGGAATAAAATTTACATTATTTCATGTTAAATAGGTTTGTTATACCTAATTAAAATGTATTAAATAAAAATGTTATAGAGTTTTTCCAATAATATATAAGTAACGTTAATAATACTACTTAAGAAATAATTTAAATAGTCATTGAATACATAAGTAAAATATTTATATCAATTATTGTTAAGAGCACCTTTTGCTATTACTTCATGATGACAGTGTTATTAAAATAGTCAAGAATCTACAGTATGTGTTAAAAATTTCAAAAGGTTTATTTACTATAATGATGTCATGACCATTGAAGGCCAATATAAGGCCACTCATGGTGTGATTAAATCATGTTAAAAACCTTTAAGGTTTTTGGGTGTTTTATTAGTTTGAAACCTTGAGTTTACCTTGAAGCATCAGCTAACATTTAAAGAGGCCATGTGAATCAGCAGGTTAATTTGTTGCTGATAAGCTGTTATCGAAACTCATTATACTTTCATTGCCATTTCACTATTTATATTTTCAATTAAATGAAATTCATGTTGAAATAAATTGCAAGATAGCTGGCTTTTTGATAATACAATATCACTTAAATGTCTGAGAGGTTATTTTATTTATATAATACAGGCATCTATATATTTAAATATCAATATTTCATTACTATAAAATGTCACAACAAATTTTTCACACCAAGCAAGCTTTCTGTTGGTTCCAATTAAAAATTGATTTTATTTTGCTTAGGCTCATATATTGAGCTTCAATGTATGTTTTTTTTCTAGGCAACTACAACCCCCATCAAAGAAAGGCAGCATAGAAACAGTACAAGAAGATTATGAATCATCACCAGCCCACCGCACTAGGCAATCTACTAAAACAGACAAACTTGTTAAAACATCCGATTATTCATCTGAAGAGAGTCTGGATCGACTTAAGGAACATAGAAAAGAAATTTATCAGGTAACTATTTCATTTATTGTCCAAGCTGATTGGGTCTCTAAAAACAAACCAAACAAACAATCCCTTAAGTTTACTTTGGTGTTACATACTTATAAGCCAAGACTGCATATTGATTTACTTATTCATTAGAAGCATAGCTAAAATATATATACATAGGAAAGTGAATAAATGTTTATTTACTTAATTGAAAATAGATTTACCATTTTATGATATAATTGTAAATACTTATATATTCTTATTCATAGTCAGTCATATTAAATTCCAATTTGAAACATTAAAAAAATCCAATCCAATTAAAGGAATTTATATTGATTAAAAAGGTTATGTCAATAAAACCCTAATACTTTTGTCACAAGATGAGATGAGACAAATATTATGCCAAATTAAAATATTAATCTGTTTTAAATATCATTTCTGTTAAAAAAAATGTATTTTTGAAAAATGGTACTCCAAACTGTTGAGTTTTGTATTAACACTTATAACTAGGTCCTTTGGTCAGCAAAAATGTAACAAAACAAAATTAAACTAGCAGGTGTTTTAATAGCATTCAGTAACTTGATAGGCTATTCAAAATTCAAGGTTAATGTCAATAAAAATGCACAGCCTATTATTCATTGATGTCCTTATACGGTGTAGTGACAAATTCATTGAGTTCTTACTATTTATCTCTTAGTGGGCTAACTGTAGTGAAATGTGTTTACAAACTTCAAATCTATTAACGTCTATAAAATCATTATCATGAACTCTCTTGAACAAACTATGAAGGCGTGTGTTGCAAATAAAATATAATTAAACAAATGCCGATACATTATATATACCTAAGTTCTAAAGTCTAACTAAATATTTATAAATTACGGTCCGTATTGAACAATTTTGTGTAGCTATGCTAATTAGTATGTATAGAACAGTTTTGTTACGGTTCTCATAGAGTTTACTGCGTAGAATATCAATTACATCGCTCAGAGATATTTAGGATAGAATGTGATTTGTGATTTGTAAATCACACTTGTGTATGTAAAAAAAACTTAGTTTTTTTTGTGTTGGTAATTGTTTGCTTGTAGTTTAGTTAGTTCATGGACATTATGCTCATAATCATAAACCTCTAATAATCCTCTGTTTTATATTTTAAGTTTATTCTAGACAACTCCTAGTGTTCGGAAAATAAAAACTTAATTTATCTGCAAAACTCAGAATTCATTCCTCTAACCTCGTCATTCCTCATCATATATGAAAAAGCCTTAAACTTAATTTCAAAGCACACATTATCCACCTAACAATTAAACCGTACCATAAATATCAATTCAGATATTGAATCTAACAGACACCCACTTACAGATTACTTACGTTTCCAAATAAATGAAAATAGCCCTTATAAGTTACATATTTAAGTGCATATCGCAATTGTTATTGTAATATCGACTGTGTTATTTCATATCCAATCTAAACATACCATGTGGTCAAGAAGTCGGTTGTAATATAGGGATTAAACTGCTTTTAGTTAGACATTCATAAGCAGCTTCCTGTTTGTCTTTTGTTCCTGCCGCATCTTTTTATCATCTGTCATTTATTTTTTGAAAACTACCAAATTTTTTGTTCGGTTTAAATGATTTTGGAGACTTGTTATCAGTCTTTTATATATTGTTTTTGTTTTGGGTATAACTATGAAGTCCCTAAAGTATATAGTGAGACGATTTTGACCAGTAGGCCACCCCAAAGTAGTACTCTAAAACAATATATTAGAGGTCAGTCAAACCATTTTATTTAAAATGTACAGCTAAAAAGAAAGAGAAGAAATAAAAAATTCTTTAAAGAAGATTGTTCAGATTAAGTTGTTTAGTATAATAACAAAATCAGGTTCAAAATGTAGTGCCCAAAATCCTATACTTAGGTAACGTGGTGTCGTTAGTAGAAATTAATATATAAATAATAGTATTATATAGTAGTCAGGAAAATCTGTACAGGAAAAGGCCGAATATAACTTCGATCTCCCACTTGGTTTATTTTTAAATCACTCGACCGCATATGGACATTATTTCTAAACTACAGTTGAGTGAAGTCGCACTTTTATAGTGAATTCTCAATAATTTACCAAACTGTACGAATCTTGACCCAGTTTTATTTTTACTTGAAGGATCCAAGGTACGTCAGTTACTATAGTGATGAGTGAAGGAAAGCGCACGCTTTAGTCGATATGTTTCGGTACAAGGTCGGTTGTATAGCATTATGAGGTTGGAAATGGGTGGGAATATTTTGTGTAATTAAATACAAGTAGTTACTGTGACCCACCAATTAAATTAGAATGTTCATGCTTTCGTGAAAGATTGAAATAAATACGTTATAAATTAATGGTATGGAGTTTTAAGTCCGCACAAGTTGATTATGACCAGTAGACATAGCTAATCATTGTATTATTATTTCGTGAAATATGTTCTTTAGTTTGTACGTCTTTAATTTTTTTTAATTATTTACTCTGAGTAGATTCGTAAATTGAATTAAAATTGTATTGGTAAATGTTAGATAATATATCACTCGTTACATCTTATTTAAATCTTAACTGATGGAGTAGATTGTTATAAAAGTTGATTTTCAATAATTATATTTAAAGTCATATGAATCACATTTATTACAATATCATTCTTAGGTTGAACAAGATCATTGCACTGCAAGCATTGCTTTCGAAAGGTTAGCACAGTTCACAGTTTGACTTAAATCTACCGGCATGTTTGTGGTTAAAATATCGAATGGATACTGTAGCGTTACGTTTTTAATTTCATAATACAAGTTTATATGGATGCATATTTGTTTTGTCTATCTGGCCATGTGAGAATTGACATTGTCATGGTGCAAGGTGATACGGCGTTTATTTTTACGTTCGTCAATAATTTCAGACAGTTAAAAAATCAGATAAGCAGTTATCCTCTTAGATGCAGTTTCCACATGATGATACTTATAACGTTTTGGGATACAGCAATAAAAACATGTTTAATCAACCGTTACTTTTACAATTTGACGTAGCTTCGTCGATCTGGTAGGCATGGCAGCTTACCAAGTGCCTTGGCGGTTCTTTGAGTCTTCTTTCAATTGTTTGAGATTCACCGCGATCACCGCTTACTCACTGGGCATGCACAAATGTTTGTGTAGGAAAGATTGTGTTTGATTTGTGATGCCTATGTCTAACGATGATCGAATCGCATGGTAGGTCACATCCCTATCTATTACTCTTTTTCATACGATACAACATCTATGATTTTGTTGTTCACAACGGTGGACGGGCATCCACCGCGAGATGCGTCACTAAGATTGACACGACCGCGCGTGTTATCTGCAAACCAGCTATAAATAGTACTCTCGTATAGTGCTCAATCGAAGTTTGGAGCCAAGTGATGCTCTATGAAGCTAACACTTAAAAACTTTTAAAAAATCAGAGTTAAATCCATAACGAGTACACACACAATTAATAGAATCAGGCGTTCCTTTGCGGAAGTCCATAGTACATAACCCTAATAGACCAATATGCAAGCAATACTCCGTGAAAACCACCAACCCTCGATGTTCTTTTTGCCCCGACACCAGAGCATCCTCAGGAAGTTGCCTCATCGAGCGCTGTTCGAGAGTCCGCTTTTTTCGCGGAGTATTGCTAGCATATTGGTCTATTAGGGTTTTACACACGCAATTTTTAAAATGGCGCCATAATGTAAAACAATTAATAGTCAGGTGAAATAACCTGCATTCTATAGCCAAAGAGTACCATTCTCAAATGTAATCATTACTTTTAAAGAATTCTTTACATAAGAGCGCAGTTTCGGAAACTTTTTTACTTATGTGTGATATTTGTGACAGTTTATTTCTTATCACTTGGAGAACTTGCAAGGACAATTGTTCCAGCTTGGGTATGGAACTTTCTTTTATTAAATTTAATACTGGACATTATCTAAGGTTAATATTTAGATATGTTTTTATCACGTTGATTAAGACGGAATCACTCTGATTTACTGTTTTATGTTAAATTGTATAGTAAACAATCCGTCGTACGACAAATACTACGTTATCCATTGCATTCAACACTCCAACGTAATTAACTTCCTCTTTAAATCTATTTATACATATCCTTAATCAGATTGTTGGATGTTAAGGTTTCCTTAGTACCATAGATTAGATAAATATTTGATGTTTTATTTTTAAATGTTCAGTATCGAAAACGAAAAGTGACTACTGACTACTTGAATTGAATTGAAATTACTGAATTTGGAAATAACACGTAAGGTAACTATACCCAACCTAGCTGACCCAGCAAACGTTGTTTTGCCATACATGTGATTTCAATTTTCAATTAATAAATAAAAAATAAGGGTTGATCGTAGAAGGGTGAAAATTTAGGATTGTGTTTGTCCAAAAAATAAATAAATTTAGGGGTGGACTACCCCTAACATTTAGTGGGATGAATAATAGATGAATGATGTTAGCCGATTCTCAGACCTTCTCAATACGCTCACAAAGTTTCATGAGAATCGGTCAAGCCGTTTTGAAGGAGTCTGGGAACGAAAATTGTGACACGAGAATTTTATATATTAGATAAACGTACGTAGCGTCCTACGTACACTATACTCGTAGTATTTGGACAGTGGACACCCGTTTTTTATTAAATGAGTCATCGTCACACAAGAGCGCAGTTCAAACGCAAGAAATTGACCGTTATAAATGACATCACCATGGCCTGACGGTTTTGATTGTTCGCGGCTTTTTCCCGCGGATTTTAGCATGTTCAGTTGCCATTATTAAGTATTACTCTGATAGACATATATTGGGAATTTATTTATTTGGATACATAAGGGTATGATAAAATATTTTCATATTATTTAAGTCACTGATTTTAGTCATCTTGTACCGTATGTAGTTGTATATTTTCAGAAGCCTTAGAGATCGAGTTAAGTACGGTTTGGCTTAGCCGTTTGTTGTATGAAAATTCAAATTCCATGCTAATAACTGTTTTGTTGACAGAACGAGATAAACAGCCAGTATGAGAGTGTTTCAAGTTCGCGCCACTACCGAACGCTCGCTGACGTCACACTTAGCCCCATAACGCATAATGTGACGCATGACAGGTGAGCATGAAACGTAATAATCATACGTCATAGAGATAATACTTTAAAATATATGAATAAGTATAAATTAATCGCAAAAAAATATAGGAATAGGTATAATATATCAAATATCATACATTTAGCACAAAAGTAGAATCAACTTTATTCTCTCCAACGGAATTACGTATAGTTATGAATATTTTTGAGGCTTGCAAAATCTCTTACATATATTTACAATTAATATATTTATTTTAAAACGACCTTATTGACGTACTTTACAGTGTGTATTTTTGCTCACTGTAGACATATTTAATTAAATTTTTTTCCGACGTTCGAGATTACAGCGATTTACTTCCAATACTATACAATTTGTAATCTTGGTTTAGAAGACATTTATCCCGCTTTCAATTCCTAATAGCTTCAATAAATAGGAGCGAATATCTGAAAAATATTGGTAAAATTAAACTGGATCATTTGTAATGTTCAAAGCTATCACTACATAGTATAAAACAAAGTCGCTTCCTCTGTCCCTTTGTATGCTTAAATCTAGAAACTACGCAACGGATTTTGATCAGGTTTTTTTAATAGATAGAGTGATTCAAGAGGAAGGTTTTTATAAGTATAATAACATCCATTAAATAGTAGAGAAGTACTGTTGTATTTTTGAGGTTTCTAACATGATGTCGTAAATAATTAAATTTTTTCCGCTTACATTGCAAACGCAGGCTGAACCCTACGAGTTTTATCAAAATAATGTAATAAGTGTTGTACACATTGAAAAGGTCTACAGAAAAGTCTGTGATGGTATATGTCTATCTCTTATGGATAACCCACAATAACTTTTTTTTGTCATTTACTTTTTACGACAAATAATGGCTAATTTTCCAAGCGATTTTAACTAATACAGCATTAATCCTTAAACAATTAAATACCTTGAATACAATGTTAATTTAATATAGATTTATATGGCCCTTTTCACCGTATTATTTTAGTGAATATTTTCAAAGATATTATAGATTTTACACACACTTTGAATTTAGCAGCGATCGGACGCGTTTATTTTTCTGTAGTGTATTTAGTATCACCATTGCACCCGTGCGATGCCGGGCCGGGTCGCTAGTATGTATATATTCTTTTTAGTTGAAATAATAAAAAAGCTGATTATCACAATACCGTAAAATGTATCCAAAAGTGGCAAACCATTTCAATTGAACATATTATCCTAAAAATGTATTAAAAATATAACTTCATACATCTGCCCTCGACCAGATGTCTACAAATTCTTATGCTACAGCTGCCAAAAGTCCAAGGGTGTTCAGTTAAACTGGTTATTTTATCAGACATCTTATTTCATACAATATGTTCCAGTACAGCATTGTTGATAATCGAGTTGCAATTAAAAAATAAAATTGCTAAGCCAAAACTTTTTTTGGCATAATTCCAATTTACTATGTGAGTACAATCTGGCGAGATATTTCAAATGACTTTCCTTTTGGTTGGCCCCGGAATAAAATGGTCGCATATAAAATTAGTTTTGTTAATATTATATGCGACCATTTCAAATATGTCTATGCCGACCACATATAATGCTGTTTTCTTCTCTAGGTCGTCCCGTATCGGAAGCCCTACCTATAGCGCCTGTTCAACAGACAGCTCCTTTGCCGAACAAGCACTGGCCGACGCTAGCGCCCTCGTGGACAAAGAACAGAACTTTGAGCATTTACCCTATCGCCTGTACAAAATGGCGGGAGAGTACTGGAAGTGAGTGTTTTTTATCTTTTGATGACAATGATAATTTTTTTTTACAATCATGATTTAAGTAATACTGAATGTTGCAACAGGCGAATTATCTGCTGGTCCTCCCTATGATGTTTTGTCGAATTATTGTATTCTAAAAAACATTATAAGTTATTTACAGCATTGTATTAAAAACCTTTAAGTTATAAAATAGATATTTTATCCCCGTTATAGAATAATTGCGTATATTTAAAAGTCTTAAAATAATAGATTAACTCGAGATGCGATAATCTTAACTACTTGGAGACATCTTATTCTTTTGAAAGATTCATATGGAAATTTATTCTTTTGAGCGACGTTTTTTTCCGTTAAAACGTGATGCCTTTCGAATCAAGCGTACGAATTGTAAAAAACAATTTAAGGTTATATAGACAAATTTAGATAATTTATTTAAGTAATATTAAATGGAATAAATTGATGTAGGTGTATAACACACAACCGCGTAAACACCAATTAATTCGCGTTATACACAAATGTACCTTGAAACATTTACCCAACGCACACACAGTGTACAATCTGGCTGCTTGATGTACGACATTGTTTTGCTCAAATTGGTGGCGATTCTGATGTACACCTCTAAAACTAAAAATCTCTAAATTTACGTTTAGACCTGTCAAACGTGTATAACCTATTCTATATATTTCTACATTGACAATTTAAACCTTATTGCTATCAATTTAGAGATGTACAGAATAGGTTACGTTCTCTAAAACAATTTGACAGGTCTAAAGCTAAATTTAGAGATTTTTAGTTTAGAGTGTGTACATCAGAATCGCCACCATTGTCTATGTTTATTGATAGATAATTTACGAAATCGTTCATTTTGTAGGTAGATGAAAAATTGCGAGCATTATGTCAGTTTTATTACCGCTTTGAACGGCCACAGTGAAATATGTTTTTTAAAGCGTTATATTCTAAGTTATATTATAATGGAAGTATGTAAAGAGTTAGATTTGGAAGTTGTTGAGGAGACTTTAACGTTTTGGTAAATATTTGTTATCTTAAATACTCTCGTTAGTAGATAACCGATTTTAAAATTTGATAAGCTGAGGGATTAGTAGTATTTCGTAAATTTCGCTGATTATGGATACAAGGAACGAAGGACATAGTTTTTTAAAAGTGATACAAAACTTCGATTTAATACAAAATAACGAACAATAATAAAGTAACCTAATATTTAAAAGCTAGCTTTAGTTTATCGCTTCTTAAAACCTTTCGTAATGTGTAGTGGCATGTTTTATGAGTGCTAAATCGGGAATTTGAAATGTCGATTGTAAGAATAACACCGGAGTCGTGTCTAACCTCAGTTGAATCTAAGCTTGTACCATGCTCACGTAAACAATAATCGTGCAATTTGAATTTACTAGTTCTCACTGTTGTGAAACACTCCCGGATATAAACCAATATGCTTCACCTCTTGTAGGTGACTGTTTTGAAAGATATTTGATGGCTATCGAAGAGGTTATGTTGTTAGTTACATTGCTTGTAATAATATTTGTTTTCGTTATGGTTTTCATGTTTTCTACTCTAGATAACTTTTAACTAAATAAATGGTAATTAATAAATAAAAAATAAGGGTTTATCGTATAGGGTGAAAATTTAGAATAAAAAATATAGTAAACGCATAACAAATTCGTCTTATATGTCTTCAAATTTCACAAAAATTTATGGTTAATGGACTAACTTTCACATTTAGGGGGATAAAAAATTTTGGCCGATTCTCAGTCCCTCATACGCTCACAAAGTTTCATGAGAATCGGCGAAGCCGTTTCGGAGGAGCTCAAGTTCGAACCCCGTGACACGAGAATTTTATATATTAGATTACAAGTAAAGTCAAGAAACTTTATCAATTTCAGCAAATACCCCAAAACGGACTACACGTATTCCCCAATGTCTCGGGACCGCGTGGAATTGGCTCCGGGGCAAGTGGCCGTCCCGAATATGTCCCGCCGCTCTCTGTCCCAGTTCCGGTTGCAAGGGCCAAACTCAGTGGACGAACCGGACAAGTTCGTCTCCACATGGACAAGCACGGTTACGAGGAAACGTTTTACGGTAACTTAACTCTGTCATGTAATATGTATAGTAAAATTGGTCGATCCTTTTTTAAAACCACTCCGCATCCGTGCTTATGTTTATATTTTGTTTTATTTCATCATCTTTTTTTCTATTCTCATTTTGTTATATATTGTTACCCTATTTTGGCATTTAAATTGTATATTTAAAGAAAAACACTTTATTAACGTATTAAGCTATGTATGTATAAAATTAAATATATTTTACATTATTTTGGAGAGTCAACCGTGACCATGCACACTGTAAATTACGCGAAATGTCGGAAAATTTTAAAATAATGTAAAATTTAAATTTTGTAAAAATACATAGCTTACGTTAAAAAAGCGTTTTTCTTTAAATGAGTAATAGTATTGTCAATAAAAGAAAATATTATTTGTAAACTATATATCTAGTAGTACTGTTTGGGTTAATAAGTAAATAAATTCCCCTATCTATTGCATGCCACTTAAATTATTTAATGAGCGAAAGGGTTGTTTCGAATTTAGTGCTATCATATAAAATTCGCTTGCCCATATAAACCTAATCAGTTTTACTATGTGTTGTTCCTTTGACCACGAAATATTTGTTATCACATACAGTTTATTAAATATTTTAAGTGTATGTTACTAAAATCAGTCATTCCGTTTTCATTCAAGTAAAAAAAGTATGTGTGTGATTAAATCTTATCAAACGAATTAATTTCTATTTATTGATAAAAACGTATTAATTTTCAGACGGTCGAAAGTTCTGATGACGAGAGCCCATATATTCACAACGGCTTCGGAGCGAGGGAGGAAAAATGGTGGTTTACTCAGCTATTGACAACGATAGTAACCACGATCCGTACAAACGCTAGCAAAGCGTATAGGAAGGTAGTCGGCCCGTCGCACAGATATCCTTATACTGAAAGAAGGCCCGCTAAAGGTAGTATAAAGAGTAAATATATTTATACTAGTTGACCCAGTAATGTTGTTTTGCTATACATGTGATTTCAATTTACAATTAATTAATAAAAAATGGGGTTGATCGTAGAGGGGAATAATGTTGGGTTGCATGTATTTTTGTACGCTGCATGCCATAGTAAAATAGAAGTTGTATCATAAAAAAATTGACAAAAAAATAAATTAGGGGTGGACCCTAACATTTATGGCATGCATAATAGATGTTAGTCATTCTCAGATCTACTAATACACTCACAAACTTTCATGAGAATCGGTCAAGCCGTTTGGAGAGTATGGAAGCGATAATTGTGTAGAGAATTTTATATATAAGATATATAATACATTGTATTCAAATAGGACTTTTAAACTTGAATCTCATAGAAAAATTTAAACAATTTGTTTTAAATATTAATTAATGAAAATTTAAAAGCCTATGGACGATAAGAAAGAATGCCTATTTGTTTCAAGTAATTATAAATGACATCAACGGAATAGTTTACCTGACAAAAATCAATTACTCAAACAAATTTTAGGTATTAAAATTACGATGCTTATTTTCAGCTGGCTTTATATCACAAGCTGCTAGCGTTGTTACAGCTCCATTCTACTGGATATATACTCTCATCACTTCGGTCATCACCACAACCGTCACAACTGTCACGGAAACGGTAAATATCCCTGGTCATATTTGGAACTAAGCACCAACATTCGGATAGAATACGTAGTATTTAACTTCACACCTTAAAATTCACATTGGTTTTTATCTTTTAGTGTCGGTGAGAAATGATCTCATACTATTGTTAAATCCTTTATTGCCAACCCTGAACCTACAGTGATCGCAAAAAAATATGCTGCAATTTTTTTATAGATATCACCAGAGAAAGCCGTCCGTACCGAGAAATATCGAGCAGTATATAATAAACAGGAGAGTGGAAAATGGAAACTATGGCCGCTTTTACTTTTGTTGCCGGCTGTTGGATACGGATGTAAGTATTTTTTATAGTATAAATATTAAAACAAAGCATTTTCAATTAGCAAAAAACATACAAAAATAATTCTACTTATTTTTATAGAAGTAAACGGTTTATTTTGATACATTGTTTTAATATGAATGGCTCAGACGGCTATTTATAAGTTGAATCTCAGCATCAAACTACGACATTTCAATTATAGTATTTACACAACACCATATTGATAACATACAACAATAAAACATGGTATCAAATAGTACGGAACTCATATGGTATTATCGGAAGTCTGGGTGTTTTGGACTACTATTAGTTCATGAACTGAATAAGATTTTCTTTCAGCATACTACACATACGAGAACTTGGATCACCTGGCTCTGCCAAACTTTTCAGATTTCTATATAGATCTATCGGAGTTCACAGCGAAAACTTTCCAAAACTTGTCAATGCCAACTCTCCCAGTCCTACCTGAGATCAATTTGACAATGCCAAATGTCAACTTGGCGCATATAGATATGTCAAAAAAATATACAGTGTACAAAGAAGTTGTACAAAACAGATTAAGCGACGTCTCAGATTATATACAAGTAGTAGCTGAGAGCTGCTTCGAAGAGATTCGGAGATTTTGGCATGGGGTGATTGGATAAGGTTTTTTTATATGAAAATAATGTCATTTATTTAAGATTCATGGGAAATTGATTATTTTATATCCCACTACTGCCATGGTAATAAAATATTGTTATTAAGATAGCCAAAATAGTATTCTATCCGTTGTATTCCCATATTAATGTTATATTGAACCAAATATAACTACAATAATGGATTGTTTGTGAGTTCTAAATTAGATTTATTTAGTTTTACCAAATAAGGCACTTAGATAATTTAAAAGCCTATAAATTATATGATTAAACGTTGAGGTTTCAACAATGGACACCAGTTTTATTGCACTATTTAATTAAATTCACTTATTGGGCCTTGTTTCAATACTTTCTTTACCATGGCAGTACATTTTCATATAATAAAGAAGATTGTTTAAAAAAATAATTGATTTGGAATTTGAAGTCCTAACATGATGATAATACGACTTAATTTATTAGTTATTTTCTTTCAAGTTTATGATTAGATGGGAAATGTCTCAGGTCCATATTCTAAAGGGCTATATAAAAAGGTGAAGCTTTATGAATCATTTTAGAATATGGACTCTGAGAATAATAAGAGTATTATTTTTTTTATAATCGCTATAAGATTTATAATTTTATACACAAAGCGGATACTTTATTTTCATCACAGTTTTATAAATAATTTATATGAATAATTTAGATTAGTGAATTAACTAAACTAAAATTAGGCTTATTTCTTTGAGCTAAAGAAATCAAAATTTATATCTTTTAACAGACATAATTGGTTGAGACTAATAATTACATTAGTTGAAAATAGTTAAAAGACTGATTTAGTTTCTTTGATCATAAAAATATCTTCATGAATATTTTTTGTGATTCACATGTCAAAATACTTTTTGATTTTCTTTTGTACTATGATCAATCTAATTATTTTATAATGGTGATTTTTGACAAGTTGCCATGTTTTTCTATAGAATGAAGAAATATGAATCCTGGAAGTTTTTCCTAATACAAAACATGGCCATAATTATTTTAATTGGTATACTAAATTAAACTAATACTAGTCTTATTGTTGATTTTTATTAATGTCAATAATTATTTGTAATTCATCATTTTTGGCTTTAATTTGAATGTATTTATAATTTAAGATGAAAATTATTTGCGTATTACCTTAGAGTACAAAGGTCACAATTTAATTAATTTATTTCAACTCTGTGCTCTTCATGTACCTGCTTATCTAGTTAATAAATCCGACCTATGATTATTTCGTTATCTTAATTAAGTTAAGAATAACAAATTTGAAATTATGATAAACTAGTATATTATTTATTTCTGGTGTGGCCATTTTAATCATAAATGATTAATGTACTAACTGGGTTATTCAATTAAAAATTTCATTATGCAAATTGTGTTATCCATTCCCTTCCCCATTCCCCCTTACCAGGGAAGGATAGAGGTATGATCACCTATACAAAGTGCTCGCTGGACGCTCTTTTAGGTGAGTTATAACATTTCCTTTGTTAAATATCAATCTCTGTCCTTCCCTGAACCTTAAAACCTTTAAATGTGGGGAAGGACAGAGTATAAACACATTAAGTAATAATATCTTTTTTATTACAGATTATAAGTACAACGATCGGGTCGCGGACACGTATACGCCCCCAATTATCGATCAAGATGCGGACTTGACCAAACGAGTCGCGGCGCTCGAATCATGGGCCCTGAATGTTGATAATCGATTTAAACAAATCGATGGTAAACTATCGAAACTCGATAACTTTGAGGCGCAAATAGAGCACTACTCGTTCAAAAACCTGAAGCAGAATTTGGTGCAGATTTTAAGCGTGGACGATAATAGTGAAGCTATTGCTAGTAAACTAAGGGAGCACTTCGACAAGAGTTACATATCAAAGGATGAAATGCAAATATTGAGCCAGCAGATACATGAAAGATTGATCAACTCATGGAAGCCGGATATGAGTGAGGATGATATAAGGCGATTAGTACAGGAATATTTGTTGGATGTGGAAAAACGGCAGATGGCGTTGATTGTCGAGAAAGTTAAGGAATATGTGGGTAGTGTGGCGGCGCCAGGAGGCGGGGGTGACCCGGGCCATTATGACTCCGAGGAGATCAGAAAACTGATGATGGGTATGCTGGAGATCTACGATGCGGATAAGACGGGCTTGGTGGATTTCGCTTTAGAATCTGCAGGTAGGAGGTTATTACTTCAAGCCTGAAACATAATATAGTATGGGGAACAGTTCTCGCATTAATAGCTGATCCGGCAAACGTTGTTTTGCCATACATGTGATTTCAATTTTCAATTAATAAATAAAAAATAAGGGTTGATCGTAGAATTGTGAAAATTTAGGATTGTATGTATTTTTGTATGTTGTATCATTAAAAAATGGAAGCTAAAAATTTTGTATAAAAAATAAAAATTTAGGAGTGGACTACCCTTAACATTAAGGGGGATTCAAAATAGATGTTGGTCGATTCTCAGACCTCAATAGGCTCACAAAGTTTCATGAGAATCGGTCAAGCCTTTTCGGAGGAGTTCAAGTTCGAACCCCGTGACACGAGAATTTTATATATTCGATATATACACTCCGACCACAGCGAACATATAAATATTGATAAAATAGAGTCCAGAAGTGAAAACCTACTGGATCGTCATTTAAAATAAATTATAATTTTATTTTTATATTCCTGTTTATATACTCAATATTTATTATCTTTATGTATGAAAAAAGCATCATATTTCTCGTACAATTTGAATTGGCAAATTTAGCAAAAATATACATCACACCATTTACTGATAACAATTGCATATAATAATATTTATTGTTTTTAGTGAAGTTACTATTGTATTGATACATAGTGAGAGTAGAGCTATTATATAATAACAGACGTGTTCCGAATGTAATATTTAAAACGCATGGCGCCTTTAATGTATTTTTTTCAAACACGTTTAATTCCAGGTGGTCAAGTTATATCGACGCGTTGTACAGAGCTATACCAGATCAAGACGAAGCAGTACTCCATCCTTGGTTTGCCCGTTTGGTGGGTGTACACCTCTCCTCGTTACGCTTTAACGCCGGGAAATATGCCCGCGGAATGCTGGGCGTTCCAGGGTTTTCCAGGATATCTGGGTTAGTGATAGTAAAATAATTTATTTAAATATCGCGATCTATTAGCACTTTTTGATTTGATTCCTCGCAAACCAAAAGCAATATATATTATCATCATCCATTTTATTTCAGTAATCCGTACATATGCGATAATCGAAGTGACGGGTTTCTCGCTGGAGCATATGTCTCGTCTCCTCGCTGTTGAGGGGAAGATTGAATCAGCACCCAAAAATTTCTCTGTTTACGTAAGTATTACAGCGCTGAATCTGTAAATGGTATTAGTCTACACTTTGTCTTCCTGCACCCATTAGGCCGTAGTTACACGAAGTTAATAATAAGTAATGTGTATAGTAACAGTGTTACTATGTGTAGAAAAAGAACACACTTGGCGATAAACACTACCCTTACTTTATGTCTATGATTTTTTGACACTACTTAAAACATATAATCAGAATATTTTGTAGATTTATGAACCATTGACACACATAAAACCAAAAGACAGAAAACACCAACTAGTTTACATAATATATTTGCTTACTTGCTTATTGTATATACAAAAGGCAACAGCCTTAGCTTTTTGCATTCAAACTCTATGTCTGCGGTAATTTTCATCCAGTCCATATTTCACTTAAAACATGTTGTACTTTTTTAATTCTTAAATTTAAAACGTGACTTTATCACGGAATTATGACGATGTCGAAAATAAATTTTCTATGATTACCAATTTATATTCCAGGGACTCCACGGCGAATTGGACCCAGAGCCCCATTTATTTGGTAACTACGTGTACGACGCTAATAGCACGGCCATACAATACTTCCCCGTCCAATACCCTAAGACCACCAACATTGGGGGTATAGAATACCCCGTCGCCTACGACATCGTGGAACTGCGGGTCCAGAGTAACCACGGCAACCCTACATACACCTGTGTTTATAGATTCAGGGTTCATGGCAACCCTTTGAATGATATACGGCAAGCCACTGAGGATAGTATAAGAGACAGTGAATCGTAAATTGCGGCCTTCTAGCTTTAGTACAAAGTGACTTAATGTCAAATGTGTTCCGATTTAGTGTTAGTGTGACCATTTAACGGTGAATATTTTTTGACTTATATAAAACTTTTAACATTGATTCAAATTTTTGTATAAACACTTAAATTGTTATAATTTTGTTTCATAGTATGGACAAAAACAAATCAGTGTAACATTCAAATTTAAGTATTAATTTCTTAAAGTATCACAGATGTTTCAGTAACCTTTATCTCAATATCGCACAAGGCATACGCTTAGTTTTTCATATTATAAGGTAGAATAAGTTTTATCTTGTAACTAATGTCCCTGTAAGACTAATGAGAGCTTTCAGCTCTTGACAGTTGACAGGTCATTATTATGTAAATATGTGCTAGATCTGTGGCCCTAGTCGAAATTACTATGAGACAAGCGCGACCCAATCAAATTAATATGGATGCCAAAGAGTGATGTCATTCCCATACAATTTTATTTTATGATAGCGCATTATTCTTAATCCAAAGTATATAATTGAAATTGGTTTGTGCAAATCACTTTACAGAAAAATACATTATATAAGTAAGAACTGAACGGAACTAATTCTACAGAATTTTGTTACTCGAAGTCCTTCCTAAGAATATTTTAAATAATAGTTGAAGATGAATTAGGATTAACATTTATTTTAGTCTTTTAAGTTCTTTCAAAAGGTTCTTATATAGATATTATGGATAATGATGTACTTTACCAATTGATATTTCTAACTAACAATCAGGCAGTCGGCATATTACAACTTGACTATTATGACGGTCTGTAAATCGTTGGTTAGAAATGGTAAAGTCCAAACATAATTTTAAACCTAGTTTTAGTGAAGGAACTAGTCCATTTAGCAAGTAATTTTTATGCCAATTTTTTTATCTCACTTAAACTCTCTTTATATCGTTCAAATTATGTTCGTATATATATTGATTTTAAACCAAGTACACAAAATAAAATAGATATTTTTTTTAATAGTGGTCCTATAATTTTATCTAAATCCTAAAACCTAATATAAGCTATAACACCTATTTTTAATCATAGCATAAACAAATGCAGGTGATGTACTTGTAACCTCGAGAGTTCCTGGTGTATAGGCGGCTGAAAAGTATATTTTTTCTTAATTCCATCCCAAATCGCTGTTATAAAGAACAAATTACTAAACAGTTACAAATAATAAAAAAAATTTTTTTGAAGCAGCTAAAATTGGTTGTGGTCGTGGATGGTGAAGTGAATATTTTAATCCAAATACCGATATTATATATATATATAAAATACAATTTAACAAAATACTGTTGTTTTTCACGGAATAGCTGAAAAAGGTTTATAAGGTAAAAAATCCTATATAAATTTGTGGCATACAATATAAGTTTTAATCTTATTTATCTATTCCGTAATGTTTTCAACTAGTTTTATAACAAAAGTGTGTTTAGTACTACAAAATATTGTGTATTTAATCAAGTTTCCTCGCTGTGTCTTAATAGAGTTACATTACTATTTATATATAACGACAATAAAGTTATCATTTAAATTATAAATCCGTTGATTAATGAATATCATAAACTTCGAGTAAGAAGGCGTACAAAAATACTACATTATATTTTCGTTATATGAACATAATAAAACACTGCTTTATACAAATATATGTAATGCCTATTTGTATGACTTTATAAATTATTTGAGTGTATTAACTTATTTTATTGCAGTGTGACTTTTTTAAGTGTAGGTTAGAGTTTTACATTAATGCTTCACCGAAATTTTCTGAATGTTTTGTTTCAATTATTAAAGTTTTAATAAATGATGAATTTGTTTTAATACCTACTTGAATAAAGTAAGTTGTTTGGAAACTTCCAAATACAGAATACCTAAGTCTCAAAATCCACTACGAAGAGAATATATTCATAGATCAAAGATATTCTTCTTGGTCGTTGTCTTCAATTTGAAGGTCGTGTCCCTGAAAGCGTCTCGTACCTCTCAAGGTCCATTTCCATGTTCTCGTGTCCTCAGGGCGGTTACAACAGGCAGTCCAGTGATGTTGTAACTTGGTCACACCAGGGCTAGGAGATCGGCGCGGGGTCTCTTACCCTCCACTTTGCCCACCACAACTACTTGTCTAGACTATTGTGCGGCGAGGAGTAAAGATTTGAAGTCTTGCTTAACCTCAGTTTCCAGTACAGACTTATTTGTTCTCTTGGTTCACGGTATGGGAGCATCCGTCGCCAACACCACATCTCAAACGCATCAATCATTTTCCTTTCCACTTGTGTACTGTCCATGATTCCGCCTTAGAGAAAGATGGAGAAAACCAGATTGAACTAATTATCTTGTCTTATTGAGATCCTCCTGTCTTGCACAAAGCGTATTGAGTATTGTGACTTTGACATCTGATCCGTCTTTGATCTCTCGATCTCCCTCCCTGGTCAGACACTAAGACCCAAGGTAGAGAAACTCTTTAATACCTCTATATCAGATAGTTCTCCAGTCCTTGAAGTTGGCCAGTTCTGTCGACTATCATGATTTTTCACCTGTTGATAGTAAGTCCTACCAAACTACTCTCATGCTCCACTCTTCGGAAAAGCTCTGCCAGTTCTTTCTCCGACGATGCAAAAAGAGTGGTTCGTCGATATCTAGTTGCTGATTTAGGCCCCGATAGAGATGCCTCCTTCCCAACCTTCTAAAGCCCTTCTCATTATATGCTCTCCATATAGTTGAAGAGTACTGGGGATAGTATGATCCCTGCTGACCCCTTTTTGCGGTTTAAAAGGACCCGAGATGACATATTTATTCTTACGTGGATTCGCCGTCTAAATAGAATTCGATAGAGTGATAAGATGGGAGGTACACCCATCTCCTGTAAACGGCCCACAGACATTCCCATTTTACGCAATCAAAGCTTTTGAGTAATCGATAAAACACATAAAGATCGCTATTGAATTCTGCCCTTTCTCGATTACTTCTCAGTTTACTATCTTCTTATCCCTCGACCTTTTACAAAACCTGCTGTACTAGGTACTCATTGAGGAATATTGCAGTTGGGTTGATTACGTAAAGCATTATTTGTGGGGGGATATAAGGTAGTTGTAGTCCCACAAGTTGTAGACCTTTATTATTGGGATTAGCAAGGATTCTTTCCAGTCTGTGATCCATTTCCGGACTTCCATACTTGATTGATATTCGAGCATTATCTTGAGTCTTGTCCCCTAAGTGCTTTAACTCTTCTGGAAAATTTTATCTCTGCGGCAGACTTAGGGATTTAATGAGATATTTTTTACTCTATCAAGAATATCCTCCATATTATCTCATCATAGGCTTAATCCTGTTCTTCCTGGGGTATTGTCCGATACAAACTCTGGTAGATGCCATCTCTTAGCTTGTTTGTTAAAATATTATGTACTTATAAAGACAAAGCTCGTGATAGCCAAAATAGTTCACATTTCCAACGTGTCGGAATTATTTCTTTGCTCCGACCTCGGCTATTTAATCTTACTTATTTTAAATATACCAAAATGAAAGAAACTATTACTCTTCCATATCTAATAGGGCTAAGTTAAAGCTGCCTACGTGCATCATGAGTCATCGATATAACATTCTGTACATTTTATAAGCTGATACTACCTACGTAGTGACCTACTTTCCTTAGGCAAGTAGTTTCCAGACGATAGGACATCTGTGCAACAGATTGACTAATAGTGGGTAAGGAGAGCAAGAGCAGTTTATTTATAATCAGTAATCACGTTGCTCCCGCAGTTTCTATTTTTAACCGTAGGTCAATGTCGAACATTGGACTCGGATGTTGCACGGAGTGCAACGACTCGTTTGGACTATTTAATTATTATGTCAGCGATAAAAGGGTGAAATCAAAGACAGGTTAAATTTTACGAATTTTTTTCATGTATTTTTTCTTTTATAATTTATAAATGACCTAGTAAGAAAGTAGTCTTATCCGTTTCAGCACATACAATCATCATTCATGAGATTACAAAAAGATCCTTTGGCGAGTGCAGTACCGAGAGGCCGGCGGTCGAGGCGCGCCCGCGGCGCCGCGCTCCGTCCTGCCGTCACTATTACGATTTAATTACAATAATATCTTACGTACAATTAAATTAACGGAGATTACAAGCCTGAGTTGAGCAGCCGGCCGCGGGACCGGCCGTGCCGCGGGCCGCTTCTGGTGGCAGCAGTGCGCTAATATTATGCGCTTAGAAGCACTTCCTGTGTACGATCGAGGGACCGGACTCGTCGTACTCCTGTTTCGAGATCCACATCTGCTGGAAGGTCGACAGGGACGCGAGAATGGAACCTCCGATCCATACGGAGTACTTCCTCTCCGGGGGTGCGATGATTTTGATTTTCATTGTAGATGGCGCCAGCGCTGTGATTTCCTTCTGCATACGGTCGGCGATTCCTGGGTACATTGTGGTACCACCGGATAATACTGTGTTGGCGTATAAGTCCTTACGGATATCGACGTCACACTTCATGATGGAGTTGTATGTGGTTTCATGGATACCACAAGCTTCCATACCCAAGAATGAGGGTTGGAAGAGGGCCTCAGGGCAACGGAATCTTTCATTTCCGATGGTGATGACCTGTCCGTCGGGAAGTTCATAGGACTTCTCGAGAGAGCTGCTGGAGGCAGCGGTGGCCATCTCTTGTTCGAAGTCAAGAGCTACGTAGCAAAGCTTTTCCTTGATGTCTCTTACGATTTCACGCTCGGCGGTGGTGGTGAATGAGTAACCACGTTCAGTGAGGATCTTCATTAGGTAGTCGGTAAGGTCACGGCCAGCCAAGTCCAGACGCAGGATAGCATGGGGTAAGGCGTAACCCTCGTAGATGGGGACTGTGTGGGAGACACCGTCACCGGAGTCGAGCACGATACCGGTGGTACGACCAGAGGCGTACAGCGAAAGCACGGCTTGGATGGCAACGTACATAGCGGGGGTGTTGAAGGTCTCGAACATGATCTGGGTCATCTTCTCTCTGGAACGAAAAGGAAACCATTAACGACTGAAGATTCAATCTAGAAGTCGAAACATTTAATTAAAGTTTCAAATTTAAGACGAATAAGCAGCTATTTATTTACCTGTTGGCCTTAGGGTTGAGGGGAGCCTCTGTGAGGAGAACGGGGTGTTCCTCGGGAGCTACACGCAGCTCGTTGTAGAAGGTGTGGTGCCAGATCTTCTCCATGTCATCCCAGTTGGTAACGATACCGTGCTCGATGGGGTATTTGAGGGTGAGGATACCTCTCTTGCTCTGGGCCTCGTCTCCTACGTACGAGTCCTTCTGTCCCATACCGACCATCACTCCCTGATGACGGGGCCTGCCCACAATAGACGGGAACACGGCCCGGGGAGCGTCGTCACCCGCGAAACCGGCCTTGCACATACCGGATCCATTGTCGACTACCAACGCGGCTACTTCTTCGTCGCACATTTTGAATTAGTCTGAAATAATGAACAAGTATAACTAATTAAGAAAAATCATTCCTAAAGAATAATAATAATGTAATTTTAACTAATATAATTGAATGATAACTAAAAATATCGCCCACGCTGTCACTAAGTGGGCGGTGGAAACGTGTTGACCATATATGGATGTATCTAATAAGACGCGAAGACGTGGCATTGAAAGGCCTGTGACACGGGTATTTTAAATTAGCAGGCATTCATATTTTCCAGAAATCCGTTCGAAATCAGTTGGGATTGCGCTGACCACACCCTACCGCAACCGGCGTTCCCATGTCCCGGTTGCCGGCACGGCGTCATGCGTTGTCACCCCGTGTCACTGACCGAACAATCATTACACTTAAAATTAACACTACACAAATATACACTATGCACTTGCACGTCAACTTACTTTTTAATTAAATAGTCCTATTTAATAAATAAATTACTATTGCTATTGCACAGCCTCGACTTTGCTGCACAACGCCACTACTCGAGTACACTTCGTGGAATGTTGGCTTTCGAGGCTCGCGGACTATTTAAGTGAGGCTCGATATCGGGGCGCCCCGACCCGCGAGCCCGCAACGGCGGAGACCTCTCGACCAATCAGAACAATTCTGAGTTTTCGTTACCATATATGGTATTGCGCTGCAGGGAGCCTGCGCGCCCCCTCGCCCCTCTGTCACAGCATCGCCGTTGATACCGAGCCGGGCTCTTGATACGAGGTCTTAGCGTTGATTCGGTTTTCGATTCTACTGTTACTAAACTGATTCAGATATCGGTGTTCTAGTTCTACTTAAAAGCAGATATGCTAGGACATAAAAAATAAGTACCTTAAAAGTTTATTTCCCTCAAATTTTTTATTTACCTGAATTTTAATTTGTCTAGAGTTTCCAATAGTGATGCTTGCTAGATGCCAGTTGAACAACCGTTTACTCTTGAGTTACCTACCAACGGCTAGATTTCTTTCTACAGCCCACTTGGTACTTCCCAAACAATTCGTGACGATCTTATTAAGCGGCTTGGGATTCTCCAAAATATTGAGATAATTTGAATAAAAGCAACTACGTACACTATTAAACAATCACTCATTTATTTAAATCTAATCATATGTATAATACCTATTTTCTCCTATAAAATAAAGTGTCACGTTGACTTGACAAACTGGCATTCGTTAAATCAAAATTGGAATGCGTCTCGTAATATTTTTAATCGAGTTTTTATTGATTTTTGATATATTCGCTCGGTGGCGGTAGTTTCCTACGTCAACTGAAAGGGAGACGATTAACGATTGCCCTTTGTCTACATGACTGTTTCTTAAAGATTAACTAAATTAGTAAAAAATTGCAGACCAATAACCTCGTTAAAATAAAATCAACTACAAACCGCAGCTGTTATGAAGTGTATCGGAAAAGGGGATCTTGGAAATATTTTACTTTAAATAATCGAAATTATATTAATAATCAGATGAAATTGAGCATGCATGCATAATTTATTTTCCTAAAGTAATAAAGTATAGAGAAATTTATTTTAGTTAAAATCAGAACTTTCATAACTTTCACTTAGAAAAATTAATATTGTAGAACGTGATCTTGTAAATATTCATGCTAATTTATTTAGATGCATACGTTATTTCATTTATTCACCATAGTGAAAGATAAACGAATAATTTTGATTTAGGAAAGTAAGTTATCTAGGAAAATAAACAACATAGCATCTAACATGCTATAATTGTTACTCTAGATTTACGAAAAGATTTTGAAAATCGAATTTGTTCACTAATGTTCCATTGTGATAGTTGGATTATTCCATTGGGGCAGCCATTTTATTTTGGTCATGGTAACATACATATTATAATATATATATCGTTAAATTTATTTTTTTTCTAATATCTTCCTCGTTGTTCAAGTAAATATAATGAGTCATTGAAAGAATTCAATAAAATGTTCAGAATTTAGTCATGACTCAGTATGTGTACTACGTTGAGTCAGCTCCTCACGCCTCGTAACCAATTCTCGTAGACCTCCGGGAGCGTCACATGGGGTCATTAGAGAGGGGTCAAGGGCAATTTCATAGAATCTAATCAGATATACATGCACTTTAATAAACATTAGAATCGTAAGAGTGGTAATTGTTATTTGAGTTACATGTTTCATTTTTTTTTTGGCTAAAATTTGAAAGAATACATATATGACATACTCTGGAGTCTATTATCTCCATCTGTATAGTTATGTATTACAAACTGAAATGCCATAACTTTGAAATAATCCTTGTCAGACGAGTGCAGAAGCAAAACCGGTTTTATGGAGGGCCATTCACGTTCGCCCATGATAAATATGCTAAAAATCGGAGACTGAAAATATTCCTCATCATTGTTTTGTAAAAGCTAAAATATCTACGCTATGAAATTGTATTACTTTTTTAATAATGTTATACAAAAGGAACATTAACCATTATAAAGTGATTTGATTTAATTACACTGATAATGACTTCTTTTAGACCATCTTAATTTTAAACTGATATTTCCGTTTGAGCAAGGATTGATCATGTAAGTTAAACACGTATAAACTAAACACAATTGTCTGGTTATAATTCGAAATGGTATAACAATATAAGGTCTGAGTGTTGATGTCAATAATCGGATATGTATTTTCAAACTACTAACTAAACTGGATATATCTATTCCAGAAGCTACATAGTCTTACATTATATACTAACTAGTATATATACTTATCTACAATATCACAATATACATTTCTTTTCTATTCTGCATAGAATTTGAATATTCTAAATATTAGCTTTTTTATATTGAGGTAATGAGTTCCTCAAACGAATACAAAATTATCAGATTTTAATTTATAAAAATTAAAATCTTTACAAATGAAACGAGACAATTTGATAGCAAGTGTTCAGATTATTGAATAGGGTCTCCTACACTCAGTTAAAGCTCGCAGACCATGAGCAATATTGTATTGAAATTTTATTCGAGCGTTGAATAATAAAACTATCGTGTTCTTGAATGAGTCATACGTCCGTTGATTCGCGTCGTTAAGGGTGACATTCTAAAAATTAGCAACTCTACGAAATGTTGTCACTGAAGGTTTAAAACTAAAAATTATTTTTATTGAATAAATTCTTGGAAGATCTTGTATAATTCTAAGGTT
This sequence comes from Pontia daplidice, assembly GCA_963693355.1. NCBI lineage: Eukaryota > Metazoa > Arthropoda > Insecta > Lepidoptera > Pieridae > Pontia > Pontia daplidice. The sequence continues at coordinate 3,603,628 of CAVNZL010000007.1, read as the reverse complement.
ATAAACCTTGATGTTAAAATTGTCTTAAGTACCAATTTTGATGAGTCTTGCTTATGAGTTGTTTTAGTAACCGTGCCTTATAAATGCCGACATATTGGTGGCAAGATTTAATTAAATGGTAAACCAGTGATGTTGAAGCAAAGAACAGCACATGAACGCTTCATTTCACGTCAAACAAGTTGTCCTACATACTAAAAATATACAGTATCATACAACGAATTATCTATTTAATTACAATAGTGTAAGGTTCATTTTTATTTAATTATTAAAGTGCAATAACATTCCTATTCAAGAGCTTGTCCGACCAAGGGTAGGTTTTTTACCAACCTGCAGCGGGTTTTAGCAGAAAAACACAATGGCTTTACCTCGGGCTTCTATAGAATATAGATTCATATTCATTTGGTGAAGAACTGATTGGCTCTCAAAATAAAAGTCTGCTAACCATTTAAAAACTTGTACGATCCACCATTTTGGTACGTTTGCTATTATATCAACTAAAATTTCTACTATGAAGCTATGAAACTATTTGTGGATGATTTTTACCGTTGATGGGTCTCGTTGAAACTATCTTTAGCCCCTAAATCGAGTTACTTTTGCCCCTTCAATCGAAATAATAGGCCCTATTCACGTGACCGCAGTGGCTAAGCTATTTTGCAGTAAATAGCATGAATATGTATAAAGACACGTTCCGCTTACATTATATTCCGTACATACAACACAATTTCATACATATGTAGTTCATGTTTTAAAAATGTCGCAATGTTCTAAAAGCTGTATTGTTAATTCTTTATTTTAGTATTATAATAATCTGCAGTAGGTAGCTACGAATACAAAGCGCTTCGTGTTCCCGCGTGGTAGATCCACGGGCGAGTCGCATCGATCGGGCTACGCCCTTGACATTCGTTGGACTGGGGTGGCGAGGGAACGCCGTACACATAGGGCTGCCTGCCCCATGCACGCCAGATAGCCCCGCAGCTACGAACAACAATTTAAGGGAATTATTTAACGATGTGAGGTCAACGATAGGCCGCGACAAAATCAATAGTGATACCGATCTCAATGTTAAAATTACGTATCAATAAATCTGTTTTAAATCTGTGTTCTCGGTTAGATGATATAATCAGGATTGTATCAAACAATTATGAAACATTACTTCGAGAGGAAATGGAAACCCGGTTTGATTTGTAAGAATGAAAAAAAATGTCAACCCTACTATATGAACAAAGCTTCATTAATAATACAAGTCGCAGTGTTAATAGTATCCTATTGTTAGGCGACATCCGTTTTGACGACAATATCTTAACTTGTATCCTCTATCTGAACGCCATTTTGTTTAAAACCTAATAAAAATTACGTACTTCTAGGGCTGCTTACATAGCCTTTTTTATATAATGCTGATACAATAATTGTTTTGTATGCCTATATTTGTTTCGAATAACGACACAAATAATACAATAACAGTGTGTATTTTACGTTTTAAATAATAATAAGATTTTACTTCCCTGAGTAGGCCAGAAGCATCGATCGAAGAAAAGCGGAAATTGAATCCTATTAAATATATATATATATAGTATGTATATAGTAAATAGCCTTAACTATTTTGTTATTTAGATCATGCATCGATAGCCTAACTCGACATCAGACAGTCGGCGAGACAGTGAACGTGTCTTGTCTGGCTTCTATGCAAACGTCTCCACTGCAAATTCTAACTGCATCGCTGACTATAAAATCTAAGAAGATACTTTATGTAAATATATTATTGAATTTTTATTTAAATTAATTCAATTGGAATATAACTCATACATTATCATATTTATTGTTTAATATACATATATATAATAGTGCCTTTTATTATACGCGTTACTTATTATTCTCAAATCAAATGTTCATATCGGTTCCGCTGTGAATAAACGTAAGAAAAAAACACTTTAGTCTAATATTAATTTATTCTGAGTCTTGATTTAAGCTCACATATCAAGATCACATTCAGATACTGTTTGATTGACACAGAATTAAACTAGATTATCAATGACTATTAATATATCCAATACGCTTTTACTACGTCCAGGAATAACCGTTCTGTGACGTCACGTACAGACGAAACGCAGACGCATGGTGGGTGTGTTCTCTAATTATAAACTACCTACACTAGGTCAGGTAAAAATAACCGAATTTGTTTTCCACGCACCACTAGGCCTCTCATTTCATAATGGGGAACAACTGATAATACGAATCAATGCTTTATTTGTAACGTTATTGTTATCAGCTGGCCATAGATAATATGCTATTTTTATTTCATTATCTGTTATAGGATATTAATTATATGAATATCTTAATTACTCATATTTTTTTTTAATTTAAACTTTTTATTAGGTTAACATTTTTTACTCTAATTAATATTGATATTCAGTCTTATAATAATGCAATGTGGTAAAATATTTACATTTTAATATTGCTTCACAAAGACTAAACAATGTAACATAAAATTGTTTAATAATACAGCAATGTCACTTTAATTTGGTGAGGTTAACTAAATATATAATTCCTCAATCTGCTAATTGAAGTTGTTTCCCTATTTTATCACTCACCGCAAAATACTGTTTATTACGATAAAATTATCCATACCTCATTTTCCTGTAAATAAATAATTCCCGTTGTTTTATTAATCTAAATATACATATTAGCCCATGCATACTTTGTTATTGGTTTGTTTCTATTATTCCAATCAATAACCGCAACAATATATCAAGCTTATTGTCTGTTGGAAACCAAACTATAAAAGTTTTATAAGCAGTTGGTTATTTGAAGTATACCTCAGGTAATTAACCTTATGGGCGTTTGCCTCGCCCAGCTTAGGTAGAAATTCCATTAGTAAGATTAGGTGCACTAATCGATTTCAGGTGACACGCCCTTCCTGGTGTGGCAAGTTAAGTTGTTTATTGATGTTTATGATCTACTAATTAATAATTACCATTATTTCGTTCTTTTGGATAATTTCTAATGTTTGAAAACAGTCGAGCATTCCAACAAACAGTGATAGATTGCCAAAAGAATAAAAAATTTGGGTAAATTGTCAACGCCAAGATGACGTAGATTAGATTTGAATAATAAAAGAAACGTTCAATTTATACCGGTATAATAAATTATTTTATTACAAATGTTAGTTGCAATAAATAAATTAAAAATCTTTGTCAAAAACGTTTTTACGTAATATGCATATTACGATACCTTACAACCTATTTAAATACTGTACTTAAATAATAGATCACAAGCTTAGTTTGAGCCGCCCAGCTGGGGTCTCGGTGTAGGGCATCATATGTTACAATTATTAGTCTCATAAGGCATTTAGAAGCACTTCCTGTGCACAATGGAGGGGCCAGATTCATCGTACTCCTGTTTCGAGATCCACATCTGCTGGAAGGTCGATAGCGAGGCCAAGATGGATCCTCCGATCCATACGGAGTATTTCCTCTCAGGAGGAGCAATGATCTTGATCTTCATCGTAGATGGCGCCAACGCTGTGATTTCCTTCTGCATACGGTCGGCGATTCCTGGGTACATTGTGGTACCACCGGATAATACTGTGTTGGCGTATAAGTCCTTACGGATATCGACGTCACACTTCATGATGGAGTTGTATGTGGTTTCATGGATACCGTTAGCTTCCATACCCAAGAATGAGGGTTGGAAGAGGGCCTCAGGGCAACGGAATCTTTCGTTTCCGATGGTGATGACCTGTCCGTCGGGAAGTTCATAGGACTTCTCGAGAGAGCTGCTGGAGGCAGCGGTGGCCATCTCTTGTTCGAAGTCAAGAGCTACGTAGCAAAGCTTTTCTTTGATGTCTCTTACGATTTCACGCTCGGCGGTGGTGGTGAATGAGTAACCACGTTCAGTGAGGATCTTCATAAGGTAGTCGGTAAGGTCACGGCCAGCCAAGTCCAGACGCAGGATAGCATGGGGTAAGGCGTAACCCTCGTAGATGGGGACTGTGTGGGAGACACCGTCACCGGAGTCGAGCACGATACCGGTGGTACGACCAGAGGCGTACAGCGAAAGCACGGCTTGGATGGCAACGTACATAGCGGGGGTGTTGAAGGTCTCGAACATGATCTGGGTCATCTTCTCTCTGAAACGAAAAGAAAACAATTAACGACTGAAGATTCGATATCAAAGTCGGAACATTTAACTAAAGTTTAATTTTAAATATAAGATGAAAAGCAGTTATTTATTTACCTGTTGGCCTTAGGGTTGAGGGGAGCCTCTGTGAGGAGAACGGGGTGTTCCTCGGGAGCCACACGCAGCTCGTTGTAGAAGGTGTGGTGCCAGATCTTCTCCATGTCATCCCAGTTGGTAACAATACCGTGCTCGATGGGGTATTTGAGGGTGAGGATACCTCTCTTGCTCTGGGCCTCGTCTCCTACGTACGAGTCCTTCTGTCCCATACCGACCATCACTCCCTGATGACGGGGCCTGCCCACAATAGACGGGAACACGGCCCGGGGAGCGTCGTCACCCGCGAAACCGGCCTTGCACATACCGGATCCATTGTCGACTACCAACGCGGCTACTTCTTCGTCGCACATTTTGAATTAGTCTAAAAAAAATTATAAATTAATTCGTATAATTCGTTTGTGGAACGTTTCTTATCTGAATCATAATCTCTTTATGGGTACGATCGCTATCACCCCTCAATATACCTCGCATAGTTATCGCTATGTAAGCCTATACTGATAAGAGATGACGCTGTTTAAATATTACACAACAAGTGACACATCAGTATTCGAATATTTTCAACAAAAAACCTTAAATTTCCAACCAACTTTATGTACTTTACAAATCGCTCATAAATTCAATACTATACACAACAAATACCTAACAAGTTAAATCATCACAACAATTTGAAACAAACATTTGAAATCAATTAGTGTATCATTTGAAATCATTCAAATATCCAAGTCAATTTGACTATGTAAATTTTTGTCGTGTTGATGATAATTTTACACATTTTGGAAACCAATAACGTAACTAATTACGTAACCAGGTACCACGATAAATCTTCATAATTTACACAAGACATTCCCGCTAACACTTCACAATAAATAAACACAAAATAAATAAAATAAATGAACTTACATTTAATAAAATATTTTTATAAAAAATCGTACGACTGCCGCACAAGCCAGCACTTTACTAAATGAGAGTCGAATGCAGAGGATAATGTATATAAAACGCGGCTTATCACAAACTGTACTATCTGTTACTTTTCCACCAATCAGAATTTACGTTACCTTATTTGGTGATGGAGCTGTGTTTCCATATGTAACGTTGCCTTGATAACGTTATATCAATGATAGACTTCAGTTGTAAGAAACACATTGAACTGACGCAACTCAAAGAACAAGTACGGGACTAAATTCCATTGGAATATGAAATGAGTTTTCAAAGAATGTTACTCATTCAGTTATAATGTTAACAGCGATTAGAGAACCGATGCGAACAAGAATTTACATAACGGCTTATACTAATTATGCTTGCTTTAATCTGGGTTAATATTACTCCTTAACCGATCAACCTATGAACCATGGTTCACGTCTTATTCAGTGTAAAAAGCTTGCGTGTTTGTCAAGTTATTGTAATAATTACATAACAGAAATTATTTTTAATCGTCTGTAAATTTCGATGTAGCAGACATTCTTACATACATTTATTAAGTACTACTTGTAAATGTCTACAAATACGACCAAATAATTGTTATAATCGTCAATACCAAATATCAATTATTTGGTATTTACTATAATCGTTTCCTTAAAACATGGATTATTAAATATTCGTAGAATAATTTGTTATAAATTCATGACGTGGTCAATCGTCGACGGTTTTACTCGGAATATTCTGTAATCACATGATATGGGGTTGAATCATTAATATTAATATGATTATTGATATCTAAAGTTTGATATTCATATCATTAAAAATTATTCTGGTGTATAATATTTTTTAGTTTTTAATGCGTTAAACAATTATAAAAAATACTTTATAAAATGTATAGTGTTTCTTGTTAACAGATTAATATTTTTAACACTACATTGACGTTTCAGTCCATTTTACGCGATTCAAATAACCTTGTATTCTCATAGCCTTGGGTCAGATGCGAATGACCGCTTCTTGGTCTGAAGATTACAATACCAATAAAATTTAGCTTTAAGCCAGTGAATTTTTTTACGATTCAAAAATTATCTTTCGACTATGAATTTGAGAAATAAAATTTGCATTAATTAAGTTATGTGTCTTGATGCATAGAACAATTAATTGGACGTGAATTTTTATATTACAGTTACATTTTTATATATTTTAAGCTTTGCTGCAATTAGATTACTATAATAACTTTTTACTTAGTAATTTGCCATTTGAGATGGATTTATTAATTTCTAAATTATTCTAAAATAATAAAGATGGAGTATTTTTTGACTTTATCATAGATAAATAGGTGTATCTAGCTTAACACTGATTGTCACTGCCATGTTATGTTCTTTAATTATTAAAAAATTGTTACCTGAGGTGCACTGTTTATGTGCACTTTTATAGGAATTAAATTATATGGGAATTTAGTCAAATGCGCAACTCTGAGTAGGGTTTAATTGTAATTCTTTATACTTTAAATTACAATTGAATTGAAATCTTTCCATTTTTTCGCCTGAAAATAGAATATAATATAATTAATTTATTTAATTTCATCAACACGCTTTATTACTAGGCTAATTAGTATTACATTTCACTGCATCTCATGTCGAATGATAAATACATGGACTTTCACCCTGACTTCGCATTTTTCTGTCTACTTTTACTGTAAACTCAACCGTTACTATTTCGCTTATGTACAACGAGGAAGATAATTTTGAATTTTGAGTACATTTCATATGTAGATCCATGCCGAGCCTAATTATCTAGATAGATAGCGGCTTCACTTCGATTTGTTTCACAGACTATATAGGGTTACAAAATAAGAAATTAATTATTCACGAAAAAGTTATATTACACTTTCTCTCCAAATCTTATTTACTTTTTAAAATTTATAACTACGATAATATTGTCTGGGGTAGTTGAAGATCAATATCTTGGAACAAATAGCCAGAGACTTGTCTTGAAGGGAGACAGCCCAAAATAAATCAATAATGCACCCTTCAGCTTAAGCTATGACTAATGTTATTAGGTCTGTGCTCCAAATACGACACGCAATGCAATATATATCTAAAATATTATAATAATAGTGTCTGGATATGAATTCATCGGCAAAATTGTTCTCGAAGTATTACTTATTACCACTTCAAGGAAGTGTTTATTGTCAAAATTTGGAATGCATTATGATTTTTTTTTAAATTTATTACAAAATACAAAGTATTCTCCAAGAGGTCGCCATGGAAACAAACACTATCAATTTTATAATCAACGTTTTGTGATAAAGTTGTTGTAAAACATCTTGTTTATAATTATGACAAGTATTTTTCATTGACGATTTTGACCTTTCGATATTTTAATCTATGAGTCATCGTAAAAGCAGCCACTATATATAAAAACCTGGAGTAACTCAATAGTTACTCCAGGATATATTTTTGAATTGGATAATATTGATTGTCAAAAGCATGAGCTGTTAGCGTCCACTGGAGCACAAACTTTACTGCATTTTGCTGTATACTTTAGGTACATATATAGTAAATTGTTTTTGCACTTGTCTGCGCGTATTGATCGGACGATAGAAGATAATGTAAAAGTAGACGTTAGCCATGGCTGCATTCAGCTAAAACCAACTTAGTTATCTTCGATAACAAAAAGAATATTCTAGAATTGTTGTACATTTTTATTTTTATTTATAGTGGACACTGGATTTTTTTTTAATTACCATAAAATGTTTAAATTATTTAATGATTATTATCTACTGATATTTATAAAAATGACATTTTTAGTGAGAGTTTTATGGAATGGGAAAGTTGATTATCAAACCGAAAACAAAAAGAAACAGTAGGTACCTATCTACTTAAATATAACATTATAAATACCTATATTTATTCCCCACTGTATATTATTCCTCACAATATTACATATAAATTAAATAATATAGTTCCGTCACCAGATTGGAATTTAATCTAAATCATTATCAGGGCGTGGTTCGAGTATCGTAAAATCTTTGCGTACGTTCCTGGCACGTACGTACGTAGTTCTTATACATTCCTTTTTATACGCATTTTGGAGAAAATACTTACATGCTGCAATAGATTATAGAAGCAGTGACGTCACGTCTGCGCTCTGCCACATATAGATGAGAATGTGTGATGAATTGTCAATGATTAAAGTATTAATTATAACTTAAGTTAAATATCTTCGGCGGGCGATTATTATTTGTGTAAAACTGAGCATTTTTCTAAATGGCTATCCTTTACTATTGTACTCTTTTTATTTTAGATATGGATTGTGCAGACGCCAGGACATTCAGACATAACAATAAAATTGTTCCTGAAGCATTTTCATCAAGTCAGGGACAATACAGAATAATCCTTTACAAATTGATGTTTTGTTCCTGCATTTAAAGTGCAGTCTGTATTATATAAACGAGAGTATCAACAGAGCGACTGTGATAATGGACATATTCGCTGTAAACGTTGTACATAAAGAGTTAAAATACAACAATTTATATTATAGTTATAATTATAAATTTGTATGTATATATATTTATATAATTGTAATATTTATGGTTTTAAGTAAGAGAAAATATTTTGTTTGAAACATAATTTGAATACAATAACATTATATATTATATAACAAGATAGATTAGACATTAGACAAGTACAAAAGATATAAAATATAAATTTACTCTCCTTTTGATATTATCAGGGTGATATTGATTCCCTATTCTTTCGCTTTGTCTTTATTTAATAGCGTGAACACATTTGCAGCTTCTGAGAACGCTTTTAGCTTGTTTTCCTTAAGCGAACACAATATTGAAGTTTAGAAACGAAAGCATTCTTCTACCATTCAATTAGGTTCTTTATAACGTAACTTAAAGTATTTCTGAAAATTAATTCCATGTATGACTTAATTCGGTTACCAGTTTAATTAAACGTTATTATTCTATAAATATCCTATATATATATTTACAGGAAAACGCTACTATGGAAATAGAAATGTATAATAATAATTAAGTAGAAATACTGAGAAATACAAATGTTAAGCATATTTCTTAAATACATTTTTGGTAAGTTTTTTAAAAGGTTGGTATGTACAAACGTATTAGTATTTTAAGGATGTGAGACCTCTTTTTCAATATTTTCTAATTTTCATAGTAATGAATTGATTTTTGAGAGGAACAAATAAAATCATAAATGTTCCATGAGTTAGAACAAAGTATAGGTGAAACTATGAGAACGAGGTCAATACAACCAATACTACTATTGTTTGATTCGTTTTTTATTTGATATTTATGTATAGGTGTCAGGGCGATGATCGGGAAAACCAAGTTAGAAAATAAAGGAAGCTGTTTTGTGAAGTCTTGAAATCCCTTCATGAGGACTGTGGCTGTCATATTTATAGCTGTTTCTTCCAACACGAAGCCTTTTCGCCTGAATCGAAATCTTTTTACCACTACCCACCAACCTTTCCACCTGAATATTCCACCATATTTAATCATATTGTAAGAACTTTAGGTTGAGTCTCCAAATTATCTACGATGTACTCTGATAATCATAAAACTTTATTATAGTTTCATCGCCCCCACATGTCTGAAAGAAATAAGCATGTCAATGACCTCACAATTTTGCTACGTGCTTTTCGGATAAAATATTTTCATGACGTCTACATTTGAAGACGTGTATAAGATTATAACTTTGATCCTTCACCGATCAAAGTACTAACATTATATTATGTAAATCAAATATCATTTCTGTTTCTGATCAGAAATTTTAACAGTTTACATATTTTATATTGAAAGGTTATTCAACCCATTTAAAGCGAAAATGTAATGAACCACTTGTATGCTCACGACTCAGAGTGTGATACACTAACTTGCTTACACTACACACAGGAATATGCTAACAATTTATAAACACGTGTGAATCGAAAGTAAAAGTTTGGGAGAAATTAAAGTCATGCCATGTATATAAAATACCATGACGCCTCTGAAGTTAGTCACCAGCACCGAAACGTGCCAGCAACTTAACTAGATCGTATACAGCCTAACTGGTTTTCTGTACATCGTTCTGCAAGAATCGCGTCCCATAGCTTTTTTGTCTCAAAATGTACTCAATACATACACTGTAGTCATATGCATGTGAATAAACTTTCTAGATTATAAATTTCTTCGATTTAATTCGCAAAATGAAAACATTACTATAAACAATTTGTTGTAACATTTATTTGATCGTGAAGAAGTGCTTTCCGATGATTTAGGTACATTAAATAGTAACGGACAGTATGACCGTGTAGAATATCTTTTCCAAATTCACTTCCGTCCCTCTATTTCACACGCTGCGTTTCCTGTACGAAAGAGCTATCAGATTATTAAGCTCGACTTCTTATTTCCTCATCTTGAAATGAGACATAAGTTTGCAAAAAAATCTTTTTTACCGATGCCATTTCTGTCGCGATAAATTTTTGTCTCAAAACAATCGTTCTACATTCCAATGTGGTATTTTTAATAGAACATGCAACTTTGTGGTCGGTGTGTGTAAATAAGGAATAAGCCTTCTTGTGAGGTAATGGGACACGTCTATGGACACTTCCAACGGCAAAACGCCATTTAATTTTAAATGACTTCTTGAAGGTGCATACCATTTGCATTAGAATACAACTGGTAAACCAGTCGAACGTAAATTACCAGTTTCATCGATATCATTTCTTTTTGGCCAAGAATTCCACAAACAATTCATCGACAGCCAGACGCATGCCATTATACAGCTATGACGTAAATCTGTTTATTATTGTTCCATTGTCTTACTATTGTTTTTGGTTACTTAATAAGCAGTTGACAATCATGTCCTTTTTCGTATATACATTACTAAACCGTAAAGTATTATATACATAAATCCATATCGGGTTTATTAGCGTTTCAATTAGTTTTGTATTTTATTTTAAATATAATCAAGATCCTCTTTTATATCAATAACTGGTATCGTGAAATTTTTACAAAACATTATACTTGTAAGCCTTTAATTTCCCTATACAGCCTTCGCGGCAGTTAGCCCTCTAAAGGCACGAGAATCCGTACAAGGCACTGCGCGCGTCGTGTCGCCAACAACACCATTTTTGGATCCAACCTCGTGGCAGCCTGACTTTATGACAGAAGTGTTTTAATAGTTTGGAAATGGTTAAGATTGATTGCTTTTTGACATCATAACCAGCACAGGTTGAAAGGCCACGCATTTGTAACAAAAGAATCGCTGAGATTTCATATATTTGATTAATTAACCTTCTTACTAAACTTATAGTTCCGTTCTCTATATAAGATCTATTAACCGATATTTGAGGAAAATCCTAACTCCAGGAAAACAACTAAATTTCAATATAAACAAGTAAATCTTCAACTTATATCCCAACAATAACTCAGTTGCTTTTATTTATATCAAGATTTTCCAATAATTCAAGTAACGTGCGTTGTCACTTCGCAGCGGAAAAATACATAATCAAAAAGGTCCGAACACAATTCATCTGTAGCCGGAAGGAAGGAAATACATTTGTGTCAAGGCAGCTATTATTGGCAACATATACCTTATATGTTCATGGTTTTACGTACACCTTGAATTAAAGGCTATGTATCTTTATTTATACCAAACATGTACCCAGCTAAGAAGTTTCGATGATGTTTACCTTAAAATGTTTTGGATAATAACTTATAAATGGTATGCTAATGTCCAGTGATCTCGATCTTAAAATCGATTCGTATTAAATACGAAGTTGTACTAGTGTGATAGAGGTTTACGGAAAAAACCAACCAAATTTGTTTTCTGAATAGTCCACATTCAGCCACAAATTCTGCGTAAAACGAATCGGTCCGTTCCGAACGCAACGTTCCAATCACAACTAATATAATCATATGTATTTAATAGTATAAACCATACATTTTATGCGAATATTTGAAAGAACATAATAGCAATGAAGTCTTGTATAAAAATCTATAAATATTCGTATATATACACAATAACTAATAAGTTATATTTAAATACTAGATAAAGACTTCCGTTTATGCCGGTCTTTGGCCTCAGCGTCGACTGTTTCATCCGTTACAATTTAAATTCAAAACACATTCTACATTACAATTTTAATTTGGCTAACGGAAGCAAATATGACTTCGAGCCAAATTTCGCATTTACGGAAACTTCTATATTTAGACTAAAAAGTCTCATGAAAAATATTTGTTTGTTAATCTTTAACGCAAACTTACTAGTAAATTGAATATCATCATTCGTTTGAATAGAAGATAATATATAATAACATCAACTTCACTTTAATTTAAGAATAAGGGTTTTCTTTATTAGATGAATACTTTACATTGTTTATAATGTTGGACCAACCCATGAGGTTCTTGGTTGTGTCTTAATAGATATTATATGAACCTCCTTGATCTTTTTAGAGGAATACTTTTGCCATTTATACTAAAAACCTGAAATAATAACAACGAAAGTACAAGATGACTTAGGACATGTGCTACACTTTGTAAGTTGCGACCGTTGCAAAATTAGGTAATACGATGACGTGATGTTGGCGGTTAGAGTCAACACCTTAAATTTTTTTGGTCGTAACCTTGGACTCCGACGTATACTAGTATACAAAACACGTGCAAAAAGTTTTGAATCTTGGCTTATGTTGTAGTTTTATTGGAGGTTGGTCTGGTCTGGTGTACGGACGGAGGACCACCCATGGACTACCACGCCATCTGGATGCTGTTTTTAAATCCTGTTAAAATATTTAATTATACTTTATTGTGAATTTCTTGATAGAATCCCAAATAAGCAAACGTAATTCTGTGAAGTGTCAGTCGCATAACTTCTGCTGCAAATGGTTTCATACAAAAGTACATTTCGTGCCACACATTACACATACCAACATTTACACACATAACAATATTTTAGATACAATTAATAATATAGTTTTAGTAGATAGGTGTACCGTATACAGTAGTTTTTAATAACCAAATTTTAAACGCCATGGATGTATTTTTTTTTTAAACGATGAAAGCAAAACGGTTCTAATATCCTAGGAATTATAAATAAATACTCTGCGGTGGTCCAAGCTGTCGTTTTGACAATCCATTGTATTTAATAGAACATTTTGTATTTACAAATTACGATCATTCAAACACTGTGCACTTACACATAATTAAATTTTTATCAATACAGTGATATATATCTCTTATAGCGGGTTGATTAATGATTATATCACAGATAACGTGCGATGTAGGTTGTATTTGTCCAAATTTACATTTAATTACACTATGTACCCTTTAACCAGAGACTGTCAAGATATTTGTATTGTACGGAATAACCAATTGCATGAATGTCTATCCCATCTATAACATAACATGTGAAAATTGCCAACCCTTAATTTGCCGCATAATTGTTAAAGCGGTTTTTATATAGATTTGCTATATAGCTTTGATATCAAATACGATATAAGATCTTCGGTTTTCAGAGTTATTTTGTTATGCAACATTAACTTAAGGACACTCACGTATACGAAATTTCAGCTCTCTAGATTAATAGAACGTCCCAGCCGTCCAGTCCAAAGTCCTATTGCAGATACGTGAGTCAGTAACGAAAATAAGGAAATTTGTTCAAACTTCATATAAATCCTAAACTGCTTGTTCAAATTTAGACATTTTAAATAATAAAACTGCTTCAGTGGTACTGAAGGGAAAAATTTATAATTCCAAATTGTACTATTAAATAAAATTTAATTTAATCGCGGCTATTAATTGATATCTTTTCATATGGCTTATAACTTCCGACTTCTTTGCGAAATCATCAAAACAGTGCAATTTGCACCCTCACATTTCATAAAGGATACGTCACAAATTGGGGTGCCTCATTTTTAAAATATGAAGGGATCCCAACACTACTCGCTAATTGTAGATCGCTTTGTTTTGACGTAAAACATGTTTAAAAGCTTTTTGTAGTTTCCTTTAAACACTAAAAAGGGTGGAAAATGATTCGTAATTGTTGACGCGTATTATTTTTAGAACCTACACAACAGTCATGTAATTTATTTATCCAATAATACATGGACATTTCATAACTTTCTATGTTTTATATATTTATAACTATTAAACAATGTCGTTGGTACATTGAAAAAGGAAACAAAACTCCCTGTATTAAATAAGACTTCAGATATTACAGAAGTATTAACAGCTTATATAGATTATAAATACAAATTGCGTTAATTAATATGCGTGTCAAGAGTTTTTGCAAGACAGTGAAACAGTCTTGAACCGTACTGCTCACTATCTTTCTCATTACGAGAAAGTAACAGAATATGTATGAATAGAGAAAGTATAGTTCGAGAGACTTGTAGACATCTCCATAATTCTTGGGAAGTTAACTGTATCACGATTGCAATATTTTGCTTTACGCGAAATAAATTTTAATTACCCTTCGTCCATCCAGTAGTCAAACGTTACCTTTACAATTTACTTTCAAAACTTTATTTGCTACGTTTAAAGAACAGTTGGCTTTTACCTTTGAAGAATTTATTTATGTACCTTTATGTTAGGAGAAATTGGAGGCCAGATCTGTGGCTCTTAACAGAACATTCTAAACAAAAATATTTCACCAACATATTATATTAGAAAGTGCGTATTATGTTAAATCGATTGATGTGATATGCTGACTCATGCTATATCACGTATTAGAAGATGTTTCTGAGTCATCGCTTGGAATCACTACAATTTATATAAATTGATAGTGTTTAAATATTGGTATTGGCCTCGACTACTATCATAATGAAACCTTATCAACAGACGAACCCGAATAGACACGAATAATGAGACTCATTAAAAGTATGACGAGATGTTATGATCAAACCCTTGAAATACCGATATGAATTAGATGACTGTTATACCAGGCCAAGGCTTCAATTCAAACGTTATTACTTCCGGTTTAAATCGATTAGTACCAAAATAAAGGACTCGCTTCAGTAGTTTCCACACACTGTATCATGAACTAGTGTATTATATACCATGTGAACAGATTCGTAGTGGAAAAGTATGTTACTCTTTTTTAAATTTTTGGTTTGCCTCTTGTTAATGTCTAATGTCAGTGGCGACAACAAATCACACATGACCTTTTTTATCGGAAGCCCAGACGGGAGTATCCGGACGGAAAGATAAATATTTGGGTGTAATACCTTGCGATGTTAGTTTCCTCATGGATTACTAGATATTTTATGAGTACCACAGATATACAGTCAAATAGAAGACAATCGAAATATTAACCCTACGCTTAAGTTACTTTCTTTTTTTTAATAGAACAAAATTAGTCTTTGCTACATATGGCCATAAGTATAAATTCTTATTAACATCTGGTTAATAGGATAAACTTTATTCACGCTTCGATACGCTTCAAATCGTGATATTTTAGTAGGGATGTTTCATACTGGAACATGTTATGCTGGATTTGTGAACATACAGCTAAGGCTTAAAGAGTTAAAGGGATGATCTTATAGATCACCTGATTATGGTTATTACCTTAATACAACAATAATAAACATTGAATACATTACGGTATGTGTTTGTTTGCATATATATAAAGGAAGTCTTAGATACCTGTGTTGTACTCAATACTACAAGAATACGAAATATGATATATATGTCGGAGAAACACCTTCCCCAGTGACATCATCAACAGTGGTTGCAGATTTGGTGGGCGTCATGAGGGTAAGGGAGCACAAAACACGACGATTGTAGTTTTCACAATATTTTATTTACACTGAGAACACTGATATGTTATGGTAGTTACTAATAATGAATTATAAGTTTTAAGACCGAGAGTGAGTTCAATGCACCAACAGGACCAACTCGGGATCCAACTCGATCCGTCTCCACTTCAAAAAGCCACGTAACAACCAACGGACTGGCTTATATGAGATGGCGTTCGACCCCACTCGAGCAAGTGCTTGCTCTCATTGGTCGTTCGTTTAATAACGTTTACAATCTTATAAATTAGAAAAACGTAACTAATTTTAACTAAAATCACTAATGTTAATAGAAATATGTTTTAGGATTTATAATATCGTAAAATCGCGTAAAAAGTTAAATTAAGATTAATGCAACGTGTTTAAATGCTAAAGAGGATTTTATGTGTTATTGTACAATCAACAAGCAACTCGTTTAATGACTTCCTCCGACACGGCCGTCCTGACATTTCACACGCCCTCGTGTGATGTTGAAGGCCGCGCATCATCGGTATCTGAAATAAGAATTTATTTTGGTATAGTTCGGCCACTCCTGACTAAAGAAATATCCACTCCACCATTTTAAATGAAAGTCTTGCTTTTATCTTTACTGTGTTTCGCTACGTGAGTGGCCACCTCGCCCTTATCTAGTTTACTTTCACTGGCCACCTCGCCCTTAACTAGTTTACTTTCACTGGCCACCTCGCCCTAACTAGTTTACTTTCACTGGCCACCTCGCCCTGAATTGGTTTACGTTTATTGGCCAACTCGCCCCTAACTAGTTCACTTTCAATGGCCACCTCGCCTTTGATAAAATTGCGGTAGACTTTTCACATACAATTATTACATTTTATCAAACGAATACGCTCAGATCAGTTATTGAAACAGAAATTTCCTATTATACGAAAAGCTTACCATCACAATCGTCCGAGACACACGGATCCAGCTCGGTTGGGATATAAGGTTGGGGTAGCGGACGTAAGCGATCTCTCGCGTATTTGTATGTGCGATTACAGCTCAAACTTTTGAGATGATACCTGTCACCGTCTAGTACTTCAATAACCTCAAAGGGTCCTTTATATTTAGCATCCAATTTGGTTTGATTCCGTTCGTGATTTTCTATTAAAACGTAATCTCCCACCGAAAAAGATGTGATTTCGCTTTATTTTTATCAAACCTTACTTTATCAAGAAAGGAATTTGTTTTTATAAGCCATTGCTTGTTTTCTAACCTCTTCTACGTCTATTTCAATCTCATGATCGTTACTGTTAATAAATTTAAGGTCTAGCTACTCTACCTATTAACAATTCCAGAGGACTAGCTTTAGTTACTCTATGAAGTGTTTTTAAGAGTTGGACATCGTCTAAAGCATCCGCCACGACTTATTGGGTTTGTTTCTATTACGTTAGCATATTTTTGAGTGTGCTCATTACGCGCTCTACTTGGCCGTTCGCGCGGCAAGAGCCTGTTGCTATTAGATGTAATTGGATATTGTAACTAGCGCAAAAAATCTTGAAATCTTTGTTCGCAAAACACGCTTGGTCCGCAAGACTCGAACCGGGGTACCGAAAAGAGATATAGACGATTTGAGAGCGCCAATCGCACTATCGGTGCTAATTCTTGTGGAGTGCCTGAGTAAAACGTACTTCGTAAAGGCGTCTACGAGGACAAAGACGTATTCTTTTTGGTCGCTTTTACCACTGAGCTTACCCGTGGCATCGATATGAATTGTGTGCCAAGGTATATTAACTTTAGGTATAGGATGTAACTCTATGTGTTGCCTACCGCTTCGCGATTTAGCTAATTTACATGTTATGCAATTTTCAACGAACTTTCTGACGTATTTAGCCATATTTGGAAACCAGTAATGCTGGTATACCTTTTCTAAAGTTTTATCCCATCCCAAATGAAGAATAGATTCGTGAATATGATTTATAACCGACCAACGAAACGCTCTAGGTACAATGGGAAGCCAAATATTGCGATTGTTCCTTTGAATTTTCCTGTAGAGAACATTTGATCGCATTTCGTAGATTTTACAATTTTCTAAGTCCAAATCGTCGCTTTCAATTTTACCAATGATTTCATTACATTCGGGGTCTCGCCGTTGCTCTGCTTGTAACCAATTCGAAGATAGCTCAGCTAATTGACGCGTTTCTTACTACGTTATTCTCTCTGGAACTAACACTACACGGGGAGGCGAGATCATTTGTCTCGGGGATATGATTTCTCGAGAAAAAATCGACGTGGGCCATTCTTCTACCTTCTCTGTATTGTATGTCAAAATCAAAGGCTTGAAGGAAGGCCCACCACCGATGAACTCTTGGGGTTAAGTCTACTTTGGTCCTCGAAGCTTTCAGGGAATTGCAGTCAGTAACGACCGTAAAAGCTCTGCCATACAAATAATGACGAAAGTGTTTCACGGAGTTTACAACCGCTAGTGTCTCCAGTTCATAGGAGTGATACCGAGACTCTGCAGGTGTTGTGCGTTTACTATAATACTCTACTGGGTGTAATTTAGAGTCTACTTTTTGGAAGAAATCGCGCCATAACCTTACTACTCGCATCTGTTGGAGCTCTATAGCAAACTCGGGATTAAAGAGCATTAAAACCGGGGATGAGGTAAGCGTTGATATTATTCTGCCGAATAGCTTGCATTTGTGGTCCAATTTATTTTTGTATTATTGTTAGCAGGGGGTAGAGTGGTGCCATTTTAGAAGAAAACTTATTGACAAACTGCCGAAAATAAGATGCCAAGCCCAAAAACTGTCTCAGTTGACTAATGGTTTGCGGTGGATGGGAGTTAGTCAATGCGATTATTTTGCGAGGATTGGGTCTGATTTCCCCTTCTGATATCTCATAACCCAAAAACTGAACCTGTTTCTTTAAAAAAGCACATTTTTTTAAATTCAATGAAAATCCAGCATCAGTAGGGTTTTTAATACTACATGCAATCGTTCTAAACCTTGTTCTAACGTCCGCGGGTATAATCAGATCATCCATGTAAACAATTGCGTAAGAGTGCGCTAGGTCACCTAGAGCTGTATTAATGGCTCTCTGATACACAGACGGGGCATTTTTTAGGCCAAACGGCATAGCAGTGAACTCGTAATGAGCATCGGGGGTAATAAATGCTGTTTTTTCGATGGATTTTGACTCTACATTTATGGGGACTTGATAAAACCCACTTGCAGTGACAGTGTAAAATCGCGCTCCTGGAGTCTCTGAACTTGATCGCTGATAAGAGGCAGAGGGTAGCGGTCGGGAATCGTATTGGAATTTAGTTCCCGATAATCTACGCACATCCGATCAGTGCCATCGCGCTTTTTCACTAAAAGTACGGGTGGCAAAAGGAGACTTACTTGGTCTAATTACACCTGCAGACAATTTCGTACATTTATTACGTACTCGTGTCTTCCGGGTGATGAGGCCGCGTTGGACAATTTTGTTAGGGTCCACTAAATTATTTCTGTTCACCTGTCTTTACTCTTTTAGAAGGCGTACCTTCAACGAACGAGTCCCTAGATGTTTAGATTTTTGTAACTGCGGTTTATGATCATCAGGTGTCGGTATTACGTACGGAAACAACCGCCGACTTTCAACTACTGAACTTGAGAGGGGTTTTCAACAATAGTGAGTTTATCGCTTGTTATGTCCGAAATCTGAGGTGTCGATCAGCGTTGTTTGACATCATCGGTACAATGTGAAATAAATTTTACGTATGGCCACAAAGTGTTCATGTGTGGTCACATAATACGTAGATTTTCCTACACCATCAAGGTAACAATTGCATGCTGTAATATACCAGAAAGTTTGCGAGAGACGGTCTCTTTAATTAGAGAACAATCAGCGCCGGAATCAAAACAAAATGAAAACTGCTCACCAAATTGAGTGATTATTCCGGTGACAGGTCTCACATCGCACGTGTTCACTCGTTTCACAACGCTGGGCACTGTTGCGGGTTGAGAGCCACTACCTGTGACTGCCAATGACTTCGAACACCGTGATGCTACGTGGCCCTCAACACCACACTTGAAGCAAGTGACCGAGGTCCGCGTAGAGCCGGCCGTGTTGGGGCGCTCGGAAAAAGGAGTTGATTGCTGCTTGTCTTGCGGTCGGCTGAAACATTCAAAAGATTTATGTCCAAATTTTCCACAAGAGTAACATTTGGTTGATATAGAACTTAGCTTAGGGCGTTTATTATCAGGGTAGTGTGACAGCTTTCGCTGCCTCTTGATAACCTCTTTTGCGGTAAGAAAAGGCCATCAGCTGTCGTTGCATTTTAATGCGAGTAGTTATTTCCTCAGTAAATATGTGATGATGCAATCGCGGCTCGATTTGCCCCATGTGAGCAAGTATTAACGAAACCACAATCTCCTCTTTGCCTAAATTACCCCAACGTGACATAAGCAGAGTAAACAGACGACTTGAGTACGCAGCAAGGCTTTCGCCTTCTTGCGGTTTACTATTAAGCGTATTCAGTATGGTCGCCGCACAGGTTTCAAGCGTATCAAAGCGGGAAAGAAAAATTTCGCGAAATTCAATCCATTTCATATTAGGAAAAGCTATTTGGGAAAACCATGTTGCAGCTGAACCTTTCATAGCTTTACTAAGTATAAGAACTAATTGACTTCCCTGTATATCGCGATCCGATAAACATATTGTCGTGCAGGAACGTGCGTCACTGTTGCATTTTCCGGCTCGAATTTAGGAAGCGTGATGGTCTTGTCTTCCGTCCTCGGTGGATTGGATAGCGCCTCGACGAGCAGCCGCATGCTGGTTTGATGTGCCTCGAATAGTGCACGCCACCGTCGTGTGGTGTCCGTAGATCTTCATTTTGTGCCGGCACCGATCCCACTTCTGATGTCGGAGAAACACCTTCCCCAGTGACACATCAAAGTGGTTGCAGATTTGGTGGGCGTATGAGGGTAAAGCAGACAAAAACGACGATTGTAGTTTTCACAATATTTTATTTACACTGATGATACACGATATGTTATGGTAGTTATAATAATGAATTTGTTTTAAGACAGCAGTGAGTTCAAGCACCAATCTAGCGACCAAACTCAGGGATCCAACTCGATCCGTCTCCACTTCAAAAAGCCACGTAACAACCAACGGACTGGCTTATATGCAGATGGCGCTTCGACCCCCTCGAGAAGGCTCTGTCTCATTGGTTTCGTTTAATAAGTTTACAATCTTTAAATAGAAAAACTAACTAATTTTAACTAAAATCACTATGTTATAGAATTGTTTTAGGATTTATAATATCGTAAAATGTAAAAAGTTAAATTAAGATTAATGAACGTGTTTAAATGCTAAAGAGGATTTTATGTTTATTGTACAATCAACAAGCAACTGTTTAAGACTTCCTCCGACATATATATATTGTAATACTAAAAAAATATTTAGTACTACATACACAGAAATTACATAAATAGCATAATTTACATCATTACCCACAGAGCTAAATTTTCTATAACATATTAATCTCGCTGGAATAAAATCACCTATAATCAATTATTTTTGACAACCCTATTTAATGATCAGATGATCTAACGAGATGCGAAGTAGACTAACGGAATAATGTATAATAATTAGTTAATTTAATAAGTTAATGACGCTCTCTCCGGCATCCGTTTTATTCAAGCCATGCGTTTAATTACCTTTACTTTTCACTAAAAATACACAAACTTTCTCATTTTTTGTCAGTTCACATTAAATTTATAATCTAAAAGCCTAGAAAAGCAAATACCTACTTAATAAATTTGTTTCCGTGTAAACTGCTTCCCTAATTTCATGGAAGAATTGCCAATAATCCTACATAGTAATTGTAGACTTTCAGCACTTTTTTTTTAAATAAGAAGAAGAAGACTTAGTTCAAGCAAGTACTTAATCTTAGAATTATTTCCAGAAGTCGGCAAAAGAGAGCCGTTTAACATACTTAGAGTGGAGCACGAGTAACCATAAGCTGAGGGTTTTGTCACTTATGGTTGTTCTCGTTATCCATAACGAGACTCAGTGGCGTACTATCTCCTTGCAAGCCTTATTTGGTCACACTT
Source organism: Pontia daplidice (assembly GCA_963693355.1). Lineage (NCBI taxonomy): Eukaryota > Metazoa > Arthropoda > Insecta > Lepidoptera > Pieridae > Pontia > Pontia daplidice. The sequence goes on along the minus strand of CAVNZL010000007.1, from coordinate 3,581,636 downwards.
AGCGTTGCAGATTTGACCATATGCGTTTGTATAAAGTAACGGCCCTTAATTAGCGAGGGGCATTGTATATTGAATATAAAGTTACACTTTGAGGTTTAATTATTCAAAGAAAAAATTGGGACGATTTCGAAAATGTGATACACGTGTAGTGATACACGAGAAATATATATATTTTTTATAAAACAAAGATTTAGTAATAAATTATTAAATAATATTATCCTATTATTATTATAGGTATTGTACTGACTAATGCTATCTGTTAAATCTTCTGATCGTATCTCATCCTGCTCGGATGAGTACCACATCTATGATATAAAAATTGCTAAGCGCAAATCTTAAGATTGATTGCGTTTAGACTTTTATACAGTAAGGAGAATTTTTTTGTTGACAAATATATAAATTATAGTCGATTGACGCCATCTAGTGTCTGCACATAAAATACCTGGCAAAGGTAAAGCCATAATAATGTACTCTGTGGGTAAAGCTTTAACACTATTTGATGTAACCATCAACAGATGTCACTTTTTACTTAAACAAACGATTTAAGGGGTTTTATAGCCTGATTATTCTAAAATAGACTTAGATTGTAAAATTAATTTATTATTTTAGGTAAGCAAAAACTGGTGATTTGATTTTCGAATCTAGAAACATCCTGTCAACAGCATTCATGTCACTTTGACAAAGTAAAGTACTGTCATAAGTCAAAACAGAGAGTGCAACAGCTGCGCCCTGTTACATACATCGTGCATACAACTATTTTAATACAGTTCCAATAACCAATTTACTTTATAAGTACTTTCGTTTGCATGTTAATGGTTGATTTTTATAACTCGATGACTTTTGTAAAGAGCCCTTTTAGTACAATTTCTTGGAATACAGTTGTAGAAAATAATGGAGACTTAACAACCAGAACTATGTCAGAAAATAGGTAATGTTTACCATCACATAAAATGTCGGTCAAATAAACATTTATCAGCTGTTTATTATTCATAAAATTAATTTACTTCTTTTTTTCAGAAAACGATCTCGTGAAGACGACACATGTGATTTTATGCCACTGTCAAAAAGAATAAATAATTTGCATATAAACAATAATATAAATAATGCATTACCATCTCAAACAGCAATTGACTCCAGTCAATTAATTCAAGTTGAAAACAGCTGTATTCCTTCTCCAAGTTCCTCCTCAGATTCAGATAGAAGACCTAGCTATGATCCCGGACTGAATTCTAATCAAAGCAATTATTACTATGAAAATAAATTGTTGTTTGAACTGCATTTAGAAAGAGTACAAAGAACTGGGCAGCAGTTTCCTTTTTAATATTAGGTTTTATTAGGTTATTTTGTAAGTTTGGTACCTGTATTTGTTGCTTAGTGTATTAATTGTGTCATTATATTATTTTAAAACTTGTACTTTTAATATTCATTATGCCCCATAATGTCATTTTTAAATTGTGTTTGTAAAATTATATTATAATATATAAGTATAAAAAATATCATCTTATACTTACATTATTATATTAATATTAACTTTTGTTTTGTTAGCTGCTTTAGCTTTAAACTTATGTTTTTGAATAGCAATACTATTCAAAAACATAAACTTTATATTACATTATTGGAAATAATTTTATTACTTAAAATTATTCATTTAAATGTTAGTATAATCTATGCTCTCCATTAGCCAATCACGAATCAATTACAATTATTTCACTTACTCCATACGATAGCGCCGCCTGGTGATCATGTTTAACAACATAAAAACAGTATGGCGGCCTTCATATTATGTTGTAAGCTGGGGTGACGATGTTTACGTGAAAAAGTGTCAAAATACATAAATTCGTGTTGTTTGTGTTTTTGAGAGAAAGTGAAAAAAATCAAATCAACAATTATCAAAGGTAAGTTTCTAAGTATTCATAGTTATAGATATCATTTGAATATCCGTGACCTTATTTCGAAAGCGGTACATTGTTGTACCGTTATACGAGGCGCGTGGCCGTCCCTGAGTGTTACCGCAAGAGTGTCGACTGTCGTGAGTTCGAGAGGGCCGCGCAACCCCTCCTCTCGCGTTTTTCCTGGCAGTGGTGGAAGGAGTCGGGAGCGGGAGTGCGCTTGGTTAATGGTTTAGAGCCGGTATTTGGAGGGGATCCTACGCTTGGTGGGGATGCGTATCGAGATGGACACGCAATCGGGTCGAAGGAATTGGTAGGTTGGTAGGGGTTAATAACCTTCCATCATTATGTTCCGCCCACCATCATATGGTCTTCAAAGTTGTGAATGAAAATCTCATCAGACGTCAATAATTGCGTAACATAGGAAGCTTTTAGTGTTAATTTCCTTTGTCTTTGTTAGTAAATACTGAAAGCTACTTGAGTATACCTAAAACCAAACTGTTATATAAGAATTTTACAATATTCCTAAGAAATACTTAACATTGCATTTAATATTGCTAACATTATTAAGAATAAGAATTGTAATCAAGGTTAAATCTAAGCTTGGGCATGTCCTTAATAAATAAAGTGCTAATTCCTTTCACTTAAATAATTGTATGACAATGAATTTTTACATGCCACTACTCTAAAATTGTTGGCATTTTACATTTATTAATTGCTTAGTTTTAAATATAACTACATTCCTATGTGTATATACATTTTATATTACAAGACTGAACATACCATATAAAAAAATATTGATTTAGGAGACTGCAAATCTTTAAAGACAATAAGTACAATAGATGAAGTAGGTACAATGATACACAATATCTATTTATCCACATTCACATCACCAATTTGCCAACTTTTTGCATGTACATACTCAAGCACACTTAAGTGTATTGTGAAAGTACAGCAAAGAGAAAGTGAGCATCACATGAAGTTAAACACATCGCCTGTGTATGTGGTACCTAGCCGACCGGTTGTATCAAGCCAGTACAAAAAACTTTCTTTAACCCACTTTCGTATTCTCGCGATGATCATTCGCCATTCACCGTCGTGTCGCCTCCTGTGCGCTTAGTTTGATAGTTGAGTTGACAGTGGTGTGGCCCTACCAATTACCATCCCAGTGTGATCCCAGTTGGTGGTGGGATATTTTTTGTGGGGGTATTTGAGAAGTGGGATATTGCGTTTCTTCCGCGGTCGCGCTGCGAGGTTGCTCTAATGTGTGATATGCAGAATATGCCCACACAAGATGATGGTTCATGGTACGGATTTATTTTAAGAATTGCTAAATGCCAAACTCACATATTGTAGAAATTAAAGAAAAATATGATCATATCAATTACAAAATAAGGTTTATGTAACTTTATATGCGTTGAAGCATATTTAGAAAAAAGTGTTTCCTTGAATTTCCTCATTATTTATATAATTTTATATTGTATAAATAGAAACTACTTTGTAGTTTTCTTTTATGTTTATGTTCCAAATAATATTAATATTTATTTGCTATATTAAAAGTAGAATTACAAGACATACAAGATGGTGCTCAAGACATGTCATGTCTTAAGAAAGATGTTTTAAGAGGTTGAAGTTGTCTGTTTTATAAATCAATTGATTTTGAGTGCCAAAATCAGAACTTTGAGCCACTAAACTTTATCTCTGGAATAGCGAAGATAAGAACATTTATACTACCTGTGTTGGTTTTACCTTAGCTTACCAAACCAAAACATAGATATTACACATGGTCTAAGCTGAGAAATAGCATATGCATGCAAAAAATAGGCAATTATAGTCATATGATATGCATAGAACTCATGCAGCTATAGAAGACATACCATTTTACTATGTATTTTTATTTATGTTTTCAGTGAGGAAGATTCTGAAATGAACTGGAATGCAGCATTCTCAGCTATGGGTGGTGGCACACATTTTGTGACAACAGGTGGTCAGCTGCCTGTTGCCAAAATACAACAGAATCCTAATAATGGAACTCAACTGTCTCAGGTAATGATTTGGTGAACAAATCTGCCAAAAATTTATAACTATATTAATACATTGCATATGTATTCGTAAGTTTACTACATTGATCCTGATAAAACAATGGGTTGGCACAAGCCACAAGTTTGAAAAAGAACTCAAAGAAATAAAACAGTAAAAGCTGCATTGTTTACTTCAAATTTGTTCAGAAGTATTACAATGCTAGAGCAAAATATCAAGTGTGTTAGGAACTTTCACTTGCATACTGGTTTCACTGTGTTGGCTCTAACTACAATCAATTTAAACAGATTAAAATATTATGCAATCTGTTTAAAGAAAATAGATGTTATTGCCTTAAAGCATAATAAACATATATTATGTGTATAAAATTATAAGTTGCATCAATCACATTAAGATTTTTATATTTCATCAACCTTGGAACCAGTGATTTTCTAAATATTTTTTCTTATGATTAATCTATTTGGTTTCTTTCTTTTGAGGATTTCGTTTTTTAAATTTAATTTGTTAAAATTCAAGAACTACTTACGGGTAAATTTACTTATTAAGGTACTGAATGTGTAAGGTTACTGAATGTGTCTTGATTCCAGCAAAACACATTAGTTGTTGAATTTTGGAATGCACCAAGGGCGAATCATCAACATTCACCTCTCGGCACATCACATATACTTTAGTGAAAAATTTCGCATTTCAGATGGTGGGGATGGTAGGAGGAGTGAATATGGGGGAAGGTGTTCAATATGTTCGGACACTCGATGGTACCCAATTGCAGACCACACCGCAGCTGATTTCTGTACCAATAACTCTTCCTGGTACTAAACCAGGTGAGATGCTGTATATATTAATAAACCTTTATACCAAATACTGCATCATCGTATAATTTTTTCTCGGTAGATTCAGTCGCGTAAATTGAAATACTCGTACACATTTTATTTTCCATTGCTATGGATAACACAATTTCAACACAAAAAAAAATTTCCAATTAACCAAACAAAGTCCTCAGCTTTGATAGTTATAAATAAATACACAAACCTTTAACTTTGTTTTGTGTATCATTAATAAATAAACGTAATTTAATTACGTCGCTTGGCTTTTAGTTCAAACTTTTATTTTGAAAACAAGTATAAGTTTTATTCACCTGTTCAACTCTTTACTTCTTTAGATATATATGTAATAATCATAAGAAATCGTGAACCTAGAAAGTATAACCGTGTTTGCGGGCAACCTTATGATGAACTATTTAATGTTTAGTTAACCAATATAATACGATCACTTTTAATTGTACTAACGCAATGCAACACAATATGTTTTATATATCATGTTTTAGTCTCATTTGATTTTAATTCTTTACCTCACCTCCATTACCGGGAAGTCACTGGATCAATCATATGTATGAATCAGTTACAGCCTTTTCCCAGGATTCATAATAAAGCAGCATAGTATATCAAATACTATCAATCTGTAAAAGTACCACTTAACCTCAATGAAGATTTCATAATCACACTTACAAGGTTGATCGGTTCTAAAGCAATTATTTAATATAATAACTGAACTCAAGGAAAAAAGTATGTTATAATGATTTGGAATCAAACTATAAAGTAGTGTTGTTTTAATATATGTTAGAAACTGAAAGGGATTATGATCAGGAATGAGACATATATATTTTTGTATTGATCATTTCTTTATATGCCAGGTGACCCGCAACCAACTGTTCAGATTCAAGTGTTGGCTCCGAGTTTGATTCAACAACCCCAGCCGAAATATCAAATGCAAATACCTATACAGGGATTTCAGCAAGGTAATTTATTAAATTAAAACTTTAAATGTACATATTTAAATGTATATATATATATATATTGTAAATATTAAAAAAACTATGCAATTACATACTTTATTTTTATTCTATGAAGTTGGACTACACACTCTTCTTTTTCATATTGGTGTATTTCATTTTACCGTTTTCAAAAATACGCTTCTCTATATCTTCTTTCTATACTTTACTGCCCCAGTTATTATTTATTATCTTTTAATATGCACGTTAGTCTATAGAGAATTGCTCATTTAACATACATACAACATACTCATAAAACATATGTAAAGAACATTATGACATCTTCTTATATTAGATAATTGTATAAAATCTTGATTTAAAAATTTCCAAGACTTTATATACATATTCCAGTAAATTATGTGAAAGCGAATGGAGAATTTTTCTAAATATTTACATCATAGTTATAATGGTATTGAATTGATTTTGTATGAAATGAAATATTCAGTCAATTTATTCTATTAACGATAATCTAAAGTATTAAATACTTGTTTAACCATATAAGCTTTAAATAGAAACAAGTTTTAATAGTTTATTATGAATTGAATAGTTCATAGAGACTGTATGTACAGGGGGTGCCGTTCTTACAGTGGCGTATTCACCAGAAGCGAATGAAAACGGCATACAGCTACTGGGAAACGGCTTGTCTGACGGTTTGTTTCATTATATAAACATTAGCAAATAAATAATATGGCTTTATTTTACTTCGCATGACTGAGTAGGTTTTTAATATACAATAACTTTTACAAATACCCTCTTGCATGCTGTATATTGAGCTTTTTTTCTTTTTTTTCAAAGTTTAACATTATATCTTCTTAATATAATATTAATATACTTACCACACTAATGATTTTCTTAACTCTTTGTAAATATATAATTTTATTCCATTGTTCAGGTACCTTCAGGATAAGACCAGGTGAATAAATTGCTATATTATCTGTGTTTTTTCATAGCTTATGTATGTGTTTTGCTTATTTATTACATATGACGATATTTATTTTGTCTGTATTAATGTCTTGTCTTGAATAATATGAAATTTCATTAATTAACACTAACATTAATTTACCATCTTTATTGTTATTTATTTATTTTGTGTTGTCTTGCTTTGGTAAAGCCTCTTTAGTGTCCTCATGTTGTCACTAATATTTAATTTGAACTTTAATTTCTAATTGAGTATGTTATTTCAGGATTGCAGGTCGTCGCTGCTCTGCCACAGGACATGCAATTAGTGCAAGACAATAAGGACCAAGTGCAACAGACTTTGCAACAACAGGTGTTTATATTATGATTGTTTATTAGTTTTATGACAAGTCTAATCTATGCAAGTTTCGTGGTAAGCTTTAATAAGCCAAGCATCGGTTATATTCTACACATTATAAATGATATGTTATTCTATATCTATACTAATATATAAAATTGGAGTGTCTGTTTTTTATATTGAAAAACCGTTTTTTACTACATGCATATAAATATTTATCCATATTATATACGAGTGTACATTACAGTATACCAAAAATTAAGACTTTTTTTTTTTTAATTTTTGTCTGTCTGTCTGTTTGTTCCGGCTAATCTCTGGAATGGCTGGACCGATTTTGACGGGACTTTTTTTGATTGGTAGCTGATATAATAAGGAGTCACTTAGGCTACTTTTATTAGGGTTCCCCAGTCTATGTCAAGTCAACCCTTCGTCATGTCCGTTCATTCGCCCGTTCTCACTCTAGCGTCGAAACGGTTAGTGTTAGAAAGATGGAACTTTGCACGGATATGTGTATTTACTACGCCAATAAAAAGCTAAAATAAAATTACGTAATAAAAAACGTATAATACAAAATAAAATAGTGCATCAAAGCTACGATAAGGCGGTACGAAGTTCGCCGGGTCAGCTAGTATAGTATAAAATTGCTGAAACTGTGTGTTTAATGCGAATAAAAATATTATTATTAAAGTTCTGATATTTTGAAATTTATCTTATATTAGCTAACTCCACTCGCTCTGTTCTTGTGATAAATAGACTGTCCCACACAATATTTTTTCAACTGGTAGGTCGCTTCTTAAACTCTTTGTTATATTGGTATAAATATAATTGTAAATGCTTTTACAGATGTACGTGACGCAAAATCAGCAAATTGTGATCAGTAATCCAGAGGATGTGAAGCCCATAACCACTAGTAACAATAACAATGAAGGAGACATTGTCATTAAGGAAGAGGAATGCGACGATGTGAGTTCACTTTTAATCTAAACTCAAAGCATGCTATGAGAACAACCTCAGATCTTAGATATTTTATAGGCCGCTGTGCACAATATACCTATATGTTTCAACCAATTGGGTCTTTATGTATGCAAGTTTTCTCACAAGTTTTACCTTCAATTCCTTCGACAATTGAGATAATAAAAAAGTGTATAGGCAGATTTTCAAAGTACGACTATGTGCATATTCGTATATATAGGGGAAAACTTAATTAATCTAGTTAGACACTTTCAAGTACTAATTTACAATAAGATAAAGATAGTTTTTTTTTAAAAATAAAAAGTATAAACTATTTCATTTGTCTGTCATCGAATCCATTTTGACCTTTGTAAATAAATGTTTGTACATAAACATTTTTCTTATCTTACAGGAAGACTCTCAAGGCACCGAGAATAATGATCGGCCAACAGATATTTTCATGTCGCATCCGGATATTGTGAAATATGTTTATTCACTCCCAGCGCAGGTAATTATGTAAAGCCCTTTTCATTGTTATTGAATAATTATTAGAAGGAAAAGTATATTTTATACTTATGTTTTAATAATATATATTCAATATAACATCATTAAAAGTAAAATATAATATTACTATAGAATTGTCTGTACAAATTGGTTGACTATTATTTAACTAAACATTTTTCACGTGAATCGTCTCGACTTGAGAATTGAATCCAATGTCCTCGGGGACGTCAGAAATTAATAAAATAAAATTCAGATAAAGTAGTTCTTTATCAAACACTCAATTGTTAAATAATCCGAGATGGAAGTTACGTTTGTTTGAATATTTTTTTTAATTACAGCAAACTCAGGGGCTACCAGTCTCATTACAACAGTTTCTGCGACTCAATCCCACCGAGATCAAAAAGAATGCAGAGAAAATGGAAACAGAAGTGACCGTCATTAATGAAAACACCTCTGAGCCGGTTGCAAATGACGAAATCCTCTTGGAAGGTGATTTTTCAATATTATTTTTAATATACGTAAAACAGGTGACGGACAATCAAATACGGTGTAACGTATCCAAAACGAAAGCCAACTAAAATAAGCAGTAACTGAAGATATTTTTAATATACAAAATTACTAATCGGTTTATAAAGCGATTCTACATTCATATCCTCTTTGAGAGCATATAAACCATAATAAATGTAATTTTTTTAGTTTAAGTAAAAGTTCCTGTTAAAATGATTTCAGATACTCGTACAAAGAAGAAGAAGAAATACAAGAAAAAGCCAACGCGCCCCGCTAGGCCCAAGCCCGGTCAGGTTATAATCGCGACGGCCGCGGATGGGTCGCCGATCTATTGCTGCCCCGAGTGTCAGAACGCTTACCCTGAAAAGGAGCAACTTGAGATGCATTTGAGTGTTCACCAAATTGAGCGGCGGTTTATTTGCGGGATATGTGGAGCTGGGTATATATACATTCTTTTAATTTATTTTTGATTTCACCGATTTGTTTATTTGATATGCAGAGTCCCCGGTCGTGATACCAAAGTAAATGTTTCAGGTTGAAGCGAAAAGAGCATTTGGAGCGTCACAAACTAGGCCACAACCCGGAGAGACCTTACGTATGCGGCGTCTGTGGGAAAGGCTTCAAGAGAAGGGAACATCTTAATCTGCACGTGGTCATTCATTCGGGAGTTAAAAGTGAACGCTGCGGGGAGTGCGGGAAAGGTTGGTGGAGATACAGTTAATAATATAATACTTTAGATTTGTTATATCTGTCATTCCGGTGCCATTAGACTAAGTCTTGTTGATCATTGAACTATCTAAAACAATGAAAGAAAGCACAAAAAGTAAAATTGTCTAATTTAAAGAAAAACACTTTATTAACGGCTGAAGCGCTTAATTTTACAAAATTTAAATATATTTTATATTATTTTAAATTCTTCAGTATACCGTGACCACGCACACTGTAAAGTACGCGAAACGTAGGGAAAATTTAAAATAATGTAAAATATATTTAAATTTTGTAAAAATACATAGCTTAATTCGTTAATAAAGTGTTTTTCCTTAAATGAGTAATAGTGATGTCAATAAAGGAAAATAAAAATGTCTAATGTTTTTAAATAAAATGGGCAATATTTTCGTTCAGGTTTCTACCGCAAAGACCATTTGCGCAAACACACGCGTTCGCACGAAACAAAACGTGCAAAGGACGAGGCCAAAGAAGACTGCGTTTCCTCCGACATGTACGAGTTTGAAGTGAAGCAGGAGCCCGTCAGCGTGAGCCCCGGAAACGGAAATACGCTACTGCCTGAGATTACTATTCATGTGAGTAGTTTGGCTCCTACGCTTTTGCGAACTACTAAAATATCAGCGTATTTTTTACAATTTTGTGCCCAAATATTATCATCACCACAAAACTACCCAAAAAGGGTATTTTTTAAAGAAAAACATTTATTACGGATTTAAGTAATGTTTTTTTTTAAAAAAAAAAATTTTTTTTTTTTTTTTAAAAAAATTCCCCCCCCCCCCCCCCCCCCCCCGGGGGGGGGGGCCCCCGGGGGGGGGGGGGGGGGGGGGGGGGGGGGAAAAAAGGGGCCCCCCCGGGGGGGGGGGGGTTTTTTTTTTTTTTGCCCCCGGGGGGGGGGGCCCCCCCAACCCGGGGGGTTTTTTCAAAAACTGGCCCACGGTGTCCCCCATTTTCCCGGATTGGTAATTTCTGAGACTTCGCAGTCAGCTGACTACATGAATCATGAAAGTTACACAGTTCAAAACTCTATATCATACTCTTATATACAGTTCTATGCATAATTGCAAGTCCTTTCCATGCCGCCCAACAGTAAACAAATACTCCAAAAAAGCTCCAAAAATGTTAGATTTAGAACGTTTTATTCCATTAATTTCAGGTACCAACAAGTGCGAACATGCAAGTGCCCGTTCAGATCAACATACCCCAGCACGTGATGTCGTCTCTGGCCGCGGCCCAACGCTCCGGGGGCAACGGGGGCAGCGGGACCACGACCAGTGCCGATGTCAACAACGGCCCCATTTGTACAGAGGCCCAGTTGGACGCCATCTTGGCTCAGCATACGTGACACAAAGAGACTGGTACGAATTTAATACATTTAACTTACGATATTTTATGGTGGTGGTGGTCTGGCTGTTATACAACATGATGTAGTCTAGTGTCTTTTATTCAGAATATCCTGCTGAAAAGAATAGATTATCCTGGCCAGAACAGACATTTTGTGAAATGGGTCCCAATGTTGTATTATAAATTGGACTGTTAAAAGGAATTGTGAGAAATAATGTTACTATTATACCGACACTTAAATTTTACTAACGTTTTTCTCTTCTTTCAGAAAACGAAAGAGACGCCGACGTCAGCGAATGAGTGACGTAGTACCTGTGAAGCGTAGCCATGGCAACGCTCTTTTTCATAAGTCACATAATCTGCGGATGTATAACAATATACAGGGCTATCTTCAAAGTTTTTTTTAAACTGCATGAATCATTTATAACGAATGGAATTACTATGCACATTCAAAGAATAATGTAAAAATAAACTTCATAAACATATTATAAGCATCAAAACGTGATTTAACTAGTTGTCGTTTATAGTGTGTTTTTGAGTAGTTACAAATTATAAATCATAAAATTTTAGCTAAATATTTCATATTTTTGAACCCAGTGTTACGTTTGCAGAGTATGTAATATAAGATGAAACAAATACTCCACTTTAGGTTATTTCTAATTAAGATAAATCGTGATTCTATAATGTATAAATAGTTAAAGCTGTTGACGTACTAGACGCGTGATATTTGAAATCTAAACATGTCATCTACTGACCTTTAAAAATTACGGTCTGTTTAATTTAGTAAATACTAAATAAAAAAAAAAAACAACATAAGGTTTCTTGTTTTAAAATGACACTAAAAGCCTCAATAAATTAAAATAAAGATTTTAATATAATTTTGGTGACAGCAATGATTACGAAATCTGGAAAATATTTCGACGTACGTAATACACAAGTAATGCGTACGCGTACGCGTACGTATACTCGTCTGGTACGCCACGCTACGCGCAAAATATGACACAGTATTAATCTTCTTCCGGTACACCAAATACGTTTTTGGTTCATTGTGTATATGAAACATATCCCTACAATTACTTGGGCGACCATTATACAGCCTAATATTTTTCAATGACATATCCAAACGAGACAAATAATATTTGATGGAAAATATTTCTCTTGTGCTCGTTTGGTGGGTATTTTTTAGTTTCATCTTATTTGCTTGATTATTAAGTGTCGCTTAGGTAATAAATATCTCAAATATATATGATACCGTTTTTGGTATAAATATGCAAAAAAAAAGTAATAGCCCAAAAAGTTTTCTTACTTTTTATATTTCTTATATTCTCCGTCCATTTATATTCATTCATGGCATAGTATCAGTATCTCTTCCCCTTCCTACGGTATATGCGAATAAAGAAAAGAGATTTTTAAGTATTCATTATGTTACAAATATACTAGATTTAAAAAGCTGTATTTTGGGTGCCATTAAAATAATCGCCTTTGAATCAGTATGCAGGAGTTCTATCAATTTTAAATCAGATCTAAGTAAATATAGTTTTAAGTAAGATTGTGTATGTATAAAATTTACTTACATTTTGGTTAGTCTTTATCACACAGCAGCAGCATAGCTCAGCGAATAATGGTGAAAATTGTTCTTGCCGCATAATTTATTATATTTTATTGACGCAATCATGAAACGGACTCTTGTCATGAAAATGGCAATAATTTATTTTGTATACTGCTCCAAGCTTATTCGTCACTGTGGTTGATCCAAATTTATCTCATTCGCCATTGGGTCAAATTTTTTGTGGGCAGAAAATTTAACTTGCCTAAGGGATTTCCCATCGGAAAGTGCATGCGACATGAAAATAAATCATAGTTTTATATTTCCACATAATGTGTGAAAATTGTTTACATCACAATCAGCTTTAAATGATAATTGTTTAATTATATTTTTGTACTTAAGTTTGCATGAATTGTTGCTTTGATAACCACCAGGGTGCTCTAACGTACTGAATATTTTCGTTTGTAAGTTGTACATTTTTAGTAAACGTATGTTTAGCGATTCCATTAGACCTAATTTCATATTTGAGTTTTCTTTAAAAATTGTCTAAATCGAATATTTTTTGTACCTTTTTTACCAGTTAAGAGTATTTTAAACATGTAGGTAAAAGTATTACATATGTTTTTAAGGTGCGAGGAACTTCAGTTCACTTTGTACTTTTTGTATGAAACTTATTTATTAATGAGATTCAAAATAAAATAAAGTTGTCGATTTTTGTAACATTTTTTTATTACACGCCCTATTTTACCTGAAATCGGTTATTCTAATTTATTAACTTTATAAATAAATATAGAATAACTGAAACTAATTTAATTTATATTCTATCATGATTGGTAAACTCGATTTGAAGGGACCAAACAAGTTAAAAAGAGCAATTAGACTATTTTAGTTTCTATGAATAATGTGTGCGTGTGAGAAAGTTACGGTAGTAATGTAAGACACAGTGTCGCCGCCTCATAGTCGAAGCATGGTGCGTAGAATTTTGGGGTGGATTCCCATCCCCTCAGCCATTCATTGAATCATATCTGAAGGGAAAATTAGACCCCACACACGTTGTCGTTGGGTGGCAGCCCCTCGCCTAGTGGCCGAACTGTCTTCCACGCATGCCTACTCGTTTGCGCAGCATGTCTGCGCACCCCGCCATTCCAATTCCCTTATATTTCACCTACGTTCAACTATTAAAACTATGTGAAAATCCCCAACGGAGTCCCAAACAAGGTAAGTGTTCTATTATAGTAAAAAAATAACCCTAAAAATAGTGCGGCTCGCCTGGGGCGTTGTAGGGTCGACCGATGGTGTGGGAGCGCGTAAAAATAAAGCGTTTGGAAATGCGATTGGGGTGAGGCAGAATGGCGGGGGTTGAGCGCCCTATGGGGCAACACCCTTCTTAAGTTACCTTGCACGCTGCGTTTACGATGGCCGTGTTTTCAGATGAATTTCGCTCCTTTCACGGGGCACATTCCGTCCGGTACTGGATTGCCGACCATACAGCAGTTTGCGGCCAAGTTTGGTTACGAGGGTGGTGGAAGTGTGGTTAACAGTGGGAGCGTGGTACAGGAAACTAGGTATCAGGCTCCCGGAGTTCAGTTCACTGTGTCCCCTGGTGGGGCCGTGGCTGTGGACGGCATGAAGTTCCGACAGGGAGAAAGTGTGGTCGTCATGAGCAATCCACAACCGGGTGCCGTCACACTTGCTGGAATCGGAACTATGCCGGCTGGTACGCTTTTTTACATTTAAAATACTTGTCTTAGGTAGATATAAAGTATTAAATTTTGCTTATGACAAAAATTACATTAAATTACGAATTGATTTATAAAATATAATCTGCTTGAACGTAGTTGGCGGAATCCTTATGAAACGTTTTACGAGTTCACCTTATGATGAATATGTATTGAGCCCGTTTGATAACAGGTGTAAAATACCAAACGATAACTTCGTCATCAACAGTTAACGTCGGGAATATTGCTTACACGGGGCAATACGTTACTGAAGAACAGCTCAAAGAGAGGGACAAGCGGGAGTACCGGGAAGAACTGCAGCAAGATATCATGGCTACCATGATGCAGCAGCAGCAAGGTTTGATTTAATTACGTTCATATTCACACAAATATTTGTCATATAATACATTGTTATAATAGTTTATAAACGGTAATTGGCAATTAAGTTGAGAATTGTGTTCTAGTTACAAATATGTATTTGTATAAAACGGACATGCCATCATCAGTGTAGGACTTTGCCCTAAAAATTTGTGTTCGATTGACCCTACCATACTATTCAAAAATGATCAAACAGGCTTTACTATAAAAAATTAACGTTTTAGTTACCCAAGCACCACTCCAACAAGGAACCCAGCAGCTCCTAGTTGTCCTTCACGAGCCGAAAGAAGCGGCTGCCCTTGCTCGCGCACTTAAACAAGACGTGCGCCAAGACCGGACTGTTACTGCCGCCCCGGCAGAGTTTATCAGTAAGTTTCCAATTTCTCGGTTTTAACCTACACTAGCTCAATAGAAGACTTCTACAAATCGATAGATATATTTTTTATACGTATTCTTTTTGAGAAATGTACACATTTATTAGCGCAAGCTAGACACTCCGTTTATCACTCAGATGGTAGTTCTTGCTCTATTTAGTAGCAAAGAATCATCAAATCTATAACAATCAAACTGATCAACTCTACAACTCTACTGGTTACATCGTACATCGTTATCACTAGAGGTTTTATTAAATCGTGATTTTTGAAACTGAATTGTTTTAATCATCAGCCATAAGACCTTTTCAAATTTTTTCAGGTATCGGTGAGGTGACAGACGGCACCTGGCAAACAATAGGTAGTGGCGTAGCAGACTACCTGGCAGCGTTACCTCTACCTTTGCATCATCTATTAAAGTACTCTTCACCTGAAAAGAGGGAAGAAACAAACATCGTAACTACGGCGACAGCTCCTGCTATATCTTTGACGCAGGTGACCAAGCTGCCATGTACCTCGTGAAACGTTGAAGTATAATCCCATTTAGGTCTAGCAACCCATACAAAGTTCACCGATACGCGCCAATCAATCCATGTTAAGGGCGCTCTTATATAATAATATTTTTTTATCTTGTAAATACCTACTGCACGGTCTCTTTCAACATAATTATTATTTATTTAAAGATTTCATTAATCGTTTGATTATTGAAATAATGTTATACTAATACTTATAGTAAGTTATCTTAAAGTTATGTTTTATTGACTTCAGATCGCTCCAAATAATGAACACAGTGTGGTGGTACAAAACACCAACATTGTTAACTCTGCCAGCACACACACACAAGGAACAAATACGGGTGATTCAAATTCGCTCTACTATAGCAACGGAAGAAAGAAGAAGAAAAAGAAAGACATTCAAGTGAAGAAGCCGCGCCCTAAGCCTGGAGAGATACGGATTACGACTGCTTTAGGTAAAATATAGCTTTACATTGAGTAATATTGAAATCTGTATTAGGATTGCACCGAATTACGCTAATTTAGTAATATGAGATATTTTCCCCTGTTCCACGTTTATTTCATGTGACTAAAGTAGTGTAGCAAAACTGAATCTTACAGCTACGTATGAAAATTCATGTAATTCGAGGGATTCGCATATTTTTGTACTGCATTTGTTTGCAATCATAATATGCAAACTTTGTAAATATAATAAGGGTAAAACAATTATGTCCCTAGATGGCAGCACACTGTACTGCTGCCCGGAGTGCCACATGGCGTACCCCGAACGGGACCTGGTTGACCAACATCTTGTGGGACATACTATGGAGAGAAAGTAACTTATATTTTCACTTCCAATCCAATATTGTCGTCGTTATATATATTTATTTAAAATATAAACAAGCATATTTAATTCTACAAAGTGCATAATAACGCAAACAAAGAACGGTTTAACGTGATTCGAATTTAAGCACTTACTTATTATACACTATTATATATAACCGAAAAACAAGCAAGATTTGAATGATGCGAATTTGATAATTACCTAAAAAAACTTTAAATCGCTCGCTCCTCTAACCACTGTTCGTCAACTATTATCAATTTCCTTTAAAGGTTCATCTGTGACATTTGCAACGCGGCGTTAAAACGTAAAGATCATTTAACACGCCACAAACAATCTCACAATGCGGAGAGGCCTCACGTCTGCACCGTTTGCCTGAAAGCCTTCAAACGGAAAGAACAATTGACTTTGCACTTCATCATACATTCGGGCGAAAAACGACACGTCTGCAACGAGTGCGGGAAAGGTATTGAATATAAGTTCAACTTTATCTCCATATATGATTTACGTTTTTTTTTTCAACTATGCGTTACCGTTACAAAGTGCTGTTTACCAGTCAGTGGTGGCGATTCTGTTGTACTCTAAACTAAATTTCGCTTTAGACCTGACAAAAAGTTTTAGAGAGCGTAGCCTATTCTGTACATGTCTAAATTGATAGCAATAAGGTTTAAATTGTCAATGTAGAAACATATAGAATAGGTTGCACACGTTTGACAGGAAACCTACATTTAGAGATTTTTAGTTTTAGAGGTGTACATCAGAATCGTCACCAGTGTGTCTTTAAAAATCAAACTTAAAATATACTTAGTATGGCACTAGTAAGGTGTTTTAAGGAGTTAAATAGGGATTTGAATTTTTTAAATCTTATATATAAAATTCTCGTGTCACAGTTTTCGTTCCCATACTCCTCCGAAACGGCTTGACCGATTCTCATGTAACTTTGTGAGCATATTTAGTGGGTCTGAGAATCGGCTAACATCTATTTTTCATCCCCCTAAATGTTTGGGGTAGTCCACCCCTAAATTTATTTTTTAGACAAAAATTTTAGTTCCTATTTTACTATGATGCAGCGTACAAAAATTCATAACACCTACGATCAACCCCTATTTTTTATTTATTAATAGAAAATTGAAATCACATGTATGGCAAAACAACGTTTGCTGGGTTAGCTAGTGATAATATAATCTTCCTAATTCCGCATATTGGTATCATGAAATGAAATAATTGACACAGGTTTCTACCGTAAGGACCACTTAAGGAAGCACACTCGTTCGCACATTGCTCGCAGAGTTAAGGCGGAGCTGTCCCAAGAGACAACCACGCCGCCTCTCTCACAGGTTAAAAATAATTTATATATATTTTTATTATATAGTTTTTTCTTCACATGAACCGATTATGAACTTTTTTTTGTTGGAATAGAGTTATCGCAGAGGTGATATCATGATAAGCAAACCAGGATGATGGTGGCGTAGTCTTAAATTATTATTTTTTAATGTGAACCATCTATCAAAATATCTCTAACAAAATATAAATTTTTAGATTAATTATCATATTTATATGTGTTACTGAATTTTTACAGGTTGCGCCGGCGCCGCCTTTAGAGCCATCTTGACAAGGCGCTATAGACGACTTCTGAACACAATTATTTATCAGTAAAAATAATGTTATTGTATAATTGAGGTCTAAAAGGTAAAGCGCCTTAGCAAACTAATTAATATTCAGTATTTGGATTAGCCGGCGACCATTAGTTCTAATTCTGATGTACGTTAAAATAAATTAAACGAGTATTTTCTAAGCGTAGAAAATCCATTCATCAGTTTACTCAGCTAGATAGCAGATATATTATCTATAGTGTCTTAAATCCTAATTGTGCATCCGAATTAGACTTTTGAAATTTGCGCTTTTTTAATGTATGTATAGAGAAACAGACCAAATTCAAAATTTTAAAGTTTAATACTGTTACTAAATTGTTATTTACGTTGATGTTTAGGACAATTAATTTATCATTTCGCTAACAAAATTGTTTATATTCTTTAAATATTTATCGGGAAATTATCAAATTTAGTACAAAATGTTATAAATATGTTTAAAACGATGCGCGTTTGTTACTTGTAATTTATAAAGGAGATGACGGACACAACCATGATTCATATTCTACTATAAACCTCTTTACAAACATATAAACTTGATTTATTTTATATCAATTACATAATTGCAAAGCTGTATTAAGAAATATTTTTACAAAAATAATTTGGAAGTAGTAATTTGTTGTAGGAAATTAGCTGCAATATATAGTTAATATTATTACATATTAAATTAATAAAAACTTATTAAATTAATTGTGTTTTTAGTAATTGTTCGCTAGAAATAAGTTTTCACTCAATTTCATCAGTTAGGCAGACATAGCTTGAATTCTGAAAGATGGTCGATTTTTATCTATGAAATTCTTGTTATGAGACAAAGAAAAATATAATTATAACATTTAATTACAATTACAAGATGATTTTTATTCATTTTGAAGCATATGCCATTATTTATTTTTTTAGGAATGCTAAGCCGCTATATTTACACCGATTTTCAATTTCACTACATTTCAGACCAATTTAAAAACAACTCTTTCCCTTAAGACATAACGAACACGCTTTTTGGGTGTCAATTGTCAACATCACATCGATATAAGGCCTTTAAAATCCCCACGTCATAAATGAAGGAACTATTTTTTTATCATTCTTTATTTAAATACAAAATATATTACATTAGAACATATGAGCGAGCATAAAACTATTTTAGACTTACATAAAATATAAAAACTTTCATAATCTTATTAAGAAACGTTATTTACACTTTAAAATATGTTTTTAAACCGTAAGGCGTTTTAGCCTAATACTTTGTCAATTTAGCTGATCACCAATAAATTTCCTAGCCATAGTGCAATCTTATACTGAGTGGAAACAGTCTATAAATTTATATTCTTGTCTGAAGTCAACATACGAACAGTATTTAAAAAATTAAAAAATTCTCTCTCAAAACAATCTGTATCGAGAATGACCTTTAACAAAAACTATACATGCCGAAGTTTAAGATGCTTTTCAGCAACCATGGTGTCATGGTGATATAAATCGCGTTTTAATCCGTTACAAATTATTTGAATGTGATACTCGCGTTGATAAAATACACCAATGAAGTTATCCAAAGACAAACACAGATATTTGAAAGTGCAATGAATTATTAAATTTCAAAATAACTCATTGTATATAAACTTTATCCGGTCCTTAACCACTCTTTAATAAGTTTAATTTTCTTTAGCAAAAATGATTATGCTAATCATTGCTTTATACATATAAAAGATCAGTATATTTGAATCGACAATTGGTAACATCAATAAATTCGTATTTATATATGTATTTAAACGCAGTGTTCACCTTAACATTCAAAAAGTCCACTTTTTATATATAGCCCATTCTTTATACCTCTCTTATATTCTCGATTCTCATTTAATCTGGGAGTATATTCTCTTCGGGATCCTGGGGATTGGTGGGATCAACCGTTACGGCCCGTTGCTCGCCGTTGTCCATAGACATCACCATCTGGTAGGGCACTTTTATTTGTAGCGGCACCCGAATTTTTGCCGACGACGGTGCCTGGAACAGAAACGATATTATTTCTAATTGTGTAAACATAAATTGTAAGCAAGTAATTTAATCTTCTAATTGAAAAAGACAATATAAAATGACTATGTGACATATATGAATATTAATTACAATATTGCACGCGAGCAGTAGCTTTACGAGTTGTACGCATTACATTGCGAAATTTCGTACATATATATTGTACATTACAGCAGCGGGCGGCAAGGGATGGATGAACGTGTAAATGTGGTCACACATACGTAAGTCCATCAATGCCTAGCTGCAGCTTTTTTTCACTAATCTATTTCTATGTGCAAGCTAGTTCGAAATTTAAATTAAATAAGTAACCTCTTTGGTCGTCATGTAGGAGTAGAAGAACGTTCCATTTTTAAATTACACAACAACTATGGATCTACATACAACTAATGACGGCTGCTACTCGACCAGTACAGAAAAAAATTCCAAGCATATTTATGAAAAAATATTTTGGGTATTTTTAGCATAATGTATATAAGGAACTGTGAATAAACACTTACATGTATCGTGATCTCCGGCAACAAGCTTTTCTTGTCTGCGCCATTTTTCGCCTCCTCTTTGATGACAGCGATGGGCAAGAGGTCGGGGATCTTCTTCTTGCGCGCCGGCTGCTGCCGGAGAGGCCCGTCGAACGGCGGCGGCGGTCTCAACTCCTGCGAAGGCTTTTGGCTCTTCGTCGGCAACTTGAGTTTGCTCTTCGCGTGGACTATCATGTGCTTCTGAAGGTGGTCTTTGCGGTAGAATCCTGTAACGCGTGATTGGGATTTTTATAATATCGGGCATAATAACATTAGGACATATATTCATACAGCTATATATATATAGTACATAAACACAGAAATACATTATCCAGCTCTACAAGTTTTACCGTAGCAGGGATCGAACCTGGACAGTCCGGTATGGTGGTCACCACCATTGCACCAACTGGGTCGTCAAAAAATTTGTATCAATATACCCTTTATCTATAACGAGTATAACAAACAATTATTTATGTAATTTTGAATTAGTACTTTTCAATGCTAGAAGATCCCTGACTTAATCGCAGTCACAATTCTCCTTCTGCCGTGGAATCGCACTTAACTTCAAAAGTTTAAATCAGTGTTTTTCACCCTTTTTCATGATGCGACCCCCCCGGTATAAAAAAATATTTCGCGACCCCCCTTGACCTTCGGTTTTTTATCATGTATGTAGGTGTATATTACAGTATTACCATTAACAATATTAATTGTCTTTAATTTTGTTTTTTTTTACTAAAGTACCCATTTTTTTCGACCTCTGGCGACCCCCCTACAGAAGCTTCGCAGACACCCCCTACAGACCCCCGGGGGTCGCGACCCACAGGTTGAAAAACAAGGGTTTAAATGAACCAAAAACACGAGTCTCACCTTTATCACAAGTGGGGCAGAAGAATGATTTGTGCCCTGTGTGTATGTGGAGGTGAATCTTGTAGTGGTCCTTGCGTCGGAAGGCCTTTCCGCAGTACTTGCACACAAACACACGCTGCGGACTTGGTATCACCGCCTCTTCTACTACCACCTGAAAGAGTTTTTGCCTGTCTATTAGAGCTACAGGTTTAGGGTACTAGACATCCAATACTGGACTAGATGGAGAGACACTCACCGTATCGAATCAAACATGCCGGTGACTTTCTTAATATTTTAAATAATTATAAAAATCGATTTGAATACAATACCAATTGTTAACTTTTAACTGACTGCTAAAAAGAGGGTTGCTCAATACAGCCATAAAAATGATTTTATCATGTGTAATCGCGGTAAATAATAGTAATATGAAAATAATAGTATACAGATTTTAAGTGAGAAAGAGAGATCATCAAAACGTTTACTTATTTTTGTGTTCTATCATCTTTTATTAAGATTTATCGCAGGTACAATCAGACCGTCTCTTTCCTCCCCCTTTTTGGCGCTAGAGACAGCAAGATACATATTATTACACATCTTACCTCGAGTAAATCGTGGGGGTAGTTTTCCTTCCTCGCATCTCCGTTGGGCGAAGTCTGTTCATAGGAAGCATTGTGGCCGTTCTCTTCGATTTGAGAATTAATGTCATCGTCTCCCTCTTCGCATTCATTTTTAACCACTATTCCGGGACACACATGATTAGCGTGGTCTGTGTCGTCATGGAAACCTGTAATGAGAAACATCAGCTAAAGCTTTCAGTAAATTTATTGCAAAATTGGAATCTTTAGGGTACGCGTTCCTATAGTACGCGTTTGTCATTATCAAAAGTATGGCGGTAACCTCACTTAAGTTAAAAATTTAAATTAAATCCATACTGATATTATTAATATGAAATTTATCTCACTAATAACTGCTAGTGCTACAGGTTACCTACAAAGTTGGCAAAAGGGGAAAATTATTCCTTTTCAGGCGTCAAGATGTAATCTCATTTTTAATTAATGCACCATAACATGTATCAGGTCAAAACATTTTTATCGATGTAGGTAATATTGAAAACAAAAAATTAAATATTTCGAAAATTAAATTAGTTGGCAGTCCACAAATCATGGGTAAAAATAGTACCTTCATGGCAGACATTGCAAAAGTAGGTCCGTTTCTTTTTAAGATGTACGTTCGCGTGTACTTTCAGATGCTGTTTCCGCTTGAATTTCCGGTGACAAATAGGACACTCGTGCGTACGCTCATCCACCGTCTTTCGGGGTACGAGAAGTTCATTTTTCTGAAAAAAGGAATTACCCTATGTTAAACAAAAACTTTTTATGGGCAGCGTGTTAACTTATCACATAAGAATCCAATAAAATGCAATTAATAATTTCAAAACTATTTTGTTTACAGAGAAGTTGAGCTATTACATTTCATTAGTTTTGACCACTAGCTTTCACACTGAGGCAAAGAGTTGAGTTAAAAGTTGTTAAGGCGTTATCTATTAAAAGTAAATAAATTTAATTGCAGTCTTAACCAAATCACAGTTCAATTCTTTCCAATTGTATTTACGCTATGACGAAAAGGAATTTTGAATAATGAGGCATTGCTAAATCAGTTACAGAACTCAGTCTATGCTCCAACTTTTGATGGATTCTGATCTATAGCAGCGTTTATGTATGTACCAAAAATTTCCATAATTTTATTTGTAATTACCAATATTTCTACTTCTATATCGTCCCCAAGCAAATTCTGCAAATGAGACAGATTGGAGCTTTCGCGACTCTTCAGATGCACCATATTGACGTGAACCAGCATCTGCTCCTTCATGTGAAATTCTGGAATAGATATTTTTTTCTATACATCTACATACCAATTAAATTGGACTTGTTATTTCATTAAAAGATGATCCCTGTAGTTCACTGTGTATTAATTAAAATACCTGTGTAATATTGATATAAGCGAGATGTATTGCTTATAGTTGAACAAATATTGTATATAAGTTGCAAATAAACCAATTACCAATCTTTAATGCGGCCGACTACATTGTGCAACCTATTTCAATAGATTCACTTTTAAAATTGTCATTACAGAATCGTCCACGACGATAATAGTAATAGTAGAAATTACCAGATATGAGTAATTTGGCTTATCATATCCTCTATATGTTATTCTATAGAGTAGTTTATAGTTAGCTTGTAACTTAAATAACATTTTTTAGGGGAAGACGGTCTCCCGACACAGGCATTTTTCCAATAGGAGACTCCTATCAACTACAGAGGTTTTACTTTTTGTACTATTGAAGTTTTTACTTTTGGAAATTGATCATTAGAAGTGATCAAGTGATCTGCATCTAACAGAGATGATTTAATTGGAGAAAGTAATTACCTTTGAGCTAGGTAACCCATTGTCAATAGAAGATAAGAAGAAAAGTTACGAAAACAATAGTAATTAAGATTAATATCGTAAATGCAAACTGAACGCTGCGGTGCCCCTGGCATTAATTGACGCCATACAACATTAAATTATTTTTTTCCATTTTTTCAATATTTTTCATAACATTTATTCCTTCGATAAAACTATATAGATTCGACAATATTAACTCTGATATTATTCGTTGCTAATGTCAAATGGATATTTATTTAAATCAGCCATTATAATTAAACTAAAATTAATTATCTATCAAACGACGAATCATGACAATTATAAATAAATATGATTACAATTTATTCTGTACAGAAATGAAATCGTTACCATGGTAACAAACACGGTACTAATTCTAGTTCATGTTTTAGTATAACGCCGAAGCATCCCAAATCCAGTAAATTTTGGTTTTCACAAAGTAAAATATATTTGCAGTGTAATGTGCAATAATTATGCAATAATTTGCAGAACAAAATGTTATAAAAGCGGAGAAACCTTAAGGCTGAAGGGTCGACCATAACTTTGTTACGAAAACGAATGTTAACTTCGCAATATGGTTTCTTTTCGAAAGTTGGTGAAAGGTTTCTCCCTTCGACTCATAAAAAAACTCCTAACGGATTCCCAGAAAATTCTTAACAAAAGCTATAAGAAGAACAACGCTTAAAGATATATAAGGAATAGAAACTAAAAATTAACTTATTTACTAAAAACTTTTTTATATACGCATTTGTTACAAACTTGAATAAAAATAATCATAAATTTAATTCTTTTGTATTGATATTTGCTCAAAGTGCTTCCCCATCAAATACCAAACCAGTAAATTTATACCAACTTCAAAGTTTCCGTCTTCGTTAGTAAATAATAATTTCATTCTAATAAGTGGTAAAGGTAGTAAAAATCAGTGAAGAAGATCAATATGTTTTTTTCTAAATGGCATCGATGTAAAAAAGCATGTCATGCTCCCCTACCGTTCCCCTTAAATAGTTTACAACAATATAATATGAAAAATAACATAATAATATTATATAATAATTTTTAATAACTATTATATTTAATATGACAAAAACGTTAACCATCGTTGGTACTATACCGGATCAACTAGTATAAAGATATATTACAAACGAAGAATCTTTTAATTGGGAGTAATAAAATTGTAACAGCGAAACGAAGATGGAAGGATCTAATTTTTATGTAAAAAATAAAATTATACAAGGTATCAGAAAAACGCCAAGTATTTGTCATAAAATATAGCATAAGGCCATTTTGTATCGATATAGTCATTCCCAGGGCTGTCAACGTCAGACTGAATAATGTATATAATCAAAAATAAGATCACTCGTCTATTGGTCCTTTTACCGAAACTATGAAAGAATATGTATTTTAACTTGTATTTAAAAAAAACCACAATAAAACCGTTTGGAAAGGAAATCACAAATTTCGCTAGATTCATTTCAAAGGGACATACCGAAGGAAATCCATTTTCCATTGTCAAAAGACCATTTGGCCGTTCACAAGAAGGATATTGGCAGCCTTAACCCCTCCTCTACTTTAGGGCCGATCCCAGGGGCCGAGTACTAAGGGGCGAGGGAGGAATGGAGGGAAAAAGGAGGGTTACACGCCAAGGGAGCTAGATTATAGAGGGTTTTTAGATTAAATTATTTTTGGGAACACGTGGGGCAAAGCGCGGTTTTATTCTGAGAAAATCTTTTATATATAACAAACTTGTTGGGACACTCGAGAACAAGTGGATAGGTTATCCTAAATAAATAATTTCAAAAAAGATAATATAAGAGTAGAGAATTTATAACGAGTGTTCCAATCGAAGACTATTGTACACTATCGCTTTATTGTAACATTCAAAATTATTACATATAGACATTACATATACACCTGCTGCAACAACGTTTTTAAAACTGTTGTTTTATTCCAAAATCACCAAAAATATTTTTGAAAGTTTAATGACGCTATTTGGATTTTAAACGATATATCTCGTATAAACTCAATTTATAGTTACCACTCCCTGCGTACATGACAGCATATGCGTGGGTCAAAATCTAGGTCAGACTAAGTGGGAGGCAATGGGGGGGAAACGGGGGGGATGTTACAGTTATACCCGTTTGCGGCGGAACCAGCTGGGTCTAAAACGGTCAAAGGAACGTTGCCTCTACAGTCATGCTACGTATACGTATAATATGTAGCGGCCCCGGCTTTTATCAACAACTTGTGTACATGTAAGAATATGTCTTGCTATAATTTTGTTCAATTCATTTTAAGATTGTATAAATAATAATACCAGGACATATTTCACAAACGTTCGGTTCTAGTATGTGTTATGTACATATAATATATCATATTAAAATATAAATACCTAAGCCACAAAATGTGCTGTACACACAATTTTTTACTGCACCGGGAAACGAACCCGGCTTAAATTCGGTTAGGCATGGTGACTATTGCACCAACCGGATATTAGTTATTGTGCTTGTAAAAAGAAACAAAGTGGGATATAAATTATCGTGTAATTCACAATCCCCCGTTATGTATCCCTTACTAGTCCTGCAAATTTGAAATAATACAATATTCATTTAAAAAAAATAACAATGACTTTGTAGCAGGTAGAGAAATTCCCCTTCACCTAACATTTACAACAAAGTAACATTTTGAACACGAAGTCTGAGAATGTATTCTGGTATTAGATATTGTCCTTAAAAAACCTTACGGAATAATTATATTATAATATTACCCTTAAATCTGTGAACAGCTTTAGACTTTTGAAAGAAAAAATGCAACTTTCACCTTGCTTTAAACATTCATCTAACGAAGATTAAAAAATTTGTACTTGATTTCCAGGTGTCTAAATACAGACACTTAGTTTAATTAAAAAAAGTAAAAGTATAACGGAATTGCACACCTTTTTCGTTCAGCAATAATTTTCGAAAATATGCTACGCGGACGACATTTTCCAATCACCATCAGAAAAATACGGTACGTTTACAAATTAAGCGTAGTTGTAAAAATTGAAACGGTGGAAGTGTATCAGAATACCAATTATACAAAAAATAAAACTGTATAATAAAATATTCCTCAGATAAGCCTGGCCTACGCCGTTGGAAGTAAGAAGGGTCGGCCCCCTCAAAATTCTTGGAATAGCCGTCCCCTCCTCCCCACTAGAAACTCGGCATTTCAACCCATACTATAAGCGGCTTCACGGTAATGCAGAGTTCCCCCATATATACCAAAATCAATATCAGCTTCTATTATTGTATTAAAACAAATAAGGAAATTAAAATACTTTGGTTTAAAATTTCTGTATTGCAGACCCATTTCACTTTTTTACTCGTATAAACAAAAATTGATTCTTGTACCTCACACATGTAAAGGTGATGGGAGTATTACAAGTTTCATACGAATAAATAATGGTTGATCCCTGCGGTTTCATCTACGTTGATTAACAGACATGCGCACATAGTAAACGCGTTTGAGAGATATGCCTTATAAATGCACTATCCAACACAAAAAAAAAATTCGAACAAGAACTCCTTATAATTTGCGTGTCATACAAACTCTTCAGTTTTATAATATTATAATATTCGTCTTTTAGTAGCGAAGATGCCACACAAAAAGTTTTCATCGATGAATCTTCATAAAGAAGTGAATTTTGTCAATGAATTCTAAAATTGCCCTCCAGCTGTCACGGAACACCGATCGATATAGTTTTTAATACAAATATTTTAAAGAGCACATGTTCGAGTATGGAACACGTTACCACTTTCAATGCCATATAAATTCCCCCCTCTTTATCACACGAGGTCCCTTCCCTCATTTTATTGATCGTAATGGCTTTGGGGTCGTATTAAAAATATACGGGCCTTAATAAAATTTATAAATGAATTCAACCAGTAGGTAGATATCAATCTAGAATTGTCAAAAGTACTGTATTAGCTAGACTTTAAACAGGTAGAAAATATTAGGTTGGGGAAAAAGAAATCCATTATTTTTACGTGAACTTCAAGACTTTATTTAACATGTTTTGCATTGTCCGATTTAGGTCAAATATGCACCATTTTGTTCTATAATTTGTTGCCATTTTAATGGTAGCTTCATTATGCCTCTCTCATAAAAGTCTTGGTCCTTATTAGCGAAAAACTCCAGCAATTGATTTTCACACTCTTCCCTTGATGCCAATTTCTTATCACTAAAAAAGTTTTGCAATGCAAGAAAAAGATGGTAATCGCTTGGTGGAGGTCGGACTGTATGGTGGATGCATCAAAACGGCCAGAATTGGCCAAAGAAGAGGTGTCGTGTTCCATCAGGACAAGCTAGGCCACAACTTCTATAGTGACTGTCAGAAACTCCAGGACTTGTTGGGAAGTTTTGATGCATCCACCACAAGTCGGACCTCGCACCAAGCGATTACCATCTTTTTCTTGCATTGCAAAACTTTTTTAGTGATAAGAAATTGGCATCAAGGGAAGAGTGTGAAAATCAATTGCTGGAGTTTTTCGCTAATAAGGACCAAGACTTTTATGAGAGAGGCATTATGAAGCTACCATTAAAATGGCAACAAATTATAGAACAAAATGGTGCATATTTGACCTAAATCGGACAATGGAAAACATGTTAAATAAAGTCTTGAAGTTCACGTAAAAATAATGGATTTCTTTTTCCCCAACCTATTATATAAAACAATATATTATAGGTAATATATTATTTTATATTGTTTCTCCCTTTTTAATCATCATGTCTATGATAAGCCATTATTATGATATTTATTATTGTTACATAGATAAGATCCCACAACCAAAATTAATTTTATAATCAATTATTTATTACATTTAGTGATACGCATTATTACCTACTAATACGTTATAGCACTTTATAGTTGTACAACGAAGCTTTTAGACAGACTTTCACAGTCAATTACCTAGTGGCAACTGTACCTATTTGTAACTAATAATTGAAATAAAGATTCATATACTCTTTTATAGAATCGACGTACTATAAGCGAAGCCGGGGCGAATATCCGATCGCTTTAAACCGGTACTCTTGTACAAGGTCGCCCCCCACTTGCGTTGCACAACGCTTTGGAAAGTCGGTTGGCATTAACCCAGTGGTGGTTATGACTAAATTCTGCATTTAAAAACTTGCAAGATTCAAAATTATGTTCGATTTTTTTTTGGCATATTTGGAAGTGTACGTGACATGAAGCCTGGCTCAATTTCGACGTAATAGCTATTTATCTATGGAGACGAATTCAATGAAACACATCTAAATCATAGCTACTCCATTTTTTAATTACGAGACTTGTATGGACATTGCTCATATTCTTATGTTGAACGAGAAATCGTTTGAACAAAAAGACGATACTGTAAAAAGACTAACATGTCATTCTCTCGATCACTATTAAACTTGTCATATTGATAGATGAAATTGAAAAATCTATACGTCTCAAATACTTATCTTTTGCCATCACAAACCATAACTGCATTATTCGACAGATGTTTTATTGTATAGAGAATACAAAAAGGTGGGCAATTTTTTAATGCGATTACATTTTTTATATGTAGGTATTATCGAAACCATTGGAAGAAACATATGATATAAGGCAATAGTTATTACGATTTCATAGTTGACCAAAAACACTCGTCTTAGCCAAATGATACGGTTCGACCCACAATCTTAATATAGCTATACCTATATTTGGACTTAAATTCTTTGATATGAAGTAAGATAGGTTTGTATTTATGTTGTTGTTTATTGCAAACAGTATTTTAGTGTAGTTTATGCATAACGGTTTAAAATGTGAACAATTAAACATTACATGTTCTAGGAAAATCTCGCTGTAATGCGAAGTCAAAAAGTTCTAATACACAGCTAACAAATCAAAAATACGCAATTCATCAATCATGGAAATATGTAAAAAAATGTACCTTTGCCGCACAGCTTTGCAAATCACCTCCTTCTTGGCATGGGTCCAGCTATGTATCTTCAGATGGTCCTTTCTCTTGTAACTTTTACCACAGATATTGCACACAAATGGTCGGGCATTCTTCGCGTGATCCAAGGTAACCAAGTGTTCCTCAGTATGCTCCATGCTACTCTCATCCATCGACTGCTGGTGATCGCTTCCGTAATCTTCGGACTAAAATATATAAGCTTTATTTAATAACATGTAAGAAGAGATATGGCAATTTTTCATATTGCGTTCAATTTAGAACCTCTCTTCAAATGCTGCTTCAATTTTTGAAGTTCGTGGTTAGTATGTGAAATAGTCAATACGGTAATCTATATAGTTTTTGTATAAAAAATTCTGTGCCAATATATATTACATGCCATGTGTCTACGACGGTGTTGCAATACACCTGGCTTGAACAGTAGAGGAAAACAGATGTAAGGTTATTTTTAAAAACAAAAAACACTATGGAAGATAATTTAGGGTAAAGACATTTTCGCTGTTCCTTTATCGGTCGTACAATTTCAGCTTCACTATTAATAACTTTTATTACTATTATTTTACTATTCAAGTATTTATATTTTAATTTCGACGAAGAATCGATTATTTCATTTTATGACAAATTAAGGCAAAACCTTAGTAAAATATTCATCTTGTATATTGTATGTCTAGAAATTATTTATAAACTCTTAGGGTAGATTTTCGTAACGAGCAAGGCATTAGGAAAGGAATGCCGAATTTTATACAATTTATTTTTATAATTGGAATTGTGATATTCTCAAAATATCATGCCGCTAAAGCATTCAGTTTAACGAGGCCAAAGCTCGTCGTTAGAGCTTTGCGCTAAAATGGGGGAACCGAAGTAAGGGAGGGGTGCGGCCCCCCATTTTAGTCTAACAGAGGGCGGTCCAACACACACTACGTAACCTTTATTTTTTACGAAAATCGATATTCCAAAAGGGCTTACAGTGCTTTGAGCGACATAACTTTTACTAGGCACCAAGATGATTTAATTACCCCATATAGAACTAGGTTCATGACGCAAATTATTCTACTTAGGTTTATTTAATTGAAGTATTATCAGTTTTACAAAACTCGATGAGCATTAGAAGGCCATAATTCCGAGTAGAAATTCTTTTTCTTTCAAACTTACCACAAGAACGTTCTAATCTGTGGGTTGACCGCTTCGTACCGAGGGGTAGGTCAACGGGAGACCTCCACAAACCCTTTGGGTACCGACCCTTCTAACCCCTCTCTATATGACATACACCGTATACATAATATATATGGAAATAGAAAATATAAAATCCGAGAGCTGCCAGATTTTCTTTCAATCTCTAATCAATGTTGTTATGGCAACATTTAAGTAGAGCATCAGAAAAACAAGAAAATATTATAACCGTTTTCCAAATTTTATATTACACACATTATGTCACGAATTTAACGTCATTTGCAGTAAAACTTAAAGGATCTAAGTTTATTGAGGGGCACTCAGTCCGCAACATCCACCTCTAATTTATATAACAAATTGTATTTAAAAAAAGCATTGCAAACACCGGAATTTAATATGAGATTAATTAATCGGTGATGTGATGTAAATCATTAAACAACATTTTTTTCGATTGAATGGTGACATTATTTCAAATTTTACTCGAGTAACCGTTTTAACGAACAGACTACAGCTGGTTTCCAAGGGCAACAATTTACGCAAAGTTTTTTCTTTGGTACTTAGCGACGATGGAGTTAGTTTCATGGAAGTACTATCGCGTTCGAAACCTTGTAACCTTAGATCTAAGCGTGATTTTAAATACCTGGTGGCATTTTAAGTGTGTCAAATCACCATTCATTCAACTAAGCTAAAGTTTAAATACTATTTTAATAACAGTTTTTTTAATATCGTGATTGTTAATAATTGTACATTTAGTTCGTAGCATAATAAATAAATAGTTTAAAAATGAAATCGTTTGTACGAAACGGCTGATGTTGTATTGAACGTTACTGTAACAAGTTTTTTAATGCATGTTTTATGAGGAAGCCCACCTATTTATTTCTTTTATTCTGAAATATCACGATCGTTTGTGAAAATTTCAGTTTTCAATCATGTTTCATGATAAACAGCTTGGTAACGGTAAGAGTCTCTTTGAGTGTGTAACCCTAAGAACCATTGAAGAACTTAATGAAATTTCTTATTTATGTATTTATTACAGTAAATTTTGAAACAGATGTCTGCAAAAGATTAAGCAACTCTTGTATAGAGGTTTACTTTGAATGGCAAAGGATAGTTATGAGATGTTATTCAAACCTTAAATCCAACATGGTGAACACCACAGATGGCGGCCTATATGTATCGTATATATAACATATTTGGAATGAATTTATACAATATGGTTATTATATGAAATGTCTTGCTGAAAAATAGACGTCACCCTAAATCTAATATGGCATAAAAGAAGAAAAAAGTCTGACAAAGCTTTTTCTGCTTTCCTAGAAGATGGTTAAATAAAAGCTACTGCGCGTTATATTTTAAACGCAAAACTTAGAATATACTAACCCACCCGCGCGTGGTTTGAACTCTTTCAGATTATTTCTTAAAATTTTCAATTAAGGGAGAATTGATTTAAGAAATATTCGAATTTCTATGAAGAATATGCCAATGTTTTTCTTTTTTTATATATCCAAAAAAATTATCAAATGAGTTCTATCGTGTTTTATTAATAATTTAATACTTTCCATTAAAGAATAATTACATATTGGAATTTAGCATACTAACGTCTTTAAAAAAATATGCTTACACAATTTATGGTACATGAACAATATTCAAAAACTCCTATTTTATGCTGTACATTAGAACACGTCTTTTCCCGTGTTAGAATGCAAGCCTTTTTTTTTCAAACATCACCCCACGTTATCTCCCATAGGGGAGCAAAAAATAAACCAGGACAAGATAAATGAGATAGCAAAAAATTCTACCTGCCCTGGACCCGACTTGGGTGGGGCTTTCCCAACTTACGTTATTAAACAACGCAGTATTTCATACAAACACTGAACTTAAGATCAGTAATTTGTTTTACGACACTGTTTGTAACAACATAATTTTCAACAAAAAAAACGACGAAAGTTATATATTGTAAGTAGTAAGTAGGTAAACAGAAATTATGAAATGAGTATTTTAAAACTTGGAAGTTAGTGTCGAGTAACACAATAAATATGTATAGGTATTATAAGTATTTTAGTTCATTACGTTGGTTAGAGTACTCCTACGTTATGTATTTGTTAAACTAAGCCGTGCGCGATATATGTAGTTATTGTAAAACATACGACATATAAAAAACATTACATATAAAAAATGAGAATTACAGTTATATTTTGTGTCTGTATTATCTGAGTCACACTTTCATGTTCTTTATATATTGCAAGCATATGTTTATGTGTACATAACATATATTTACATACAGACATGCTTTCTGCAATATCAAATACCCTAACAAAATTATTAAAAAAAATGTTCGAGAACAAAATCTTTGTAAATAATTCTTTTTCTCAGTCATATTTAAAAAAATACCTTTTGATTTTCTTTGATTTTCTTACCTCCATGGACGCTTCTGGATCTGTGAAATTGCCAGATACACTTGTAATAATTGGTTTTATATCTTCAAAGTCATCTTCGACTTCCTCCTTAATGCTTAACTCCTGGTCACTCATTGGCATAATATTTTGCTCCATAAAGTGTTTATTGTGCGTTTGTATATGTTTCTGTAGGTGATCCTTGCGGTAAAAACCTGGTAAAATATATTATAATGTACACTAAAAACAATTTTCTATCAGTATTACAATTTTACATTTAAATTAAATTCCAAAAAGTATATGTTATAAGCATCTCTACTTACATTTACTGCATAGGGAACACTGAAGAGTTTTTACACCTTTGTGAATAGATTTATGAATGTTAAGATGCTCCCTCCTTTTAAAAGCTTTACCACACTCTTCACAGGAATATGGTCTCACTTCCATATGCCCTTGCATGTGCCTATCTAAATGTTCCCGCCTCTTCAGTCTAAAATAAAATCAAATAATTTTATTCATTATAAGCTTAGTTCTACGTTAATAAGATAATATCATTTATTAGTATATTAGTATATATTATCATTTTATAGTAGCAAAAATATAAAACTTTAATGCATTATATTACTGACCCAGTTCCACAAATACTGCACAGGAATCTATACTCTTTGAAATGAGTACATAAATGTACTTCTAGCTCCTCTTTGTCATCATACTGAACATTGCACACCACACAAATGTACCGAGTTACTCCCTCCAAATCCTTAGTGATTGTGGCCAATTTGCTTCTGGATAAGAGACTCCGTTTTAACATCAACTCCATATCTTCTACTAAAAATATTAATTTGTTACCTAAATTAATATTTTGACATCTTTGTTTTGAAGTGCAATAATTAAATTTTTGCAACAATTAAAAACAGAGACTAGAGTTAACTGAATATTGTTCAATTATTTAAAAGTTTTTATTTAGGTAACAAGCTTTAATAGAACTGTTACCTAGTTTTATAAAGACTAAAACAAAAAAAAACACTTTACCTTTACTATTGAAATCCATCACCACATAGAAAGTTTACAGCCCGCGGCTCGAATACACACACGGCATTCGTTAGAAAGTAGAGGCGAAAAATGAAACTTGAAATCCCTTCCCCTACCAAACAGGCGTCGCCCACGATCCAAGGCTGAAGCTCCCCTCCGGATTGGGGAGACGTCGCAGACCCGACACCCCCTGTGTCCGTTGTATGCCACTTTAGCAAAGCGGGGAACCCCACTTACCCTATTTAGGAGGGTGGGTTTACCCTAACATAAATTCAACTACCTGAAGTGAAAAAACCAAGTCACTTTTCTGTGATATTTTGTTTGTCCTAATTGCTAACAATAATACGAAAATATTTACTCTCACTTTTTAACTTTAGTAGTGCACGTTTGTATTTAACACATTGATTAATTTTGTAAGTAATATTACATAAAATGAATCAGTAAAGAAAAATCTTTTGAAGAGAAAAAATACAAAATTGTACACTAACTGCTTCCACTTCCACTACTTCTTAGTTCTTTGGTGTGAACTTGAAAAATATTCTACAAAAATAGAGCACACAAATTGACATTTCAATATCAAATTGATTTGTCAAGTGTCAACTTACAACTGTCAATTGTCAACTTTTCGACAACTTTTCTGTATCCAACTTATCTGTGCAACGACCTTCGTATTTTTGAAATCGAGAATAGCAAGCGCTTACTTACTAAATTCAAACTCTATATAATCAATTAATATTCATTAATAATGAAATAATATATATATATTATATAATTAATTAATTTCTGAATGCAAATTAAAAAACATTACCCTTTTTGTTATTCCCTGAGGTATTATATAAATTTGTGTAATTTCAATCAGTTTTATTTTTATAAAATATAAACTTTAAGATGTTGAATAAATATATCTATGAAAGTCCACCTACAATTAAGAAAACTAAATAATCGTTTCATATCCACTTTTTATAATAATATAAATTTATGCCTCCATTTATATCTAATTTTATCTATCCTTTAGTGGAATTTCCCTTGGAAATTACGCGTGGCAAAGCCTATTCATGACAAGTCCTAGTGATAACCGTTTGTAAGCCTTTCGTTTCGTCGTAGATTTTGGAAATAATATAAGTTATAAGGGGTATATAATTTTCTTAGAACTCAATTAAAAAAATTACTCAAAACATTAAAAAATGTTAATGAAATAATGAAAATCCAAATTACTTAAAATAAACATAAATAGTTTTCAACCAACTATTATTGTTTACCACATTATTTATACATAGAGGTTGCTAACTCTATGAATATTTTTTTTTTCAACACTGAACTTAGCGCACTCTCGCAGAGTTCACGTTCTAATTAAGCTTCAGCATAATTCATGTGCGCCACTTAGTCGCATTATGCTCTGTAATTGAAAAACTACCCCTATTACGCACTACTGAGTTTTTTGTTTGGTTGTCGTTGTCAAATTTGATAAAGTACTATTTATTAATTATTATTAATGATAGCAGTTATCATGTTTACTTCACTTGTCATTTGAAAATTTTATTCATCTACAATTTCTTACAAAAGTTTTGTAACATCTAAACAATAAATCTCAACTCAAGCTTATCTCAACTTAAGTTTAAAAATAAATTTTACGTGTATATTGTGGTATTTGTTAACGTACGATATACCAATATCGTACGTCCCGTTAAAATGAAACTTGAAGAGAAGATTTACATCGAACGTAGCTGGTAACTAACATCCGTTCGGAACTGCTGCGTAAATCTAACGGATGTAATCCTAAATGTCCCACACAAGTTGAGAAAAAATGATACGATACAGGAAATGTTAAAAAAAAATGGTCTGAACCTGTGAATGTATATAATTTAAGTTGAAATTAAACTCTCAAAAGATGTTATTTAGGTTTCAGCAAAACCACTTTCCACGCGGCAATCGGCATTCACATGTTTTTGTATATACGGCGTGCACTGCGAATGTCTTGTGTTATTTAAACCAAGTTTAGTTTGACCATATTGATCTGTGGTATCGAATATATTTGGCTTCTGCCATCTGGTAGGATAGATTGTAAATAAAAAAAACATATTTCCTCTAACCTTAAAAGCCTTAACTCGTTACAGTTAAAACTTATTTAACAATAATGGAATACGATAAAAAGATCAATGAATTAGCTCTTAATCTCTATAAAATCGATGCTGTGAAGTTTGGCGAGTTTATGACAAAAAGTGGTATTAAAAGTCCAGTATACTTCGATCTTCGAGTAATTGTAAGCTATCCTGAGGTGATGGTGAGTAATTGTATTTGTGTTGCTATAATCTGTATCTTCTCACTTCTGATATTTTAATTCATTTAGCATCAATTGAATTTGGTAGAGTTTAGAAGAGTGTGAGGATGTAATGACTTGAATGCAGGATCCAACGAACTTGCTTCTGTGCTTGCCTTCGACTTGTAATCTGCTATTTTGGTAAAAAAACAAATGATTTCTATAAATAAATAGAACACAAACTGTTTTATTGTATATTTTCCCCAAGTTTATTGTGGAACGAAATTATTAATATTCTATATTTAATAAATCTTTGAAATGTTTGAAAAGATCTGATCAAAATAATAGACTTCGTTAAAAGGCTTAACATGTTTGTTTCACAGTTTACATATTGGTTGGAAAACTTACACAGTGTTTCTAGTTCAAATTAAAAATTTAACACAAATTAAATTGTTGTAATTAAAACAAATTTAACTGTACTCTTTTTGCATATTCCATCCCACATACAACTTAAAACTATATTCACACTCTATTTTTTTTAGGAATTAATTACTTCACTCCTGCATGAATTTGCTATAGTTGAAAGTCAATTTGATCATGTTTGTGGTGTGCCTTATACAGCCTTAC
Organism: Pontia daplidice; assembly: GCA_963693355.1. NCBI lineage: Eukaryota > Metazoa > Arthropoda > Insecta > Lepidoptera > Pieridae > Pontia > Pontia daplidice. Next base: position 3,544,322 of record CAVNZL010000007.1, on the reverse strand, counting down.
CAATTGCTACTTTGCTCAGTGTTAAAGTTAAAAAATCTATGTTAATGCGACGGAAGGAAGCCAAGTCATATGGTACAAAAAAGGTTATAGAAGGACACTACAAAGTAGGTGAAAAGTGCCTTATAATTGAGGATGTAGTTACATCAGGGTCCAGTGTTATGGAGACTGTTAATGATTTGAGGAAAGAAGGCCTAAAGGCAGAAGAAGCTATAATTATTTTAGATAGAGAGCAAGGTGGAAGACAAAACTTAAAAGAAAATGATGTAAAAATGAAATCTTTGCTTACAATGTCAAAGTTGATAGAAATACTTGTTGAAAATAACAAAATAAACAAGGCAACTGCCAATGATGTCAAAAATTATTTACAAAATGTGAAAGCTCCCACTACAGGTGTGTATTTATACAAGTAAATCTGTTCATTGAGCAATTTAGGCAATTGCAGATATATTTTTATTGGGTATATATTTTAAATCTATATGGTGACTAACAATTGTAAAGGGAAGATGAATACATGAAGTATGTGATTGTCACATTAATTAATTTTCTAATTTCTTATGTGTGTAAGATTATATTTGTTTTTTATTTATTGGTAACTATAATGGATATATATAAATAACTATAAGGGATATGTTGTCTAATTTGTAATGCTTAAAGTCAAGTGTATCCCAATGAAGATAGTTTGTATTTTCTGTTTGGTGATTTTAACATTGACTAACAATATACTAGATATTGTTAAATTCCAATTTCAAATGAAATTATCCAGGGAGAAGTCCACATAATTAATTACAAACAAAAATACAGATGCATTTTTGTCCTTATATGTTAGTGCATAATAAAAAATCCTTAATTATGTTACAGCTCCACAAATAAATAGAATGTCACTTGCATATGAAAAACGGGCAGAATTATCAAAAAATTCTATTGCAAAAAAGCTTTTCAACCTAATGGCTATCAAAAAAACCAACTTATGTTTATCTGTTGACCTTACAACATCAACGGAAATTTTGGAACTTCTGGAGAAAGTTGGGGACCATGTTTGTTTAGTAAAAACACATATAGACATAATAGAAGACTTTACTAGTGCCTTCATTATATCTTTAAAAGAAATGGCAAAGAAATATAACTTTTTGATTTTGGAGGACAGAAAGTATTCAGATATAGGAAACACAGTAGCATTGCAGCACACTCGAGGACTATACAATATAAGTAAATGGGCCGATTGTGTGACATGCCATTCATTACCTGGAGAAGGAGTATTAAAGGCTCTTCATAATAAATCAAATTCTGATAATGGAGTGTTTTTACTTGCCGAAATGAGTTGTGAGGTAAATATCTAAGATTCATTTTATTAATATTTTTATAATGCCAGCACTAACAAATATCTATCAATATTAATTAAATAAAGTAACTATTTAGACATAACCAAAAAAAGATATGAGTAAAAAAGGTTGTGTTTTACTTTCCTGTCTATGTTATCCATTAATGATGAAAATTTGTCACTAATCAATGTAATAATAGTAAAATTGAGTTGCAATTAAATATTCACGCTAAGTAAAATTTATTTTGGCCCCTTTATTTCTTTTTAAATTCTTTAAGAATATTCAGGGTGATGCTTTCAAAACATAGCAATCTAATGATGTTAAATCTCAAAGATATCAAAACTATAATTTGACAACCCAAGTTGGCGTGTTGATGGACTGACACATACAGAATGTTTCAGTTTTACTACCAATATGCTAATCACTTGAGTGATGAGCATATTTGGCTGTGGTGTGGGGGGTAAGATCTAAGCATCTATAGTTTATCAGTTTTTTTAGCACCCAAAACACTTAAAACAAGCTACATAGCTTACTTGTGATGTAATTTGTTGTGATGTTTATTTATTATTTCAGGGTAATCTTATAACTCCACAATATATAACTGAAACCGTAAAGATGGCAGAGAAGTATCCGGAACTAATTGCAGGATTTGTCTGTCAGCATAAAGATACTTTCAAAGATCCTGGTCTCATCCAGTTGACACCAGGAGTCCAGCTTCAAAGTTCTAAAGATAATCTTGGACAAGTCTACAATACCCCAGAAAAAGTAATATTGGAAAATGGTGGTGATGTAATTGTTGTTGGTAGGGGAATTGTATCAGCTAAAAATCCAGAGTCAGAAGCAGTTTTATACAAGAATACTCTGTGGAAATGTTACATGAAGAGAATATCTGGAAAAGTTGAATAAACTTGAAGGTATTATGAGAAAAAGGTTAAATTGTTAGGAAAAGTTGTTATAAATTCCATAATATATATTTTGTATTCTGATGACAATTATTATTGTAATATGGAGATAATATTTATCTACATTAATTTACCAATGTCAACATATATTTAAATAATTATTGCATAGTTCCTATTAAGACAATAATTAAAGAATACCGAATAAAACCATTCCAATAAAAGGCATTTATTCTAAGAATAAGGTAACCGTATATTTTTTTTATTTCAATGTTAAATGTTATTGCTGAAAATAAATATTTCATATAAATTTTATGTGCTGTTTAATTAAAATACCATTTTTGTTTCGTATGTAGTAATTGAAAGATTATATATATCCTTAGCGATAATTTGTGTCTAGCTACTCATTTAAATGGTTTTAAGACAACCATTTATAGCATTGAAACTTGGACCAAGGTTTTCTGAAAGAAGTGACTTTTTTGGCACCATATTGTGCCTCTATCCGACAGTCGGACGACACGAAGTCACAGCATGTCGCATTTAAATATCGCATGCGAAATCAGATAATAAATCCCGCGACGTCACCCAATATGTAGAAATATTTTTCAGCTATAAATTGTAACATTCAGTTATATACATGAAAGGTTTTTGCATTTTTGGTATTGCCTTAAGAAAGGCACTTTTGTAATTGATAGCTATACCGATCAGTCTATATAGTACTAATCTGTATTTTTGACGTTGACAAAGGGAAATCAACAGTTGTAGAAATTTTGTTTATCCTCAAAAGTCAAAACAAAACAAAGAATAATTTATTAGGAGTAAATCGAAATGGATTGTATTGTTAAGGATCTTAGGTTAAACTGTAAAAATATATATTCTACATCTTCACCTACCTTATTTGCAGTTGTTGTGCACAATACATGGTTAAAGAAATGGCTTAAAAATGTAGATGTAGATAATTCTGTAAATAATATAGATTTTACGCTCCAGCCAGGTGAAAGTGTTCCGTACCCGTGGAAAAAAGTTTTTATTAGGGTAAGATTCCTAATTTTGTTATAAAATTTGTCTTATAAAGTATATTTTTATATAATTTTCTACGAAACGTTTTAGGTACTGAATAAAAAAATATCCAAAGTTTTGCCTCTACCTCGATATAAATTATCTGAAGTAAATGATTCGCCTCTTACATTTTCACAATTATTACAATATGTATCACAGAACAATCAAAGAAATTTATGGAAAGAGTCATACAAAAAGTATTCACAAAATATAAGTAATAACAAGGAAACAGCTATAGTTAATTTATTGGAACATGACCAGTTACTTACAGAAGTAATTATGAGGCTGTATGGAACCAATATTATCAAATTAAGACCAGATGGAACAGGAAAATTTGAAGTTAAAGAGTTGAGTAGACCTGTGTCGAAAACATATGATACTCATAATAACTTATTGGCTGCTATGTTTGCTTTAGAATCTGAACATAATATATTTATTGTATACAGGAGTCATTATGAGAATAATCTTTTGGATTGTCTCAATTTTAGTCCAAATTTAATAGATAAGACATATGCTAGAGGTCTTTTTGTAATATATCAATTATTAAGTGTTTTAAAAGCTGTGGGTGATAGAGGTTTGTGCTTAGGTTCTTTAGATCTCACAGATATTTTTTTGACTGAAGATTTGTGGTTGCAAGTGATGCCTTCCATTACTAATAATGTCCATTGTTTAAACTCATCATTAATTTGTGAGCAAAGTCAAGGTAAACAGAGTACTGTGCAAAGTCAGGTAGTAAAAAGCCAGAAGAGTCAATCAGATCAAGACTGTTGGAGAAATGATGCCGTGAAATTAGAGACACTGTGTATGCTCTGGGTAAGGGGACAATTATCTAATCTCGACTATCTACTTCATTTAAATTCTCTTGCTGGGAGATCAGCCAATGATCCACAAGCCCATTTTATGGTACCTTGGGTCACAGATTTTTCTTCAAGATGTGGTAAGTGACAATATCCACTAATACTTTTATTATTTTTTCATTTCCAAAATTTCAAATAACAGCATCATGCCAGACTTTGTAGTAAACAGAAATTCATGGTATTGATGATTGGTATAACAAAAATTAATTTACCTAATTGTCTTTTATATTATAAGTAATATGTAAGTATCAATACTTAGGGAGTTTTAATATAATATTCAAATGTCCTCATGTTTTAGGTCATAACTGGAGAGATTTAAGTAAATCAAAATACAGATTAAATAAAGGTGATCGTCAGCTGGACATGACATACGATGTGACAGGTTGCAATGGACAAATACCACATCATGTTACTGATGCACTCTCTGATATCACTTGTTATGTTTATCTTGCTAGAAGGTATAATACTTTATTAAAATCTTTTTCAGTGTTATATACATTAGAAAAATCCTTAAACAAAACAGCTCCTAGTGTAGGTCTTCTTAAATGTATACACCCTTCACCTATTCAAAAGGCAAGTATTTTCCTTTCTTACAATTGTATGTCACAGGCTGTGGCTTGGTAGCAGCCTCTTGTTTGCCTCCCAAGACCATAAACAGTTCAGATAGACATATATGTGTAAAATCTATGAAGTAAAAATGGCCTTTGTTTGCCTGGCTTCCTCTATAATTGTAATTATCTCAAATATTTTAGGACACAAAAAGAAACATTATGTAAGTATGTTAGGAACAAATGGGTGCCAGCAGAATACCCAGCCTCCATACAAAGAATGCAGGAATGGACGCCAGATGAATGTATACCAGAGTTTTATACCGATCCCTCAGTGTTTAAGAGTATACATGAGGATTTGCCAGTAAGAACATTGCATTATAATACATATTTTTATAGTTATTTATTGTCTTCACTGGGAATTTTTATATCATTTAGATAATATATCGTTAGATAAATGATTATTTTAAAGACTGTTTTCCATGAGCAATTGAAAATAAAGCTTTATTATTATTATTGCATGAGCAGGTGCATAATTTCATTTCGTCATTATTGTCTCCTATTGCCCTGGATGGATTCAATTTGGTTTAGAAGAATAAGCAAGCAACTTGGCATAATCAATTCAATGATTTATTATCTTAACATATATGCAATGTTTTTTAATAACAGGATCTAGGTATACCTACGTGGGCGACATGTGTTGAGGACTTTATAACAAAACACAGAGAGGCATTAGAAAGTTCTCATGTATCAGAAAATCTTCATCATTGGATAGATATAACATTTGGTTACAAGTAGGTATATTCAAATATTGAAAAGATCTATACTGTATGTATTCTAGGGATTTTTAGAAGTGCCAAGTATGTTACAGTTTTCAAGTTAACAAATGCGGAAGATCCTCGACTCAGTGCCGACTAAAATGCAACTTTCAAAAGTTTTGCATACATGTAAACATGCTATAAAGTTATTGAAACGCTTTGGGAACATAAAACATACAGAAAATTAATTATATATTTTGTCTTGCTCATTTCATAATTACAACTTTAAATATAAACGAACTTTCGATATCAATTTATTTCACAGCCTTTGTAATATTATATTATTCTGGATTAAAATTATTGTTCCAAGTTTTGGAATGTATTGGAACCATTCTTAAATTACAAAGTAAAGTTCAATAGGTGGTTTTCCTTTAAAAGTCTTACTTATTTTTAAATGTTAAAGTATATTATCTTAAATTTATTATTTCGCTTTATTCTGAAGCATCGTATTTTATTAGTAAAATATTCATCTAGGTTGTCTGGAGCAGCAGCCATTAAAGCGAAGAACGTCTGTCTGTCCCTTGTTGACAAACATATGAAGCCGCGACGTGGTAGTGCCGTGCAATTGTTGGCGGCGCCACACCCACCTCGTAGGCTTAGGCCTCTGCCCCCTGCGCCACTCAGGTTGCGATGGACCACTGCTAGAGATACCAGTACGTTTTCTTAATAAGTTGGATTCAACACGAATTCACAAATATATACAACAAATTATTTAAAACTTTTTTTTTTCCCAGAAAAATCCGTCCGTGATAGTTCAGATGAAATATCTGATGAAGAAGATGAATCTAGTAGTCTTCCACAACATATATCCCGATTGACCGTCCCCCCGCGAATGCGGCGTCAGAAAACTTCAAGAGCTCGTTCCCTTACTAAAAGCCAAGAGGAAGATGCTATTCACAATGAACACAGGGCTTCATCACACTCCCGTCACTATAGAGTACAGCGCTCCGAATATGGCCAGGGAGTTATTTACCTCCCAAAAGAATTTAACCCCGCATCATCCATACAGACTTTGGAAACTTTGGATAACTTTAGAACGAAATGCTTCTTCAGCAAAGAAGACAGAGAGAGTTCCCGTTCCAACATCCCCGCTCTCAATTTATGTTCAGTAAACGACGGCACCGTAAAAGATAAGGACGAAACGGCATTCACCAATCACATGTTCTTAGCGTCTTATGACCAGGGCTTCCTGAAGATGGGTCACGAATCTCAATTAGAAAGTGTGCTGAAGGAAAGGAAGAGCAGAATGTTCAATATAAGATATACAACTGATGCGAATGTTTACAAGCAATTTGTGACGGAGGGTCGACGGCAAGATATGATAGTAATAGGGTGCCTCATTGTGGAGATCTTTCTGCATCCGTACATTCGACCGTTACGATTGAATAATGGCGATTTTAATGAGAGATTTAAGAGTTGCCAGGCGGTTTTGAAGTACAATTTTCATTCGCTGCCAAAGTGTGTTAGTTACATTGCGTCCTTGCTGTTGAATGTGCAGCCCACCCGGCTCAGTTTCAAACAAGAATTACACCCACATGACGAATCTCCTAAGAAAATTGCTGTGACCGATAAAGGGTTGCCAACGCCGACATCGACTCAGTTGCTGCAACCCCTGTTAATGCAGCATTTGATACCGTTCCCACAAAGTTTTATTATCCTACATAGCCTTTTGAGTACGCTACACGAATATGAGGTTACAAGTAGTGAATTAAATATTATATACACATACGAGTGTGATGGCGTTCAATGTGAAACATACCGAAACGTGGATAAAACCAAATTGTATTTTGCTCAAAAAATTGCAGAGGGTAAAATACAAGCATGCATAACACATTTGGGAGTGCTTCTCAATTTGTATACTGGATTAAATAATTTCGATGCTTTAGACATATTTTTACAACATTACATACAGCTATTGGAAAATAAAGACACGTCTGTGCTGGCAGCTTGGCACTTATTTGACACGATAGCTAAAGCGTTAGGACCGGCGGAAACCAGAAATAAACTGCTTAGATATATTATAAATCTATACGAGGATGACGATTTTGTGTATGAGAAATCCGAGAGGGTTGCTGAAAACGATGCAACATCATCCGCTATTTTGGCCAGCAAACAGAAATTTATAAAATTATATCACAATATTTTTCTGCTTCAGTTAATGGTCAGATTAGGCCTTCAGTGCTTCTTAGATAACATCACTCAGCACTTAGTAGAGGCTGTCGGAGGGTACAAAGACGTGTCATATCAAAGTGGCGCTTTGGGTCATTCATGTCACAGTCGTTCCATGGCGAATAAGAAGCCAAGATATTCTGACGAAAGTGTTAAGAATGTTCTTACAACGACATCAGATATTTTCTCTCCTGATACATCCTGTGGTTCCGAACAGATTGTTACTCCAAGCATTGAAAAAACTATGTCTGACATGAGTGAATATATAAGAGAAAAGGAAGTTGATAATAGAAGTGAGAATGAACTATTCCATTTTGAAAATGACAAGGAAGCAAATCAAAGTGGCGGTAGTAGGAGCAAATCGCCCACTGGTTCAGTCGATTCCAATACTATCAGAGACACATTACAAACCCCTTCGCCCTCCTCCGATCAAGTGTCGCCAGGAAATTCTCGTTTCTACACCAACTTATCATTCAAACACCACGAACACTTCAAAGAGGAGAGAGATGCTGTTCCAGAAATACGAAAAATATCACCGAGCATCGACACAACAAAACCAATGTTTACTAGCTATTTGCAGTTTGTAGAGGACCAACGAAATTCCGATCCTCTGGAAAACGAACTTGTGGATATACCAGAATGTACAGAAGCCAATCACGCGATTCCAGTAGTGACAAATATAAGCGACGATAGAAGAGAGTACAATGACTCATACAAAATATCGGATATGAGTTCGGAAAGCTTAATTTGGCTATCGCATAGATTAGGCCCGGTTTTGTCGTGTAGATATATAACAAGAAACCTTTTGAAAATGCTCACCCTGTGCTATATTGGAAAAGAAAATCTTGCGTCTTGTGAAATTGTTGACAAAGATGAATTTGATGAAATCTCTTTAGTGAACAGTTGTGTTGTTGGCGACCGCAACGCTATTAAAGTCATTAAGTGCCTGACTTCGATCGTAGGTGAGTTTTTACGTGATATTATCACTTTTTGCTGATATTTTTTAGTTAACTCTTTAAGTTTATTTTCATAACATACACACTCGTCTCTCCATACATTTTATTGAATTTAAATTTTTTTGGCGATTGGCTATTTCTATATTTTTATTTACAGCTATGTACGGAGAGCAACTCATAATATTCCAATACCTCCCACACATGGGAGAGCTAATAGCCTCGTGTCGACGTCGTCTATCTGCTCCGCTAGAGGGCGGGGTAGTGGCATGTCTGCAACTTCTCAAGTACTTGCTGCCTTATATGGCCGATGGGAAGGTCATGGAACAGCTACAGGTTCGAAATCGTTGATAATAAAGAATTTAATTCTTACTTGGAATTGTTATAAAGTGTATTTTTTACGCTGACATTTTTTTTTCTACCATACCCGTTTTTTTTTTTAAATTTTATTGTTTTTTAAAGCTGAAGATAATTGCAATGTCTGGGATTTACAGCGCGATCTTTTCCAATACATTGTTGCGTGATAAAATGTATTCCTTTATTTTCTTTTATTAACATGACTGTTACTCATTTAAAGAAAAACACTTTTTAACGGATTTATGTTATGTATTCTGTGATTATTTTTATAGCGTGACGCGCTGTAAATCACGCGAAACGTCGGGATTTTTTTTAAATAATATAATTATATTTAAATTTTTCAAAAAAATACATAACATAAATCCGTTAAAAAGTGTTTTTCTTTAAATGCGTAACAGTTATGTTAATAAAAGACAATATTATAAATCTATTCCTGTTCTGCAGGACACATTCCTCAAATCAATCCTTCAGCCAGCTCTCCGCCTGGCGTGCACCAATCGTAGCTCGTTCCCTAGTGGGGCCGCAGCTCGCTGTGCCCTCACGAGGAAGCTCCTCGATGCCTTACACGCACTGGCACTTAGGATCGGACCCGAGATGACCAGGAAACACTTGTGTGTACCGGCTCTGCAAAGGTAACATTGTCCCAGCTACGTAATTTTCTGTTGGATGTCAGATCAAAGGCCTTAGTCAAATCAATGATCAAATTTGTGAGATTTGTTTTAAAATATATATATTTAGTGACGTTTTTAAATTTGTATAAACAATCAAAGTGTTACGATAATAATATATTTCAACATTATTACCTGTTAAAGATTCTTTCTGGCGTTTGACAAAGCCACGGGTAAAACAGATAATTGGCCGAAACAAGAAGATACTGCCGCAGAGAAGGTAAGTGTGTCCTTAGCGTGTGGTAAATTATATACTAGAATAGATACAAAGTAAAAATGAACTTTTTTAGGAGCTTTTTTTTTGGTCTTGACATATTTGCTTTTGTCAACCTGTTACATATACTTATAAAGTTATGCCTCGACTCTTGACTTTGCTACCCGAGAATTATTATATAAAAAAAAATTGAAAAAAAATGTTTTAAGGCCACGGAACAAGATACAGAACAGAATCTAGAAGGTTTCCTGGAGATTTGCCGGGATGGGAGTACAGCAGAATGGGCAGTCCGCGATGGAAGGGTGGTTAGAGCTGATCTTCCAGAATTGGCTTGTACACCACCTTCATTACCAGACAGCCATGATGCAGCCACTCTAACCGTAAGTTTTGGTCCTTCAGTCCGGATACCTCTAACGACATAATAATTGTATCTCTTTGAAACAATAGGTAACTATCCTTGAGCCAAATAAAAATTATAATTATTCTATAATATATCTACCCATAACGAAATTATTTGTTTGCACATGTTAAGGGATTATTCTCTATGTTTAATTAATATGTTCTTTATACGATTTTTTAGGCCCAGGAGGAGCTTCTTGTTGTATTCGATGGGGAACTAGCGTACCACGCCTACACGAGGTTCACTAAACTAGTGGGTACAGACGCTATAGACCGAGCGCTGAAGAACAGTGACACTATACGGAACCTTTGTCATGAATATCGACTTAAACACTGCATTAGGTAAATATTTATTAAATCACTATATTAGATAAAATTTCATATTAACGTAGTTGTCTTCTTGGCGTCGCTTGGCACGTTTAATCTAATGTACAATGTAATATATAATCTAGTATAAAATTCGAGAATTTGAGAATTTTATACTTTTAACTTTTTCTTTCTTTCTTTTAACTTGAACTCCTCCGAAACTGCTTGACCGATTCTCATGAAACTTTGTGAGAGTATTGATTAGGTCTAGGAATCGGCCAACATCTATTTTGCATCCCCTTAAATGTTAAGGGTAGTCCACTCCTAAATTTTTATTTTTATTTTTCATACAACATTTTTAGTTTCCATTTTTTTATGATACAACATACAAAAATACATACAATCCTAAATTTTCACAATTCTACGATCAACCCTTATTTTTTATTTATTACACATGTATGGCAAAACAATGTTTGTCGGATCAGCTAGTTATATAAAATTCGGGGGAAAGAGTGCATAGCCAGAAAATTGAAATTCGTTTAGATGTACTTACTGAGTAACAGCTTTGTCTTCTTCCAGCTCACCTCTCCACATATCTCAAGATAAGCGCGTCCAGTCCTCATTTAGCGATGAACCACTGAAAAAATACATAGATATCGCCCCAAAGCAAGATCTGGAACATATATCAAATTCCAATAGTTTCGGCTCCAATGTCACGTTAGTGGGGAATAGGATAGATGTGGCCAGTGATGCGTCCCACGAGCCCAGAGTGGGATTTGATATCGTCGCTTATAAGGGAGATGGTGGTAGGAGTGATAGGTGAGTCCTGTGATTAGGCTATTTTAGACTGCCTGGAATAGGGGATATCAACAGTTGAGAAATAATAAACTCAGGCTTCGTATTAATTACAATTTTTTATAAATAGAAAATTTGAAAATCATATTTTATATTAAATATATCATATTGAATTTATTGAAATTAATTTTAAAATGTATATTTATCATCTATGGACAATGCAAATATCAATCAGAGCTAGGCGTTAACATTTACAGAGCCGATATATTCCGGTTAAATTAAAAACCGGTTATAACGTACGACGTCACGTGACAACTGTGACAGTATTTTTCTTTATCTGATTGATTTAAAATTCAAATCAATCCTAATTCTTGAATCAGTTTAAGGGTGGTATCACTTAAAGTCATTGTATGAGTCAGCCATTTCGCCAAGAAAACTGATTTTTAGTTCTCATTTTAAAATTTTAAACTAAATAATAATGATTGTTTATCTTTTGGCTTTGTACTATCACACTTGATTTTACCACGAATTCGTCGGCAGGCATCTCCGCGGCGATTGGCTAATATATTGGGAGCACGAAATCGGCCGTGCCGATAAAGAAGCCAGGTTTAATTTGAAACAAATCAAATTGCAAAGTTTCGCCGGCCACACCCATTCTGTGAAATCAATACACTGTCTGGACAATGAAAACAGCTTCATGAGCGGGTCTAAGGACAAGACAGTGCGGCTATGGTCTTTGAGGAATATGGTTAATTATTATATTTTATAATTATCCTGTTAGACATTTTTGTAAAAGTTGTTTTTTTTTTAAATGTCACTTGTGTGTAAATAAATTTTAGGGTAATTAGATAAACATATATATTTCAATTAAATACTAATGACAATATTTTTTTCTTTTTTATTAACTTTATAATATATTTTATATGTAATAGATTTAGATAGAATATCTCTTAATCAAATAATAAATGTTTCAGGGCGATGGCAATGCAATAACTCAGTGTAACTGGACTTACACAGGCCACAAGAAAGGAGTGTTATCTCTTGCATTTCTGGAGTCCCTTCGTCTGGCCGTCTCAACGGACTCGGTGGTTCATATATGGGATCCTTTTATGGAGACTGTTGTTAGCCAGGTACAGCATTACCGGGTACAGTACAGTATTACCATGACACAGTTCGATAATTCAAAGTCATTAAATAAAGCCTTAGCCGTCTAAAATTCCTGCTTTTATAAGAAACTTATATGTACTGTTCTCTAATTCAGTCTAAAAGCATTATGTTTGACGCAGCCGCCTAATTATGTACCACAATGATACTTGAAGAAATTAAAAAAAATATCCGCTAAATGACCACAATTTTATGTAGTATATGTCGGAGAAAGCGACAAAGCGATAACTTTTAAGGGCCGTATTTGAAATGGCGGCACGTGGACAGAGTCATTTTGGAGGGTGGGAATTGTGATCACCTTTTCTCGAGGCTCCAACCAACTCACTTCTGATCTAAACTGTCAGTTTGCCCATCATTACGTGGGTTTTTATTTGTTATTTTGTATGATTTTTTGTGCCAATACTATTGTTTGCCCTAGATTATCATGAAGCCATTACACCGTCATATATATATTGGTCCATCAAGAAATTTACGATACAAGTTAATTGGGCAAATAGAACGAAAAAGCCTGGCTTTGAAATCAGTACCTTTTGACTTGTTAAAATAAATCGGAATGGAGACGATTTGTGGGCGCATAAATTAACCACGTCAAACATTTGGAAACTAAGAAATCGATAGTAATAATGATTCCATAATCATTAATATTATTTTAACGAAACTTTATAATATGAATTTCAGTTGGATAGCTTAAAATCTCCGGTGAGTATAGTTCGTACACTTCCGGGCCCGTCGAGCGTTATAGTGGCCGCAACAACAGATGCCTCACTGAGACTGATCGATGCTAGGTCTCCTAGCCACAACCATGAGTTGAAGGTGAGTTTCAAATTTAATTTTAATAATTTCTTCACAGAGTATGTCAGTATTGTCTTTGGTTTAGTGAAATTTATCTCTGGTTACGTTTGCGTATAAGCGCTATGAAGGATAAGAAGCGACGCAGGACGGATTGCGGAGTAGATGTTTTGAAGAACTCTAAGATGTTTTTTATCTGAAGCTTAATTGTTTCGTAATAAATTTAACAAAGAACTAATAAAAAAATTGATTAACAAGCACAATGTTATTTGTCATTGCAAAATCCTTAAATAGGTATAAAATATAATGACTATTTTAGGCATGACTATCAGCATAACATGCATTGTCTGTAAGAACCGGTTTTAGCAGTAAATTTATTGTTAACTTATTGTCAAATGTTCAGCTACCATCGACCACGAGCACGTTCATACGCTGTATGTGCGTGAGTGGTGGGGGGGGCTGGGTGGGCGTGGGACTAGCTGGGGGCCAAGTGGCCATTCTGGAGCCCCGATCGGGGCTGCCCCGCGCCCAGTGGAAGGCACACGATGGAGAGGTTAGTGTTCATAATATATAAAATAGGCAATTAACTGAGCGGCGAGAGTTAGAGGACGCGTCCATCTAAGGGTCGATAATTTTAAGATATCCTTGTTCATTTTTAGGGCTCCGTACCCAAAGAGCAGAAAGATCATTTGTGAGCTTGTAGCTTAGCCTTCCGTGCATGACACCCGTCGTTGATTTGTTGTAGACGCACTTAAAATGGGCAAGATTTAAATGATTTAAACGCACGACCTCGGCTTTGAGGATCACAAGCTCACACGAAAATGACAATTTTATATTTTAGTGTTTTCAATAAAAATACTACGTGATATTTTTAAGGTACTGCGTCTCGCGGCCGTAGATGAGCACCGATTGTTAAGTTCTGGTCTAGATCAAGTTACTGCTCTATGGAAGGTAGAAGACGGCGAACTTATAGCACATCTCAAGTATGTTATTTCCAAAATTACTTTTAATTTTTAAGTTTATGGGTATTAGCCAAGTAAATTTCGTTATTCTGGGAATCGAATCCAGAATTTATTTTACTGCTGGTAACAAATATTGTATCGAATCTTACACCATATTTTAGACTAGCATCATTCCTGACAATTAATAAAAAGTACACTTATAAGTACAAAAATGTTATAATAAGAAGCGCCTATCCCCTTTTAAGTGAAGAATGGAAATCAAATTTTAGTTGTTGCAATATTCGAGGAAAGACAAAATCAACTCCGTGGTAATAAATACAGATAACACATAACCTTTTTGTAGCTGTGACACTTATTTTGACAACACCTTGTGACCTTTTGTCTTTAGTCTACCGTGACCAAACACGCTGTAAAGCACACGAAACGTTGGAAAAATTGAAAATAATGTAATATACTTAAATTTTGTAAAAATACATAACTTAAGCCGTTTACATAGTATTTTTTATATTACTACATAGTATTTTAATGAAACTTCTACGATTTTTCTGTAGAAGTTTCATTATACCATGTATTTAATTTAACGTGCCATTTCAGAGGGATCACAGAACCGGTCCACTGTCTCTCAGTGTATTACAACGAGCTTATATCAGGGACCACCAACAATCGCATCGGTGTCCATACGTCATTGGACCAGGACGCGTCATTTTCCAGCACCAAATTACGATCTGACACATTCAAAGGAGTCTTGACATGTATGTCAGTGTTGCCATTGAATAGATTGTTACTGCTCGGCAGCGATAATGGCAACATCAGTTTGCTTTGTTGATGGTTTAATCACAGATAGAACGACGGTTATTTTTGTTTTGACATTTTGCAGTTCTAAAAGCAGTTATATAAAATGGCAACACTTTTTAGAACTCCGGAACTCTGCTGGTCAATAAGTAGTCAATTCAATATCTGTCTGAATCGACCTCGTTTAGAAGCTTTATAACACATTTAACTGAACAAAAAAGACATTTAATAATACATATTTATATACGAGCGACCGTGAAGTGGACGCAACAATCTGAAAGGCTATATTTTACTAATTTAATTAAAAAAGTTAATTAAAAAAATAGCCTATTTATGCAAGCTAAGTGAAATGAATTTTCCTTGCCTCAATATTTCAGTTACGTCCTTTTACAGTGTGGTAAAACTTATGTTATAGTAGTATGAATAATTTAAGCGATCTATGAAACTACTGGACTCAATAAGAGCCTGCTGTTAGGTGTCAGCAGTTGTTAGATACTAGTATACTGATATTAATCTTGCCCATAACAGATTCATTGTCACAAATTAATATCTATAAGAATTGCAACCTTGACAAAAACTATTATTTCCAAAAGCTACAATATATTTATAATTTATGTTTACCGTTATAGTTACTTAGTCCATTCCATAATTGACATTCCATTATGGTATGTTTAATGAACTCCTAAATATAGACTGAAGAACAGATATTATCTATGCTGGTTGAATTTTGTTGCAACATTATCAGTGTTGCCATTTGAGATAGCTATAAATGCATAATATTTTTTTAATATTTTGGTGCTTATTTGGTTTTTCAACTCACGCAGATATGTCATAAACCTGAGATAAAAATAGCTTATAGTATATATATACAATAAAAAGGTGTGAATTTTGTAACTCTGCAGTACAGTATTTTTATTATAAGTACAAAATGTGGTTACCAAAGACATGATTTTTTCGTACTACCATTTTCTGTCTTTTATTTTTATTACTTAAAGTTTTTTAGACTCAAAGCTCAATTAAAATTTATTTTTAAGAAATTTAATTCATACAAAACTTTTTTCTGATGTAACTATACTATATAATGTATACATTTTGTTGCAAACAAAATAGAATATGCATATATACAATTGCTTTTTTTTCATATTTTTATTATAGAGCCAAAACACAATTAGCTAATTATGATAAAGCTAAAATAATGTTATGAACCTTCAATCACAAAATTTGATAAAGATATTGTTAGCTTGTTCCCTGAACATGTATAGCGGGATAGTTAATAAATTATTTGACCATATGTCCATAGGCAGTCCGCTCAGTCTGGTTATAATCATTTGACATATAAATCTGTTGTAATTAATTATACGCACTATGTATTATAAAGTATTTTTGTTTTAATATAGATATTTTTAGATTCTATTTGTGCGTTTTATTGAAGTTTTTCACATAATTATGAGTTTTTACGCTTTGTTTTATATCCATTGGTATATTTTCTTTTATTTCAACACTTGTCGTGAGAGAATGGTGAATGATGGTGAGACCATGGAAATCAATGAAGATGCAGGCTCATTAACTGGCCATTCAAAAGTTTCATAAGTTTTATTGTCTTTACATTTAATTTTAATAAAACTTTTTAGAATAGCGTGACAGAAAAATTGATGACACAAATGAATGAAAACATCAAATAGTAATTGTATTAAAAAAGTTGTATTAGT
This sequence comes from Pontia daplidice, assembly GCA_963693355.1. Taxonomy (NCBI): domain Eukaryota; kingdom Metazoa; phylum Arthropoda; class Insecta; order Lepidoptera; family Pieridae; genus Pontia; species Pontia daplidice. Next base: position 3,527,545 of record CAVNZL010000007.1, on the reverse strand, counting down.
TTGTGATTATCTGGCATCATGCCTCACCATTCTCGTCGTCGTTCCAGTACATCCTTAGTAGCTGGACGACGACCAAGTCTCCAGCATGCAGGACCTGACGTTTCCGAACTTACGCTGCTCAAAGAAGAAACCCACACCGGGGATCATTTTCTTTCTCCTGCACAGTTAGAGGTCGTCTTTCGAACCAATATCATCACTGGCCTCACGGAAGCCTTTGCGAAGGAAACCCTTGAGACTTATGGTCCTAATAAACTAAAACAGCTAAAAGGGAATAGCTACTGGAAGATTTTCAGACACAACCTATTTGGCTGGTTTCAATGTGTACTATGGTGCGGTGCTATTTTAAACTTCGTTGGTTACTTCTTTTCTGATAAGTTGGATTCTGGAGACAGTTCCGGACACAGTGGGAAGGAATACCTCTATTTGGGTTGTGTTATCACAGCAACAATTGTTGGCACTGGACTGTTTGGTTTCTATCAAGAAGCTAAAAACATGGCAGTTATGAGTGGTTTCGAAAATTTAGTTCCTCCGAACGCGACTGTAATAAGAGATAGTACTAAAAAGGTTATCCCTAATTCTGAAGTGGTTATAGGCGACATTGTTGAAATGACGGGAGGGGAAGTCGTCCCAGCAGACGTTAGGATTCTTTCATGTACTAACTTTAAAACTGATATGTCTTCACTAACCGGTGAGTCTGAACCAATTCAACACCGACCTGAGTGTACTAATTCAAATCCTCTCGAATCGAAGAATATGGTGTATTTCGGCTGCCCAATCACTGAAGGGTCTGCTAAAGGGGTTGTAGTGGCCACAGGAGAAATGACGCAAATAGGAAAAATTGCTGGTTTAGTTACTGGATTGGAGAAAGAAGAAACACCCATTGCCAAAGAAATAACGCACTTTATCAAATTAATATGTGGCGTGGCGTTTACATTTGGTATCATATTCTTCATCATGGTATACGTTATTCAAAAAAGTTGGTTAAGTGCTCTGCAGTATATGCTCGGTATTATCTTAGCCAATGTACCAGAGGGTCTCATTGTAACATTGACTGTATGTATGACTTTATCTGCTAACAACTTGAAAAAGAAGAACTGTTTGGCTAAAACTTTACAAGCTGTAGAAACATTAGGCTCAACTTCGTGCATCTGTTCAGACAAAACTGGAACGTTGACTGAAAATCAAATGAACGTATCACATTTGTTTTGTAACTTCACAATATTTGACAAAAATGACCATGAACATGTGTCAGACCCTTCATATGCAACTTTGAGTTTAGCTGCATCTTTAAACCTAAAGGCCACTTTTGCATTTGATACCATAAATCAACCGATTGAGAAAAGAAAAATATTAGGAGATGCATCTGAGTCAGCTATTTTAAGATACATGGAACTTAACCGCTCTGCTACACAAATAAGAAAAAATAATCCTAAAGAAGCAGAAATACCGTTTAGTTCAGCCTACAAATATCAAGTTACAATTCATCGGATGCAATCTACACACAGCTACTATTTAATTATGAAAGGTGCTCCGGAAATTGTCCTAGAGTTTTGCACAACAGTCTGTACTGATGAAGGAGATGTACCTTTAACACCTCAAATTAAGAAAGAGTTAAAAGCAAGCTTCATTAAACTTGCAAATATGGGCGAACGTGTTATAGGTTACTGCGATTATAACTTGCCATTAAATAATTATCCTCTAGGTTATCAGTTTGATACACAACAAAGAAATTTTCCCGTTGAAAACTTAAGATTCGTGGGAGCAATATCAATGATTGACCCTCCTCGACGTGATATAGAAAAAGCTATTGGATTATGCCGAGGGGCTGGAATACGGGTTATTATGGTAACAGGTGACCATCCGGTAACCGCTTTAGCAATATCCAGGCAGTGTGGAACAATTACTCAGCCTACAGCCTATGACTATGCATTTGAACACCACATTGACTTGGCAGATGTTCCACCTCTTATTAAAACTCAATTTAAAGCAGCCGTTATTACTGGAGATGAATTACGAAAGATGAGTGAGAAGGATTTGATAATGGCACAGAAAAGGTATAGAGAAATCACTTTCGCGCGAACCAGCCCACAACAAAAGCTATTTATTGTTGAAACATATCAATCACTAGGCCACGTCGTCGCAGTCACTGGGGATGGAGTGAATGACTCGCCTGCTTTGAAAAAAGCAGACATTGGTATAGCTATGGGTATAACTGGCACAGAAGTGTCCAAGCAAGCTGCGGATATGATATTGTTAGATGACAATTTCGCTTCTATTGTACTGGGGATTCAGGAAGGGAGGCGAATTTTCGATAATTTAAAGAAAACTATAGCATATACGCTTACATCAAATACACCTGAAATGTTACCCTTCGTTTTGTATGCGTGCGTGGGTATGCCACTGCCAATGACTTTAATATTAATATTGGTGATCAATGTTGGAACTGATCTCTTGCCCGCTATGAGTTTAGCTTATGAGACGTCAGAGCATGACATAATGTCTCTCCCACCACGCAAGCCGACTGATCATCTTGTTAACAGAGTTCTCATATTCATGGCATATTTTCAGATTGGTATGATCCAATTCTTCGCAGGAATGTATGCCTACTTCGTTGTGTTCGCGCAAAGTGGATTCTTTCCATCGAGTATATTATTTGTTCGACAAGATTGGGAGTCTCCTAGTGCTCTCGTAAAAGATACTTTGGGCAGGCCATGGCTGTTCAGCGATAGGAAACGAGTGGAAAGACGTGCCCAAACGGCGTATTTCGTGGCTATATGTTGGACACAAATATCTGACGTAATCATTTGTAAAACGAGACGCATATCCTTACTTGAAAAAGGCATGAGAAATCATGTATTGAACATAAGTATTGTGGTTGATTTGATTGCGGCCCTTGTGGTCACTTACCTCCCCCTCTGCCACGAGGTTTTCGGCACTGAACCTATATCTTGGCATGACTTTTTCTTGGCTACTCCATTTTTCATCCTCATGATCCTTGGTGATGAATTTAGAAGATATTTAATAAGACGCAATCTATCGAGGTGGGTTGAAAAGGAAACGTATTATTAATATTTAATAGTATACGTAAATCTGATAAAAAGAACTTTAAGTTTCTAAGTAAAGATGAATTTATGTTATTTAAGTTAAAAAAAGCACAAATTAAATTCTTAAACTATAATTAGTCGATGCTTTCCTATATTTAATTTATGGGTGAATAAGCATTTGCGAAAATGTGCGTACGAAATGCAATATTTTATTTGTGTGCAATTTCAATCTGATTTAATAAGAAAAGCAGTTTACACTCAAATTACTATCAAGAAACTAGTCTTTGCGACACAAATTTAAGGCTGCTTACGTACTATAAACTACAAATATTATTAAAACTTGATTTATAGTAATTTTAAAATCATATTAATGTAATGTTTAATGATTGTGCTAGTGGTCCATTACATTTGTTTACATAACATTACAAGAAATGAATTTGTTAATTCTAGACCTATTTTGTGATAAAGCTAACAAGATATATCGAGCGTCTAAATGAAAGTAGCATAGCAAGATATCTTAGCTGGTTTCGTAAATGGTGTGTAAATATATATTTTCGTGAGTAAGAAACCTTACATGTCTGTGAATATGTCTAACATACGTGCGGGCGCGGCCAATATGAATTTTAATGGAACATAGTATAACTCGCGATCTGACCCCATTGCACTATGAAAGCTTTTTGTCTTGATTCAGAAAAATGTGTTTATGACGTAAACATAACCAAATTATATTAGTATAATCTATACGAAAAGGTATCAAATGATAGATTAACAAAATCTGAATTTAAAGTCTTGACTTATATTAAAGTATACGTTCGTCTATTTGAATATTTAAGCTCATAAGTTCACTCAAGATGGATTTAACGAACCTCCGGAACACATTGATGTATAACATATGTATATGACTTATTTCATACTACTTCCCTTCCCGTGGAAATTGTAAAATTCTGTGAGGCTTTGATCCAAATTAAAGATGTAATAATTGAAAACAATTATACTCAAATATTGTTGCTGTTGATAAATTGAAGATCATTGGCAATAAAAAATGTAAGTAGGCGAATAACTATTGTGCCTGGCCAAACGTCAAGTAATAAGCCACTATCTTGCCCACTAACACCGAAAGTAGGCTTATTTAGTTAAATGGTAACTAGACCTAAATTTATACATATAATACCACTTACAACTAAATTCAATTCATCATTTAAAATTTAGCAACTTAGATTTAACCTCTGAATCTATCGTAATTCGCGAGCGTCGATCGAGCAGGTGATTAAATTAATAATTTTTAAGCACGTATCTTTTAAACACCCCAGATTAAGAATAAATAAATAATAAATACTAAAACTATAGGAACACAATCTTTTTATTAACGCGAGTATACATTTAAACAAAATTATTTGTGATTTATTAAAACGCGATTGATTATGATCAATTATTATTGATGCGAACTCTGAGCCTGGCTATTACTATATTTGTTTGCGGAAAAAAGTACGAAACCTTTGGAACAAAAGCATATTTCACCAAAATATCTTGATGTCTAGACGATATTGCCCAGTTACATTTCTGTCACTTTAATTAAATCTGAATTTAAATTAACATACAATGTGCACTGTATTGCCACTAGTATAAACGACGCTACGAGAATCTTAATTTGTAGTTAACATACATTGTATGTACCTACGAATGTGTTTTAAAAGAATATTGAAGTGCAACACAAAACGAAAACGATCTCACAAAAAATATATATTATAACATAGACTAAGCTATCCAAGACGGGTATCAAATTGTACCGGGCCTTTGCTTGAAGCCTTAATTAAAAAAAATTGTTATGATTAAAAATCCTCCCAATGTTATACGTAATTATTCCTTACTACTCCGTCTTTAACTCTTAAACGTATTGCCGTGACCACCACAATTACGTTTAAGTACAGATGGAATATTAAGTTAATAATTGTCAATTCAAGTAAAGTAAAGAAAATTTAATACTACGTCGTAAATATGTTTTTTAGTTTATTATATAATGGTTAATAAAACATAAGTATTCGTTTGCTTTTTTTTTAAACTCGGGGGCAATCCGGCAAGTGGCTCATCGGATCTTAAGTGAAATTCCGAGATAATGTTACGAATTGCATTCGAACTAATTTCCAAGTTTCATTCAAACTTATTCTTCATATTAATGTTGAGACTAGATGTTTATACATATAAAAATACAAGTTAACTATTAAGTTTATCGCACAACCATATTACGGAGCCTCGTTACAATAAATGACAAATGTAAATTAAACATATAACTCAGTAGTTCTTTAGGAACGATGCGTCGAGTGAAGTAGCTTTATTCCTATCTAACTAAATACCTTAATAATAAGTCGGTATAATTCTGAAGAAGTAAGATTTCTTATGACGCGAATTTTTGCGTTTGCAGTTGACGGAGCATCACGATTCATGGATAAGCCTAAGTCTTGAAACCTAACACCTTACGGTACAATTAATTTGGTCGTTTGGCGTTTTATTTGGTCAACAATTCTATAGCCCTTGCGGTCATCAATCAGCTGTATAGCTAAGTATCGTGCAATGGATATTGATTGAACTGCTCCACCACTGCTCCAATTATAGAGCCATGTCACAAAAACACAAGAAATAATATACAATATTATTTTAGAAGTTAGCTATGTGGATTGTTGGTCCATGTATGTCAAGGGTGTGTGTCAAATATGATACATTCGATTATTGTTTATTTCAAATTTAATTGTATAATAACTGGAATTTACACAGCTCTGTAAAGTGAGCTTTTGAATACATTAAATTTGTGCTATAAAATTACATAAAATGAATAAATTCGCATATGTTATTATGCATTTTAAACATTATCTGTGTGAAGGGTTACGGTGCTAAAACCCATACCGATATCCAATGATTTACTAAATAATTGAGTGATATTGAGCTCTCTCTCGACTAGCTAGCTTATCTAATAATTATTATTATCCCGCATCATAACGGAACCCAATTAATTTGTAGATCTTTCATTATCTACTAATTAATATTGCAACGTAGAATTGTAAATGTGCTTTACATGGTATTTTTATAATAGAAAAAATATAGGTGTAATATGCGTTTTCCGTATTAATATGTGTGTTTGTAAACTCATATATGTTAACAATTTAAAGTCGATTTCTAAAGTGTGGCTTATCAACCTTACATCTCAGCAATGCATAGTATGTAGGGCGCTAATATTAGTGCAATAAATTATTAGTAGTAATAGTTAGCAGTCAAGCCTTAAAAACTGTATCACGGTTACTAAACATACCCCTAAATCCATACATTATACTTTCATGTGAGGTCCACGTCTGGTATCCTTGGTTTCGAAATTGTATCAGGTGTCCGGCCGTAGCTTTATAAGCAATGCGTTTGTGCATTTGGACACATGTGCTCTTGTACCACCAACGAACGCACGCGATAGTAATGTACGCAAAGGTACGGTTTTATTCTATTTTTGTTTAAAATTTATTCGATTAATCGAACAGAATTTGCGAATATGTTTTTCTTTCATTTTCTGTTATATTTGCGAAATAATGTGATGAACAATTTCATATGTACAAGATACGTCTTGCTTTTAGTTGTCCATCGTTTGCTGCGTGTTGGCGGCGGTATCGGCAGCGCCCGGATACCTCGACTCCATCGGGTACGCGGCGCCAGCCTACACCACACACGCGATCGCTGCACCCGCCATCACCCACACTATTGCCGCTGCTCCCGTATGTATTACATCTACTCTTCCTTATCATCTCAACGTTAAAGCTCTCAATCTGTCTCAGCGGAATACAGAACTTAATACGTGTCCAAGATTCAACTCGACACAAAGCTCTTACATAGCTGTTTATGTGCCAATACAATTTTGCATACAATTTTAAGTCGTTAATAGTTAAGCCTAGCGTACTTAATAAGAGATGAATTATAATGAATTATATTATATAAAAATTACTTGGTACAAATTTTATTTTACAAACTATTTTAATTGTATATCCAGGTGGTACGCGCAGAGCCTGTCGACCCGAACCCAGCCTACACCTACTCATATGGTGTGAACGACCCCTCTACTGGAGACCACAAAGATGCCCAGGAGACTCTCCAGAACGGCGTAGTACACGGATCCTACAGCCTGGTTGAACCTGATGGCCACCTCAGGAAGGTGACCTACACGGCTGACCACGTTAACGGCTTCAACGCTGTTGTCGAAAGGACTGGCAATGCGCACCCTGTAAGTAGAGCTTACCCTAACCTCCAAGCTACTTGGGTCTTATATCTAGATGCTATCCGCGTAAAAATAGGTTTTCAATATATAGGGTTCCTTGTTTAATATTAAAAATAATTTTATTCCTGCATCCTAAAATGAAGGTATCTCAAAATAACCTGGAACATCTAACTCCATTTTTACTTATAAGTGATTATTTCAGGGTGTAGCAGTTGCCCACGCGCCGGTTGCGGTAGCGGCCCCGATTGCAGTGGCCCACGCACCCATCGCTTCCATCGGCCACCCCTGGCGCTAGTCACACCTAACATAACTTGCTGTATCGCTGATTGGAGGAACGGCTGACCAAAGCAGACAGATTTGGAAGACGAATACTGGTTACTCCACACGTCTCTTAGTTCTACGTTGGTTTTTGTCTGAGTTTTGAATAGCGTTGATAGAAGCCTCTTGCTTGTTGTCTCGTACACGATTGTCACAGTATTATGAGCGGTGTTGTTTTCTGTTATCAGAATAGGCGCGTTATATATATTTTTTTATTTATATACTTCGGTATAAGTTTAAGGTTTCTCCAGTCAGCAATAAAGCAATTTATACATGATACACATGGAAATGTCCTATGTTATTTATTTGTACTACTTGACTGTTGCCACGGACTTGATCTTGACGCGATCATTTAAATGTAAATATAATGTATAGTTGATAATAAAGTGCAATTATTTGCGACCCTAACACGTATTTTTGATTAATTCATTACCTCTTTTGCATCTATAATAATTTGGTATACTATTATTATTGTCGATTTGGTATCGCGATATGCCAATAAAAGTGAAGAGGTTGAGTTTATATATAAAAAAATAAAACGAAATGGATAAAAAACAAAATAAGTATACATTTTCGCAGCATCGCCCTATAAGTCAATGCTATTTATATGTAGCAAGTTCGCGCGATCTAGTAAGCAGCGAATGTGACCCATTTTCACATTTGGTAAAAACAAGATCATTTATCTCAAATATTTACACTCTCTTAAAGCCTTCATACAGTTACAAATCTATAAAAACTAAGTAAATTTATTTTCTTTTAGTATTCTGGAGAGATTAGTCTGTATTGAATCACTGAATCTAATATTGTTTTTATTTTTAATTTAGATTATCTGGCTAATAAGAAAGTGGTATTTTTAGAGCATTATATTTAAATGAGTAAATAATACCTAAATTTAATTTTATTTTTATACACCTATACATAAACGCAAACTCTTGAGCAACTCAATAAATATGCATCAATCGGAACGACTCGGAATTTATTCTTTTAGGAAAAACTTGTTAAGAATTTTCTATGACTCGAAGGACGGGCCGGTTTCCGTTTCACCGCAAATGACCTAAGTCGTTAAAGTTACGCAAGTTTTACGTTTTTCAATTGAGACAATTTTTCGAACTAAACATAAAACAAAAAATACACTAATTTTGTGGTATTAAGGAATATTCTTCATTGGACCTTCTCCGCGTATAAGATAACCAGAGGAGAATTACAAAACCGTAAATTAAAAGGATGTAGGCTCTAGTCCATACTGTGGAAGAACTAGCTGATCGAGATATACTGTTTCAATATAATTGAAGAATCAAAAAATGCCTTCAATATTTTTATCATTTAAAATCGCTCACAAAATTAAAGTTTAGTTAATAGGTCTTACTGAGTTCTAACCTAAGCCAAATTATTTAGCGTAGCGTATGATTTTCAGCTATTAGATATTGTGAAATAAAAATCAGTCACTAAATTCATCAATTATTTATTCGCTTAATCGCTAAAGAGGTATTCGATTTTGTTGCGCCCACTTAGCTATAGGTCTCGCAATGTGGTCTGCTCTTGGGTGTGCGCGGGGTCCCCTAACAAGAGCCAGGGCTTCGCGAAGATCAGAGGTGGAATTGGGCTTTTCGGCCGCAGCCGCCTGTGCGCATCCGCACACCGCACCACGTAGACCCTCCCACATCTCTGGACCGCCGTCCAGTCTAAGAACAAATTCAAATTCACCTGTAATTAGCCTAGGAATAATTTTATTTTTGTCACATTGTATCTTAGTTATTAAGTCACTTTATAAATAATAACTAGCTGATCCGGCAAACGTTGTTATGCCATAAATGTGATTTCAATTTTCAATTAAAAAAAAAAAAAGTTTTGATTGTAGAAGGGTTGTATCATAAAAAATAGAAACTAAAAATTTTGTCTAAAAAATAAAAAATAAAATTAGGGGTGGCCTACCCTTAATATTTAGGGGGATGAAAAATAGATGTTGGCCGATTCTTAGACCTACTCAATACGCTCACAAAGTTTCATGAGTATCGGTCAAGCTGTTTCGGAGGAGGTTCAAGTTCGAACCCCGTGACACGAGAATTTTATATATTAGATATACAATTTGTACTCATCACTAGATGTAAGACGCGGACTCTACCTCAGGTGGCTGAGGGAAAGAAATGTATCAAATAGCACAACTCGCCCTCAACCACCTCATTCTTGTTCAAACCTAATTTTTATAAATAAAAACCTGCACTGAAATACGCATTTTTATAATTAGAATTTATATAATTATACTACACTACAACTACTTACATAAAATCGCATAAAATCCAGTTCAAAAATATCTGAAGAAATTACCTGTCCAGCATGTGGAAAGCTTTAGCAGCTACTAGAAATTGTCCCATTCTATAGCTGTCATTGGCCACTAGCTGAAGTAATGCAAAGCTATCTGGAGTACCAGCGGCCTAGAAGCAACCGCTACTATTAGAAACGTTTTTATTTTCTTATTATTTAAGTAAAAATAGTCTTATTAAACACTTTTTAGACTTAATTACTGATCCGTGTTTCTATTACATTGTCTTGAGCTATGATTAAAAGACAGAAATTACTGATAATATTTCTAAGAATAAGGGGAATAAGTTCAACCCTTCTTAACTGCGACAGATGTAGCAAAAAAACTGTAGCTTCAACTCAATGTCCGGCGTTCAAACCGCACTGGGTTGCTAAGTCACTTCATAAGGAAACTGACACGTATACGTAATATAAATAAACGATCAAGAATTGATGAGACAAATGAAAAATCTAAACTAAAATCTCATAAAAAACAATCCGGGTAAATGGAGGACACCCTGAGCGAGTTTTGCAATAATCCTTCCGGTTTTAGTCGATATCAACTCCGGGGCAATAAATACAGATAATACATAAACCTCTCTACAGCTGCGACACTTATTTTGACAATTAACACCTATATATTGTCTTTTATTAACATAACTATTACTCATTAAAAAAAAAACACTTTGTTAACGGATTAAGTTATTTATTTTACAAAATTTAAATATAAATTTAAAAGACAAATGTTTGTTTACGATGAGCTGATAATGAAAGAATACCTTAATACAGAGTTCCCAAGCTAGATGCGCTTCCCTATTCATAACATGGCAGCGGCACAAACAGGCCAGATATGTAAACGAGCTACGGATGCCCTCATCTTGGATCTGAAGCAGGCATTCTTCTGCTTCACGATAGAATCCGGTGCCTACCTTTGCCTGTCAAAGATATTAATGGATATATTCTTACCTTGAATGCTATGGTATGCTTCCAGTTGTCCCTAAACTTCGACATTAATTGAAACAGATTTGTGCAAAAATAATTATTTAAAGCTATCTATGCAATCGGCTGCGCCTTTTGTCTTTTATTGACATAACTATTACGCCTTTAAAGAAAAACACTTTATTAACGCATGTAAGTTGTGTATTTTCTGAAGACCTTCAGTCTACCGCGACCACGCACGCTGTAAAGTACGCGAAACGTCGGAAAATTTTAAAATAATATAAATATTTTAATTTTGCAAAAATACATAACTTAAATCCGTTAATTAAGTGTTTTTCTTTAGAATTTTCAGCTTTGTATGATAATTCGTGGTAGGAGGTTGCGATCATACCCGATCATACGACATATTTTTTTTCTTAAGTTTTTTTTTTCACTGAGGGGTAAGTCTAATTCATTAGCATATTAGTGTAGGAGTTGCTATTGTTGTTCTGTGTATGTTGTTGGCTAACTGTGCAAGCTGAACTCTCCTATAATTGGAGATGCACGCGGAATGATAAGTGTGTTGTCTTCGTTGGAGTTTCAAAAATAAAAATACCCGACATCTATAACAGAGAGGTCTCGGTATGTCCCGAACGCTGAGTCGGCGTTCGGACGTTGATAGGAAAGGTGGTTTGTGTCGGAGCCGCATACTGTGAGTTCGTTTTATGTTGTTTTAGTGCAGTGGTATTGTGTGATTATTATAAGGTTATCGGTTATTTTAAATAGTTAAGTTATGTTGTTTTGTCACTATAAGTTTTAATGTTAATTTAGTGTGATTTATACAATACCGTGTTTCGGTTATTCTAAATTGTTTTATTTTTATTTTTAATTATCAGTTCTGGTTGCTTAAAATATATTTAATTAATCTATTAAATCCATTTATTTAATCTATACATTTATGTATGTACTCACCTGTGCATAATTAAAATTGAAAGTGTCGTCATTCACAAAGAAGCTTTTAATGGAGTTGAGATATACCAAGACTTCTTCAAACTGTCCCGCGAGGAAATAGGACGAGGCCATACACTGTCTACCCGGAATGGTGTCGCATTCTGAAGCCGAGCTGCCCACTAAGTGGAAACTCTGCTGAGCTAGCTTCATTTGTTCCTCCTGTGTGAATATAGTAGCTACAATTATACGATTCAAACTCTTAGTATTGAGTCAAATATAAGAAATATCAACGGACAATAGGTAGTACAATTTGTTTTCAGTTAAATCTGGCTTGTATTACTGTATAGTTACGGTAAGGAAAGAGCAGCTAGAATAAAAACTCTATTAGCGTCTAATAAAGAAAATTACAGGAAAAAAAACGGATTGACTTTTTTTATAAAAACATTACAAGGAAAAACACTCGAATCTCCGAGGAATTTTTCCACACTTAGGCCTATTTATTTATTTAATACTTTATTACACATGAACATCGTTTTAAGACACAATATTAATATACATAAAGTGTAAAGGGCGGCCTTATCGCTTCTAAGCGATCTCTTCCAGGCAACAGTGAATGAGATATTAAAATTGTATAGGGAACACGTGCACATATGGCAAAAGAAGAAAGAACAGATTAAACAAGAGACCAAAATAATAATAATAAAACAGTTTAAAAATAGCAGCCTTACATCTTTTAAAGAAAAACACTTTGTTAACGGATTATGTTATGTATTTTATGAAATTTATGTATATTACATTATTTTAATTTTTTTCCGACGTTTCGCGTGCTTTACAGCGTGCGTGGTCACGGTAACCTTTAATTCAATTTAATTTAATAAAAAATTCAAATAATGTAATATACATAAATTTTGTAAAATACATAACTCAATTCGTTAACAAAGTGTTTCCCTTAAATTAGTAATAGTTACGTTAATAAAAGACATAGCCTTACATCTCCCGTATCGTTGTACAGCCGCACGGCAATAACCCCACGCAAGATGTAGTGCAGCGGCGAAGAAGGCTGCACTGGCTCCAGCAATTCCCTGGCCTCCAGCGGCTCGCGGTGACGCAGCCTGTACCCGGCCAGGTTCAGTCTCGCTTCCGGCACTACGTCCACTAGCTCTGGTAATACCTACAATTCAAACGTTTCTTTTCGGTTCTATGGTTCCGTCCCAGAAACGGGAACTCTGTTACTCAGACATCGCTGTACTTCCTGTTCATTATCTCATGAACTAAAAATCAGAGTAATTGGTTCTTATAAGACAAACGATAAGGAAAATACGAAGTTTCTCGTCTTTTTATTAGTCTCCATCCTATTTTAATATTAATATGTTGTAATCAAATGCATTGTTTTCTGTTTGGACTTGAAGGCCTAAAGTTAGGTTAGTTCCTTACCTTCAAGGCTCCTTCCCCGTTTCTAAATACAACCAAATTATGTTTCACAAGATCTTGCCCAAAAGTGTGTTGCTCTGATAATATTAGCTTCAGTTCAGTTTCCGCAGATTTGCCATTGTACAATCTAATAATATGAAAAAAAGAATATCTACACTAATATTATAAAGAGGAAAGATTTGTATGTTTGTAATGAATAGGATCAAAAAGTACTGGGCCGATTTAAAAAAATTCTTTCACCAATAGAATGCTGCATTCTTCCAATTTGACATTTCATTTCATTCTTACATTTCATTTTGAAATTAGGGATCCTTGGTAAAATTTGAACAATGTAACCGAAGGTGTAGAAAAATGAGTCTTAAAATTTCTTTCGTCGAATGCGCTGCCGAAACTATTAGAATAATGTACAAAAATATTGAAGAACATAATGTCTACAAAAAACTTCCGCGGTAGCATATGTCCAACTATTGTAGTTATGTCACTACAACAACTTTTTTCATTTTAAACATTAATGAAAATGCTAACCAAATTCAAGCCATGCTATTTATGTGTTTATATTAATCCTTATCCAAATAAATTATTTTATGGTAAAGACCATTTAACTACCTATAAAATAGTTTTTAAATTATTTAAATTGGACTTTCCATTCAAAAGATATTACGAATTATAAAATTCAAACAGTAAACAAAACAAAACAATGTTTGCCGGGTCAGCTAGTATATTATAATTTCAAATAACATTTAATGTTTGATTTGCCTCAATCAATCAATCCTTGGAACAATCTTTGTAATCAAAAAATTCAACACCAAAGAAAACCTCGGCGTCGGTGGATACTATAGAAAATTCATAAGAAAATTGTGTCAGAAACTGATATGACATGACAGACGTACTGTAATGTTTGCGCTAAGAAAAAAAAAAGTATTTTTTAACAGTATTAGGGTTTGTTTCAGGTGGCTGACTTGCCAAACAACCATCATTATTTGTAAAATTCGTCCTAAATTTTCATCTACACAAGGTAACAGGTATATCCAAATACCGTACGGGTCACGACAAACAACAAATATTGTCCAAGATGTGCTTTTTAGATGATCTACCCGCAAATACAAAAAATACTGATCTTCCAACCATTAAAACACACTAACAAACTTTATTATTATCAATATTCTGATTTAGATAAAAGTATTCGTTTTATTTTGCAATTTAATACAATTTAAATGTTCTTTAAGTGACGAACGCCTGGATATATATATATATATATACGGAACTGTATAAAATGTAGTTCTTTAAATCTTAAATCTTTGTTTTCAATATGAGTGATTAAATCATGTTAACATGTTTGTTTCAATTACCTGAAAAGATTACAAGCCTTTAAGTTAGATGCTATTGTCGACGTAGGATGTTGCGTTAAGTAGACGCCAAGGACTTCTTGAGACACGTCGTAGTAGTCCAACTTGTAGTAGCACAGTGCCACGTACACATTTAGCGCCATATATGTACTGTTATGAGTATATATAGAGGTTAAAATGAGTAAGGGTTAAAAATGTAATTAGATCTTTAAATTATAACACTTTGTTATTTAAGCTTACTGCAAATACGATTGGTAAATTTTATTTACATTTACAATACACGCAATACTGATTAAACTTTAAAATCATGTGTAGATTCGATCATGGTTTGCTCAAACTGCCTTAAAGTGCCTGCCTGCGATTTTTCTAAACTTAATTTAAAATGATATAATATAAAATTATTGTAACAGCACTAAGCTAGTAATAATAAATCTAAAATTAATTAGACATTACACTATACTAGATCTTATTACCAACAGTATTGTAATTATCAATAACTGACATAAATGTTAATATTCTTCTACACTAACCCATATCCCTAACGAAGGTAAAAAAAAATTGAATTACTCTGTTAAAACATCGAATTACAAATTGTCCCCTTTCGTAATGCGATAGAAATGACGGACCAAAAATTACTTTTATGAATGGTGAAATACGGTTTAACACTATTAACGGTTTAATGACTGATGCTGTTACATTTTAAGACTTAACAATGAGACAAAATATATGGCTATTGATATACAGACTAAACCTACAATTTATTTACATAAATTTGTAGATAATTCGTGTCCTCTTATTTACCAAGGTATACCTTGTAAAGCGCAACGGAATAAAATTGCGCCAACACCTTGATCCAATCCATATCGCCTGCCTCATATCTTTTATAACTGAAAAGACGGCCTATGGGGTTAGAAAAGAACAGACCACAAATAATTTCACTCAGCAAATTCATTCTTGGCATTTATATGAAAATTAAATTATGAATATATATCTTAGTGACATAACAAGACGCTAAAAAACCAACAGACTATTGACTATTACGCAGTCACGCGCAACTTCGTCAACAACGTCCTGAAAGCTATACCTATAATAAACTCGATACAAATAACTTATAAAGTGTTTTTTTGGAGAAATATGAATATAGGCGAAATTCCCTTTGAACCTTCTTACCGTCTATCCAAAAGTAGTTTCTTATAAACATCTATGGCTTCTTGGTAGTGGGCACGCAAATAATGAACAGAGGCCAAGCAGAGTTGATCTTCAGGTACATCGCGTAACGTCGCGTGCGCATGCATCAGTGCTTCTTCATCTTCCAGCTTATGCGCTAAATGAAATTGTAGACGATTCTGAAATGTATTTAATTTTTCTTCTCATATTCTTATACCCACATGAACAGATTTACTCATTCTACTTTATGACAATAAATATTAGGTAATTAATTAAATTAAACCACATAAATTTTATGACTATATACCTACAAGTTGTGAATGAGACGCCAGTCAGTATACCTTTCAGTTTAATATCGTGTTACCATCATAGAGAACAGTGACATCGACATTCTCTGTAAAGTACCTAATTTCATTATCGGCGCCATCTGTCAGCAAAACGTATCGATCTGTTGACTTGTCAATATTGCTGACAGATGGCGTCGGTAAATTGGTCAGATGGTCGGTAAAACAGATACTCAAAAGGGGCTATATAAGTAGAGCTCTTGTGAGGTTCGATATAGTGCTGTTATAACTGAGTTTAACGTGAGTGTTTTTAATATTACTAATATTACTATTTTATTACAGTGTTTGTGATTTTCAATATATAATTATGATATTGTGAATCAACTGTTTTCATTTCTATACCCTTCTGAGATGTACTATAACAGCCGTATGATCTCAAAATAGGCACAAAAATTATTAAATCTAATAACCATATCATTCCCTTTAAGGAAAATACTTAAAGGAAAGTATTTTTTATTTTGTGATGAAAAATGTATTTCAATTGTTCTAATTTACAGTTCCTTCGTTAAACACTTCCGGGCACAATACTAAATCACGTACATATATGCTGTATCAGAGGCAAACGCACCTTTAACGCACAATCCGGTGCCGCTTCTATGGTTTCTTGCGACTCCTTGTACATTCCTGCAATACAACACGGACACCTGTAGATCTCACAAAAATCATAGGTATCATTTAAACAACGTCATAGTTCTTACAACATAGGTGCGTAATTATACTGGTTGAATTATGGATGAAGATATAACTTTCCTTACCCAAATAAAAGTAGCATACAGCTATATCAAGTGCAATATTATCAGCAATCTTGGCATCAAGTTTATCTCTGGTACGAAGCTCCAAATACTTGTCGAGGGCTCGTCGATATTCTGCTAAGTGGAACCAGCACCAGGCGACCCACACGCCCACCCACTCTGAAGTATTACCCTCATGTGCTAAAAACTATACTTTAATTAATAGGATCCTTATCCCTAATAGGCACGGTTGAAGACAGGTACCTTACAGGTAAAGTATAGATACAGGACAAGATATAGGTACCTTTATCCTTTAACAGATGATAAATATATAAATTCTTTTGTATAGAAATCCTAAACAAAAATAACGTATCGTTCAAATCTAATCATTCGCTAAATTCCTTATCACTTAATTTGTATTATCAAATATGTGTTTATTTCTAAAAGAAATCATCACCGCCATGTCCTAAGTTCGATTACTATAAGGCTGTAAATAATATGTCTTGATCGATGCAAAGTTATTTCGTTATCTTATTGTAATCCAATCTAATCCAAATAGTACGCTTTTTTTAATATTTTTTCTGTTGCATTTGCTTATATTTTGACATATTTTTTATGATCTTATTTATTCACAAATAAAATTCAATTAGATATTCATTATTTTTTATATAAATAACACCATCGCTGTTAAAGTAAACCAGGTCGAAGGCCTAGACTAGGATTGTAATAAAATATAGGTACTCACTTCCAGCATAGTGATGGCTCCACTATAATCCCTTTTTACAAGAAAATCTTCCAGTTCGGGAAATTGTTTTTTCGTAGCACTACTACTAGCTCTCGTGTCATTTGCTGGTTTTGCGCGCGACAGAATCTGTGGTTTATAGTTAAAACTCAAATTTCCAATAATTTTTGTTATCTGCTCACACTTTCCATTATTTAATAACTTACCATTTTGTTAAATTAAATTATAAATAACTGTGCAGGATCGGCTAAACTATTGCGTACTGTTTTGACAGCTTGCGTCAACTTGTTTCCATGGAAACCGGGATTGGCGGAAAATCGTATGTGAAATTTGAATCATGCTTATTATAATAAACACAAATATATTTTTGGCTTACATTTAATCATTATAACAACTTTTGTATAATAATTTATTAATAAGAAACACTTTAACGAAAATAACACATATAAGAATATGACACAGATAAAAACTGGAATAGTATATGTAAAAAAATAAAAAAAAACAATAGCAAAAAAAACTGATGTTGCTATGGTACTCCGTTTATATACTCTGCAGTAGCGTAGCAACCAAACATCAATAAATTTTTGATTTTGTATAAAGTCTACACACAATTTATGAGTTAATAATAATGTCCGAGGAGAGAGAGCCAACGTGCCCATGCACGGAGAGTCCCAAAGACAGCCAGCCATCTCTTCCCGAGTGTGTATGCCCGCGAGATGAACATGATCTTGTAAAGCATCATGAGCAGTGCATATACTATCGGAATGAGACTCTAATTTTTCCGCAGGTACTTCAGTACCTAAATTTTCATTCTAATGTTATAACCTTAAAAATATACGTTTTCGTTTCAGAATATATGGAAAACTTGTTTTTGTTTTGTATTTTATAGGAACGCGAAGCTTGCGAATGTTATGAACCTCCTCCAGAGGATGGGATATGTGCCTGCTGCCGTTGTCCCGTTGATAAATGCCGCTGCGCAAAGGCTGGCAGAGAGGTCTTTGATGAGTGAGTTCGTTGTATCCACCATTAGAAAAAAGTCAACGTGTCTGCTCTAAGACATTCACGAGCTGCCTCACAACTATAGCCTTATAATATAAATGGATGCCTCATTATTCATATAGGAAAATCTATAATTTTTCTAAAGAAAAGTATATAATTAACTAAAGAAAAAAAGTGATGTAAAATAAAACAGGTTACTTATCCGTTAGAACGCGTTAACACAAGACCAAGTAGTGCTTTTTGTTAGCCGTTTGTCATGGGGATTTCTGTATGGTTTTTTATAGATGGCGTAGTAAACGTGACATAGGAGCGATGCCCGCGGTGCTAGAAGCTTCTCATCCGTTAATGCAACGCTTCCAACAAACTCTCAAGCAGTTCTTAGAAAAGGAGAATGCAATTGCACAAGATGAAATACTTAACTTGGTACGGCGTGGCTTTATAAGAGAATAGTCCCTTTAAAAATATAATTTTGTCGTTTAAAATACCATAGCTAATATATTTTTTTATATTTCAGCGGGAAGAATTGAGGCTTAGCAAAGTGGCATATGAAAAAGATTTGGAGGCAATTTACAGAAGTGATCACGATACGAATGCTCAACGGGTATGTTTGATGATGATAAAATCTTATTTAAACGGAAACTAAACGCCTTTAACGAAATGTATTTCTATACACAGTATTAATTAAGTAGTAAAGGTGTACTAATAACACCGGAACACAATTTTTTTAAAGTAGAATGTGCATTTGACCGGACCCACCTACCTACGTATTTTGTTCCGCTGAATCCGAATCTGATACTCTATTTGACCCCTACGAGTCACGAAAAAGTCCGTTTCTTGATTTCTTTCCCAGTAACTGTCAATTTAATCGGTGTAATAGAAAATGTTTTGAGAACGAAGTCGATACTAAGATATAGTGATTTTTGCATGTATGTTCGGTCGCGAGTATGAAGGAACTTTAGTAAGAGTGCAGCGAGACAGGTTCAGCTGAACAAAAAGCTCGTGAAGTCCAAAGAAGTCCAGTTTCTTAAAGTTCTAACCCGAGCTGGATCAGCATATTTTAACAGGTGAATTAATGTAACATGTATTTGACGTGTACCAATGTCGATTTTAAAATATATTGAATTTTACATAAAAGAAATTGCTTAGAGAATGACTGTATGCAATTTTGTATCAGTTAGTATGTTAATCTATACTAATAAAAAATTGGAGTGTCTGTTATTAATATTGCAAAGCTAAAGAGTTTTTTACTACATGCATATTGTAATAGGTGAGTTATTATAGATACAGGTACTCCACAACGATTATTTTTTTTAAAAATATGTCTGTGTTTACTGTTTATCCAGCTAATTGCTCTGGAATGGCTGGACCGATTTTGACGGGACTTTTTTTGATTGGTAGCTGATGCTTTATGTTATTAATATAATTGTATCTTAATTATAAGTCCAATTGTTCCCTATTTTCGGAGGTGGGTGTTGGCTTCTGTAACACAACTCTCAGAGCTAATACAGGAGTCGTCTTTCACAAATACTTGAATTACTGTATTGGGTTATTACGAAATAAATCTTTTAAATATTTAAATATAAATACTTAGACACTTTCTCGACTTTTCATATTTTAGAAGCGAAATAATGGGAATTCTATCTATTCGTTTAGACTTGCATCTAAATTCATAAGAGTAATTTAATAGAATAAGAATTCATATACTTAGATAATATACATTTTCATTAAGTTATCTTGTTAAACGTTGGAATATATTTTATTCAACACTTACCTAAAAAGTCACATCTTAAGTCTTATCTTTACAAATGTTAACCCTTATATCTTTGACATAAGATTTATTTAACAGAGCGGGAAGCCACAGAGGAATTGGAAGCGTTGACGAGTCTATGTAAACAGTTGGAATCGTGGCGTGAAGAAACGGAGTCAGACCTGACCGTCAGCCAACGGATGTCGGATAAGATGAGAGCTGAGAAACGGGCTCTCGCTGATGAAAAGCGACAACTGGTATGAACATAGCAATAGAGCTTGATTTTGCATGATGATAAAATTCATACTCCTTCCAAAAAATACCCGTTATTAATAAATAATATTTAATATTTATTAGCGTTACTAACTAGCGTAACACTAGCGATAACTAGCGTAACTAACTATAGCGTACATTATAGCGTAATTATTAATAAACTATTTATTAATAATTACTTTAGTACATCAAATCGAGACATTTAAGTAATATATAATACGCGTTTATATGAATTGAAACAGTTTTAAGTAATCGTTATGGCTTACTTCCGTTAACCAAAATCAATATAATAGTATATAATATTAAAGTAATAAATACATTTCAAACATAATTGTTTGACCCCAAAGTTTATAAGTACATACAAAGAAAGTTAATATTAAGAGGTAATTTATCTACTTAATAGTTTAAGTATTAGGTCTGTGACGGTTAATGCGCTTTTTATCTAATTACAGGATATGATAATTTACGGTCTAAGCAATGAAGTGTGGAAGTTGGAATCGAAACTCGAAATGTTCCAGAAACAAATGGAAATTAAAAACAACGAAATGGAAAAAGTCAATGATAAGGTAATGCTGTTGAAAAATATAATTAAGTAATTGAATGATAAAATTTATTTTACTTAAATAAACACAGACAAAGATGCTTTGGTCATGATTTGATGTTTACCTACTCAAAATGAAGTGGTATTCTTTTTCGTTAGGTAACGGCGTATGCAGCGGAACTGGAGGATTTGGAGTTGGATAAGAAGCGTCTAGTCAGCTTGTGGAATTCTGTGCTCATTAATATTCAGCAGAGAGACCGAGTGTATGATTCCGTACGGGATGACTACAGGTTAATTTAGTTTTGTTTTTACCAGCAGTTAGCTCCTTGACTAACTTGGACCAATGTCGATTTTGTTCTTAGTAAATATGAAAATATGCGTCGGACATAAAATTACCACAGATAAATAAAATAGACGGAAATCAACTTTAATATTAAACTTTATTGAACGCATACTTGCTGAATATATTTGAATCATATCTGTAACCGTCTTGATGGCACGTACCATGCACAACATGCGGAAATTATAATACGTCGAGTGTAGGTATTTAGTACTTATGTTACCATATTTACGTTAGTAGCAAATTTTTGGAAATTTGTAAAATATAAGTTTTGACGTTACAGGGTTCTCCAAGAGAATTATCGCACACTGATTAATAATTTAGAAATAACAAAGAAGGTAACAATGGAAGAGATGAATAAAGGAAAGGAAATCACGATGAACAGGGATAAACTCGAATACGATATTACAAACGCAAACAAACTCTGTACGTCAATTTTTTTATTTCTTATACAATTAATATATTTGGATAATCAGAAAATATCAGTATATTGGGTTGACATTTATGGGTGACCGTAGAATTATCTCTGAAAAAAATAATGGCAATACACAGTATTCTTCTATATTCAAGCGATTCACAATTGAAGTAGGTTTGGTATGACCTCGGCTGATCAAAATATTCATGGATGTAATGTATTTATATATACATACAATTCGAGTTCAGTATAACAACACATTTAGGCTGCTATTGGGCTTGAGTTTCAATATCGTTCGAAAAAAGTGGTATCGTATTCGGCACAGCTCAAATGGTATCCTGAGTGTGTTGATATCAAAGCACGACACCGAACTGTTTAAAAGTTGCCGCTCTATTCATGCCCCTCCTTAGTTTATTTTATGTTTTTCTTTATTATTTTTTTATTAGTCGTACTTACCATAACTAACATAGCACCTAACTCTAAATTGTTACTAACATATTAACCTATTTATATGGATCTTGGTTGAAATAAAGTTATTATTATTATAAACCATTACGAAAATTTTGTTATGTACCTCTTTAACACAATTTTTAAGATGAAACGGAAGAGTCAAAGCGGGTGAATTTAATAGCCCAAATTGCTGAACTGACGGAATCTATAGACATGACTCAGCGGGACCAAGACCTACTTCAATCTGTAAGTATGAATGCAAAAATTGAGACCTTTTGTAAATTACATACGTCATTCGCAATAGTGACACCAATATTGACTTTTTATACTCTGTAATGCGTTTGCGACACCAGCGGATATTGAGGGGACTATATATAGAAATGGTATTCGCACTCAAATGGCGATGACGTCATTTGGATTTTATTTTTAGGGAAATGTGACTCAATAACTGATTTAGGCAATTATTGGATTTATTCTCAAACAAATACTTGTGATTAAGTATTAAAAATGCCTTGTTCTGTAATCATTGCTGAGTTGTTTCTGTATGATGAAAAATATGATTTCAGGAAAATCAAACAATGAGAAACATACTAAAAAGCACCGAGAAGGAATACGATCATCGTATTGAGCAGAAATTGAAGTTGGAGAATGAGATCCTTACGAATCTACAGGAATGTCTCCTTAATGATAAAGCTGTGGAGTCAATGGCTAACGGTATTAAGAAAATGAGGGAACTTTCGAGAAAACAGGTACTTGACTGTTTATTGCAAGCGGCAAATATAATTCTTTAGTCTGAGGACTATGAAGAGCCGAAACACTTTATAGTTATTTTATGTATGTCTTAGAAATATAGCTCAATAAGTAATATAATAATACAGGTATCGTTCGCTCATGAGGTAAAGTGAAAAAAAAATTCTGTTGATATCTTGCGTTTGTAATATTAAAAAATTAAATTAATTATAACAATTATTATATTATATATTCATTCAACAATTGCAGGAGATATCATTAATGGCGATGGAAAACCAGCATGCGAAGATGATGCTCGACATAGAATTACACAGAAATAGACAGGCAAAGAACAAAATAGTGCTAGATGAAACTCAAGCTAAAGTGAGGGAGAGGGAAAAGGAGATAGAGGGACTGCAGGAGAAATACGACCAAAAAGCACTTATCATCTTAAGAAAGCAAAGAGAACTGGATATAATCATTAAGAAGTATAATGCTTTGAAGGAAGTCTTTGATGTAAGATTGACGTTAAGTTTTTGTTAGTCTCTGTAATTAGTTAAATTTGCAATAAGATTTTTACGAACTTTTTAATAGGTGATCCCATTCTTTGCTGGAAATCACTAATTATTTTTGTGGTACTAATTAATAGACTATAATAGAATACAGATAATGAAATGAAAGAAAGAAAGAAAACAATTTTTATTCAAGTGTCAGTGTAGACAAAAATGTAGATATATAATATAATAATAGAATAAATAAAAATTACAACTCACTGGTCACCTGAAAATGGATGCCACTCAGCATATGTTGGGCCATGTGACCCAAAGCTGATCTTCCGTAGCCACCAAGGTGCAAAAGTGACTTTACGACTACTTAACTAATGCTTTGAATATAGTTGAAATCGCCTCAAGAGCGCCGTATTGAAGAGTTGGAGCAACAGATAAAGACGTTGCGAGAGCGCACGGAAAGTCTGCAGCACGAGTGGTTACGTCTACAGGGACACGTGGTGAAGCTCACCGCACAGCATCACAAGATTATAGCGGACGTAAATCTCATCAATAAGCGTAAGGCATTGGCGTTACTAGAATAACTTGGTAAAACGGAATTGGTAGATATGTCAAAATTAAAAAAAAAACTGTTAACATATGAATTCTCCTAGTTTGTAACTATGCAGTTTGTACTGATTGACCATTCACTTGCTTTGACAAGGCACGCTTTTCAGATCCGTTCGCAAAAATTTTGAATGAAATATAATTTTGCAAAATTTTTAATTTGTCATAATCCATTACAAAATTGTTGTTCTCTAGATGCAGTAACCGTTATTTTAATAAGAAGACAATATTCGCTGTTCTGTAATACATTTATTTTTGTACAGAGATCCAGATTTGCGATCAGAAAACTATGCGTATTCAAGCGGAGTGTCTCCACGTGGACGAGGAACAGGCCCGGGTCGAACGGTCGTTGCGGGAACTACGCGGCCGTTTAGAAGTACTGGAACGGACTCGTAAAGATTCCACTGAACGTAACCAAAACGCTATCAAAGCTAACGTCGCAATAACACATGAGTACGCTGCTAATCTTAAGGTAATATCTTCAAGGATTTGATGTTTAAATTGTTTTTTTTTTATACTTAGATTCAAGACACGCCCGTTCCTTTACCGTATTATATTCACCGTTGTCACCTACCTAATCTTTAAAAATTCTCGTGTCACAGTGTTCATTCCGATACTCCTCCGAAACGGCTTGACCGATTCTCATGAAACTTTGTGAGCGTATTCAGTGGGTCTGAGAATCGGCTAAATGTTAAGGGAAAAAATTTCTTATCTTTTATTTTTCTATGATACAGCATACAAGAATTCACAGAACGCTAAATTTTTACCCCTATACGATTAAGCTCTTTTATATTTTATTGAACTAAAAAAATGTTTGTTAGAAATCACATGTATGGCAAAATAACGTTTTCCGGGTCTGCTAGTAATTAATATAAAATGGTGTTAAAAACATAGTCATAAAAAGAGAAATCACTAATTGATACGCGTGTATGTAAAGTCGAGCAAAACGTCATTAAGACATAATTGTGTCTGTGTTTGTATTATAATTTAGTTGTTACATATAAATATTTAAACTTACCAGGATGCAGAAACTGAGATAATACAGTTAGAAGAAGATATAGAAGCAATGGAAAAAGATAAAATAAATCTCACACAAGACCTCGATCGAGTTCAACGTGAAGCTCTTATTTGGCAACGAAAGGTGATTTTAAAATTGGACTTATTTTTTAATAGATTTTTATAAGTGTACATTTTAATATATATAAATCTTCTGTCACGATGTTTAACGGCGACGGACTCCTAAACTACCGTGAGCAGTCTTGTATAACTTAAGAGTTAGGATAGCTTAGATCTTTAATTATAGTCGCAATTTTATTTTATTGTAAATTATTTGTCTATAATTAATTGACAGTTAATCTGTTAACTCCAAAAGATCCGTAACTCTTTTAATTCTTCTTCTAAGAGATTATCAATAGATGGCACTGCTATGGTGAACCGACAAGCGTGTTATATAAAGATTAATTTATTAACCTAAACAAAGCATACTTCTATTATTTAAAACGCTTTCGGTTATAAAAAAATATCCCCGCACACTTAAATCATATAATTATTTTTATTGAACTAAAGAAAATTAATGCTATACATCACATTTATGGCAAAACAATGGTTTTACGGGTCAGCTAGTATATTATGATCCTAAATCTTAGCTTCAAGGAGCAACTTGTACATTGGTGTCGATGTTAATGTAATTTTTTGAAACTAATCTAAAATTATCCCCATTGACTCTTAAGCTAGAGATTAAGACATTTCCGAATAACTGTGGTTCTTGTTGTATCAAGTTTTACACGTTTATAGGGTATTTTAGCTGTCGACCTTAAGAGAAACATTCAAAATGCAAAATCAGCTGCTGGAGAAATTGGGCAAATGAGAGCTGAAATTCACAGAATGGAAGTATGTATTCAAAATTATTATAAAAAAGATGTTGAAAGTAAGCTGTTATAGAGAACAGTTATAAATAAGTTACCTTAGTTGTCTACCGTAACCACGCACGCTGTAAAGCATACGAAACGTTGCGAAAATTAAAAAAAAAATGTAATATACTTTAATTTGAATAATACATACTTAATCCGTTAACAAAGTGTTTTTCTTTAAATAAATAAGTTACTTAATATTTCCGTAAAATGAAAATCTTGATAATTAAGGTTATTTTTTAATTTCTCTATAAGCTCAATAGAACTAGGATTTGTTAAACTTATAATATCATCAAATATATTTGAAATTCTTGTCTATTTTTGATAAGGTCCGCCGTGAACAACTTCGTAAAACGGGTGAGAAATTAGCGGAAGATTTAGCGCTTTACGTGACTCGAAGGGAGACGGTTATGGAGAAAAGTAGAGCCGCCGCTGCAGTCGAGAAGGCCCATGGCAGTTCCTCGCAGACCTCTCAGTCTACCTATCATCATAAGTTGAGGCTCGTTAAGGCTGATGTTTCCAGAGTAACTAAGGTAGTACGAGCTCTTTACTAAGCCTTAATTAGGACGAATTGTGAATGAGAATGTTGAGGTTGGGAGCTCACAACTTACAAATTAATCTGTTCATTACACACACACACACATAAAACATATTACATATATTTCGATGCTAAATCACGGTAATAATGAAGCATCCTTAATTGTTTTTAAATTCCTAAATTATCCTGGAGGTAGGCATTGACACCTGTGCCACAGCTGGATCTACTACAGGTGTCATCGTTTTCTATTCTTTTTTGTTTATATGGAAATAAATAATTAATTAAGTTAATCAATTAGGACCAAGTTTGCCAACATGGACACACAAAAGAAAAAGGAAAAACAAAACAACTCACATTCCATGAACTAAAGTGCGGCCTTTATCAAACGCGGGTGGCATGCAAATAAAGAAAATCCTTAAACATTGTTCGAATGGTAATCTAATTTTTAATAGCGAAAAATCACCACCTAATGTAAATATATAACAAAGCAAATAATTTGTGGAATCCGTTATTTCTATTCATGCTTACAGGATTTATCAGAGGCTAAGCAACGTTACGATAACCTACAGAGTGAGCAAGTACGTCTCGAAAGAGAAGTGGCCGATACAAGCACACTTAACGCGCAATTGGAACAACGGGTTGCAGACCTTATGCGACAAACACAAGAGGCTGAAAAACAAAAGCAATGGGTAACTATTATTAATAATAACTTACTAAATTAATATCTCTAACTACATAATATATATATAATACATACATTTTGCTTTATGTAATTAATATAATTGTATCTTAAAAGTCCAATTGTTCCATATATTCGCAGGTGGGCGTTGGCTTCTGTAACAGCTCTCAGGGCTAATACAGGAGTCGTCTTTCACAAATATTTGAATTAATGTATTGGGTTACTACGAAATAAATCTTTTAAATATAATAAACGTAGTAATGAGGAAAAAGGACTAAACCTTGCAAATGTCACAGTTTCCTACCCTAAAAACTATTTTATTCGAAGCTATATACTTAGTATGACAACTAGAATTGTTACATTAGTTTAAACCACAGTAGTTTCTTGTAATGTAAATGTATATCATAAATTGTAATCTATGCAAATTTAATATGTAACAATAAATAAATATATAAATCTTCTCAGCGTTAACACATTATAGGCAAAATATTTATATTCTATGGAAAATACAATGTTTTCCATAGAATATAATTTCAAGAAGTGACATTATTCGTATCGTTAAATTACATGAAAATTGCATACATTTTGGCAGTTGGCTCAAGTTTACGAATCATTATTTTAGTGGAGTGACTATAAAGGTCTTGCAACACGGGATTCAAAGAAATTGGTTGTTTCTTGCCGGATGCTTGATTATATTCTAAGTGTTAGTAATTTTCGCTGTGGACATTTTTCACATTTGATATTTGAATATATAGGTCAACTGCTATTGCCAAGAAGTTTGTTGGTAACTTCTAGGTTAATAATTTGTTTTCTACTTCCATAGCTTCTCGAACGCGTAGTACGCAGCCAGCGGCTCGGTTCGGAATTAGGCATCGCTATTAAACGTCAAACGGTGCGCGTACGCAAACCTAAGGCGCTAGTATTTACTGAGTACAACCAGGCGAAAACTTTAAACGATAAAATGAAATATATAGTCGAGAAACTGTTGAACGAGTACCCGTATTTGAGCGACAGACTTGAGGTAATTGCAAATACGTTGGACATACATACACCCACTGATACTCAAACGTTGGTAGAAGACTGTGTTTGTATTCAAGAAGTGGAAGAGTCTCAGGAAGTACCAGAAAGGCTAGAAGATTGATATATAGTTAAGGCTTGGCGAAGAGCGTCTAATATAAACTATACACGGAACATTCGATCGAAGCATTGAAATAAAATGCATACAATTTTTTATCTGTATTGAAAAATAAAACAATAACACAATTATATATATTTAATTAACAATTCAGATCCCTTATTAAAATCTTTTAGAAGATAAACTTTCAGTTTGAGTAACGCTTATTATTAACAAATAACTCCAGAATTGGAGACGCTGACGTTATTCCATGCTGGTGGTGTGTGGTCGCTCATGGGCGGTTTTTTGATGTCGATTTCTATGGTCCGACCGAAGGAAACACACCCCGCAGTATGTACAAGGGTATTTCTTTTCTTTTGTATGCACTACCATGTGTCTATCCAAGTACCTGCAAATATTATATTAATACTAGCTGATCCGGCAAACGTTGTTTTGCCATACATGTGATTTAAATTTTCAATTAATAAATAGAAAATAAGGGTTAATCGGTGAAAATTTAGGATTGTGTGTTGTATCATAAAAAAATAGAAACTAAAAATTGTGTTTAAAAAAAGAAAAAAATAAAATTTAGGGTTTAGGTGGACTACCCCCAACATTTAGGGGGGATGAATAATAGATGCTAGCCGATTTTCAGACCTACTCAATACGCTCACAAAGTTTCATAAGAATCGGTCAAGCCGTTTCGGAGGAGTATGGGAACGAAAACTGTGACACGAGAATTTTATATATAAGATTGTATTAAGATATCTGGGGGTGCTTGCGTTTGGCATCAATTATATCAGTAACTGGGTTAAGATTACATTTCATAACTTCTTGAACTGCGTTCCGAGACTAAATTTTCTTTTTACCTTTGTAAAGTGAAAGACATATCACATAGTTTACAAGCAAAGTCCTTTGTCGCGTTGTGTAACATACGATGGTTTTTTAATGAAGTACTCGTCGCGTAGCGTTTTCCGCATTCCGTACATTCATATGGCTTCTCTTTTGTGTGGCTCCTACAGATTATGGAGTACATAGAATCAAGTTAGTATAAAATAATATAGCTAAATAATAGCTTATCTAATAAATAATAAATAAGGTTAGGCACTGCGTGTTTGTTAATGACCCTTATAGAAACTTGCAATCCGTAATTCTAAGGTTCAGTTCAGCAATAAATGATTGTGAATGAAAACACACAAAGATAAATAAATCCGGGAATGAACACGACAGCCTCATCTATATCTACTACTTATAATTTAAACAGATAAAGATAACCAATGTGACGTAAATTTCTGAAAACTTTTTTAACCTAAGAATTTAGCTTATCTAAAAATGTTTACTTTGGAGATTTTGTTACAATTTTTTTTTACTTATTTGGTTATAAGAGGAAATTTTGCCTTATTGACTAACGTTCTATTTATTAACGTTATAATAAATATTTTTTATAAGGCGTATGTAACATCATAACGAATTTATTTGTACAAATAAATAATATACGCACCTTATATGAACTAATAGATGGTCTTTTTTAAAATAACTCTTGGAGCAGATTTGACATAGATGGGACTTTTCTTTGTCGTGCACTTGTCGCCTGAAATTGATTAAATACTCGGCATTTTGTACACATACATTAGTTAGTCTATATAGCTCAAAAAAAAAAAACAGATCATGGGATATTTGAACTTTCACATTCAGAACATTATGTGTGGAATATGGTTATTTATTCTTATAAAGAGGAAAGATTTACAAACCTACACTATTTGTAACTTATAAGCCACTGGACCTATGTAAAACATTCATTAGGCAAAATATTTCAGTCCAGAGACAGAGGAATAACATAGAAAAAGAAAAAAGAGACCAATATAAAAAAAAAATAACATAATTATGCTCTATTAATGGCCGGCAACGCGCCTGTTAGCCTCCTGGCGTTGCAGGGACGGCGGTAAGCACTTTTCTAAGTGACCTTAAAGTGCCTGCTCGTTTGCCCCCCTGTCTCAAAAAAAAAACAAAAACTTACTTGTGGAACGCCATAACTTGCTTGGTTCTGAAGGTCTTACCACACACGTCACAAGGGTATGGCCTTTCTTTAGTATGGGCTGCAGCTATGTGTTCTTGTACTCTAGAGGGGGATATGAACTTTTGGTTGCAAATATTACACTCATATTTCATCTTGCTAATATCATGAACTAACATATTATGTACTTTGAGACTACTTATATCTGAAAATATTTTTAAGATTAAAAATACACATACATTAAAACTGATGCGAGTTCTCACATCACAAATAAACATGATAATTACAGTGGTAAACACATAAAAAAATTGAGATCATATTTTTTTGAATAAGAATAGAATTTTCTGCTCTACCACAATCAGACAGATAAGAGACAGAGTTTTATGTTTTCTTTTTGGAAGATATATCGTTTTTTTAAATATTAAATTATCAGAAATTTATATGCTCCACAGTCCACACAGAGCAGTTACACACACACACACACAAATATACAAAATATATTCATACCTTTGTTACATATATCACAATGTTCTTTGTAGCCAAGATGTTTATATTTAACATGTCTATAACGAGCGCTGGGTCTTGGGAATGATGAGTCACAATATTTGCATTTAAATCTCTTTGGCGCCCCATTTGGCAAGTGCAGTAACATGTGGTCTTTGAGGTTGCGAACTTTTTTACCACATTCTACACATTGAAATATTTGTTCTTTTTTATCAATTGTTGCTCTCTTTTTCTTACAGACACGTTTTTTTACTGAATTTGTTGAAACTGTGAATATAATTATAAAATACTGTTTAAATTAGAAGAGCAGATTAGATTTTAATATGTTATTATTAAGTATATTATAATAATGTAATGTGAGATGATGGTTTACACACCACCTAAGAAGAATTGGCAGTGAAACATTAAAAAAGTTACTGACATTTTGTATCCTGTAGAATATTTTGTGTATACAAATTTATATTTTCCATTTATTGATATTTAAACACTATTAATGAATTTATAATCGGATATAACACAAAATATATTATTAATTGACTAAAATCAGACCATTCTCTTTTGCTTCTACTACATATTCATATTTGACATTTTTCAAAACACTCAGAAATTCTTCATCTGATTGAAAACCGTCAGAGTTTATTTCTTCTTTTACATGGTTAATTTTAAAGTCATCTTCAATCAACTCTTCTGTTTCACAATTATTTTTAGTTAGATTTGTATCAGTGTTATGGTCTTCAACATACACTTCATTGTTTACCAACGCTTTCAAATATTCTTCACTTAATAATGCTTGCCTTTTAAAGTTGAATATTTCGATAATTTTAATAAAGCACTTGCCACACAACTTTGTACTTATTTTTGAGCCTGTATTAATCTGAAATAATGAAGTAACTTGAGCGTGATAGTTGTTAACAAGGATTGCATAAATAGTGTTATCTTTTGTATAATAAAATTGTTACTTACCGTAATATCTAAACAAAATAACATTATTTCAATATACGTTTTCTCCTCGTGTATACTTTTTGGTAACTCAGTGATATCATTATCGACATTATTACTTAGACATGTTCTGCAAGGTAATGCATTCATAGTAAAACTAGTAAAATTTTACAATGAATTCTGAAAATAAATAACAAACCCCTAAAAGAAACTTTGAATTTACAATACAAATATCATGAATTTAATTTGGGACACAGACTACAAGTGTGAAGTAAGAATACAGTGAAAGTGTGCACAGCTCATGAGTAATAATAAGCCGCGGGCCTGCCTTCCTTAACCTGCAACATATTTGTGTGAATCTGTGAAACTATCAACTGTGGTTAAAAAATCGTGATCATTTTGAATTTTCAAAATAAATACATCTGTTTTTCTGAAAATAAATTTTAGTAAATACAGCATAATATTATTTTATATATTATAAATATGTAGGTTGATCCAACCAAATCAACTGAAGATAAATTTCTTGTTCTACCATATTATAGTAATATTGAAATTCTGAAGAAAATGTATATTTTTCAATAATTACATAAAATGTTCGGAAAATCTCATTACCCAAA
The DNA here is from genome assembly GCA_963693355.1 of Pontia daplidice. Classification (NCBI taxonomy): domain Eukaryota; kingdom Metazoa; phylum Arthropoda; class Insecta; order Lepidoptera; family Pieridae; genus Pontia; species Pontia daplidice. Next base: position 3,495,088 of record CAVNZL010000007.1, on the reverse strand, counting down.
ATGAATACGTTATTTGACTTACCAAACGTTGTCAACAATTATTATTTCGTTGTTGGTGGTTTGTTTATAGCTTATTTATCATATCGTACGTTTCATTCCTTGATTGGAACGGGGAATTTTATACAAATCAAGTACAAATCTCGAGGTCATACATGGAGAAGCATTCAGTGTCATAATTCAAATCCATATAATATTTACGTGAGTAATAGCAATAATATAAATATATATTTTTTTAATATTTACGGTACACTATCTGAAGGTAAATAAAAACATTACATTTATTTAATATGTGTCTTGTAAATTGGTTCCATAGATAGAAAAAGTATTATATTTTACAGTGCTCAGTATGTTCGAAGCTTATGTTGCCAGTGGACGGTCTTTACTGTGAATGTTGTGCTATAAGTGCCTGCAAGCTTTGTTGCCGAAGTGTAGATAAAAAAGTGAAATGTAAAGATATAACTTGGAAAGACGAAAAACCATTTCCTCACCTTTGGGTTAATGGTATGTACATAATAATTAACCCTAATATCAATTCTCTGTATAAGCATAATTCAAACTTACTTTTTCCTAGTTGGTATGCTTCGTGGTGAGTCTGATCAAAATAACTCTGAAAGTTTTAAGAATTACTTCTGCAGTTGGTGTCAAAGAATTATTAAAAGTCATCAAATGGCTTTGTTTAAAACAAAGGTATGGAAATATACACCAAAATATGTATATGCAGTGTGCAAAAATTTATTATTTAAACTGTTTTTGCAGCCATGTGACTTTCAAAAATATAAAAATATCATAATACCACCTTCTTATGTAAAGGTTGAAAAGAATAAAATGATAAACATAAGCAATGTCAATGATGCTGACTGGAATCCTTTAATTATATTTGGTGAGTGTAAGCTTTGAATATAACTACAATTTGTGCTTTATACTAACACGGGCTTGGGGTTTTAGCAAACAGAAAATCTGGAAGCAATAGAAGTGATGAAGTTCTTTCATTATTTCGAGGACTCCTAAATCCAGTGCAGGTAAGTTTTAAACATAAATGTAGTCTGTATATTTCAATATAAATTGCTTTAGTTTATGGCTTAATTAGGTTTAATTATAAGTCCAACAAGGTTGGACCTCTATGGTATTATTGTAAAATCATGTGCTTTTATTTGCCCATGATCACCAGGTTTTGACCCAACTACTTATTAATTTTTTATCATTAATATACATAATCTTTTCTAATATATTCTAAAAGTTTTGTTAAACTTAAGTACTGGCTTAAGACCGCGAGGCTGTGTAGCTGCTAGATCGATTTCTTAGTCAGCTTTAGAGCATATGCAAAATTCTTCTACGGCGTAGAAAAACATAATAACGTCATTGCTATAACATAATTACCATATCATATTACATTTTTCTTGATATACTCATACACCCTTCATTTCAATAAACTTTATATAATTATGGAGCATGAATTATTTTGGTAGAAGTTTTTTTAAGACAAATTTTGTCTTTACCTACTACAGCTTTGCATAATTTTTATGATAAATATTTTAACAACCCTATTCAACCCATTTTTAGTCATAGTAGAAGTCTTGAATAATATAAGTTTCAATAGAATGCAATGCAGTTAGTCATAACACTTTATAACCCTTATAGGTAATAGATATAAGCAGAACTGCGCCCGAGTCAGTGGTTCGTTGGCTACCCCCTAAATGCCGGGTCTTAGTAGCAGGAGGTGATGGAACTGTTGGCTGGGTACTTAATGCGTTCCAAAAAGTCCCACATATCAAGGTATACCCACTTATAATTATTGTTATTAAGGCTTTTGTCGGTCAAAAACCCAATAAACTATGGAAGGTGGTAAAAACCCTCAACCACTCAGTTTTGTGGTGTATATGTTGTGAAATATTTCATTGCTTTTCATAAAAAATTTTAGGCAGCAGTCGGTATTCTGCCGATGGGAACAGGTAATGATCTGTCGAGGGCCTTAGGATGGGGAGCGACGTGCGATTCAGTTTTAGACGCACATTCCATAATTGATTCATTAATTAGAGCTGTAGAGAAGCCCTTAGACCGGTATGTAGATTCAAAAATTTACACCAAATTTCTCACCTCTAAAACGCGCCGCAACATACATAATTCCATTAGAGATCTCAGTTTCGAATTAAATTGTATCAACTCATTATTCCAAAGTCACTATTCTTCCTTTACTAGTACTTTTGATAGATTTTTATCAATCTCGACTCTATATTTAAAAAAATAATAAAATATAACACACACTCTACTTTCATCAGATTATTATTTATTTAAAAGTATATACAATTTGTTAATATAGATATCGTGTTATATGGAACCCGCCTTGAACTTAATTTTTTTAACATAAAATGATTTTTTGCACATAGATTTTCACATTTTGGAAAATGTATTGTAATGTATGTAATTTCGATTAATGACCGTTATAAATATCGTAAATTATAGATAAGCATGTATGTATAGTTCTATATAAAGTATATTGGTTGTTAATAATAATTTATAGGTGGAAAGTGACGATTACTCCAAAGAGACGTAGTTTAGGTCGGCTTCGCGGACCTCGTGTCCTGTACGCATATAACTACGCAAGCATCGGCGTAGACGCTCAAGTTGCCCTGGACTTTCACCATGCGCGTGAGCAGTTCCTCTATCGATTTGCAAATCAAACTCTGAATTATGTGAGTGAACCCCCATATATGACCCTATTTGCCCACTTACAAGAACACTTAACAGATGTTAAGCTAAATCCTTTTACAACATGTTAAAAACTGACCCATTAGGGTTTAATCTTTATAGAAAAAACCCAAAACCTCTACGAGGATACATTTCTGCGTTTCACTTAATGACACTTAACACTTTTCGTTTCTACTCCAATTACCGAATAATGTATAATGGATTTTATGTATCGAATTCCATTTGAAAATCGTCAAGTCCCTTAATTACCAGCTATGCCCTCGTTTGGAGAAGCCAGTGATCAAATGGAGGCTTCTTACAGATGGCTTATTTAGTGCTGGGCGTCGGACGTGCATTGGACGACGGCGGTTGTTTTGGTCTAGAGCAGCGTATGCGCGTGTATGCGCCTGCGCTACTCACCTTACCCCCAGTACAGGCACTCGTCGCCCTCAATATACCCTCTTGGGGTGCCGGCGTCGACTTATGGAGTAAGTTGTAAAATTAATAAGTCTTAAGTATTTTATTAAAACCGTTTCTTTTTTAAACGTATTTATTTAAACGAAATCAGCCTTAATACATTTTTCTTAATTTCGATACAGTGTAGATACTCTACAAAAAAATCTTATTTAATAATAATAATTTCGTTATTAGAAATTTTAATTCATTCTTTATTTGTAGGTATGGGTACCGAAGAAGTACCTGAACAAAGTATCAATGATCGAAAGCTGGAGGTAATCTCAAAATTTCATTGTGTACTCTTATTCAACACCTCTAACGATAAAACCGACATATATAATATATATCTGCAAACCTATAATTATATTTTTTTGTACCAAATGCAGTCATCGAAGTTTTAACTAAATTCTAAAAGTTACTATGGACTTTTTAATTTGTTGTTCTATGGAATTTAGTTATAAAATTGTTCAACAAACCTGCAACAACCAAAGCCTACAAAAATAATACCAACGCAAAATATAGTTTAATAATATCTGCTATCTGCTCTTCGGCCATTATCTTACATCTCTTTTCTTCTTTTACTTATTTTTACTTTTTGTCCATTGTTCTTATGATTACGTACAGCTATGTCTGTTTTTTACTTGATAAATTACACTCCATTTGTAGGTGGTAGGAATATCTTCGTCATTCCACATAGCGAGGCTCCAATGCGGTCTTGCTGAACCGTTCCGTTTTACGCAAGCGTCTGAAGTACGGGTATGTATTTTAGAACTTTACAGATTCAGCGTAAATTATAACAGATTTTTAATTATTTATTAAATTTAAAAAATATCCAATATTGAGTTTAATTCTGATCAAGTGTAACATACATTAAAGATACCAGACTTTTTTTTCATAATCTGTGATTTTAGGGTAATATAGGGTTTAAAATTAATTTAGATCGAGTTAGAAGGCTCTTGTGCTATGCAAGTAGATGGCGAGCCTTGGATGCAAGGGCCGGCTACTATTCTAATAGAACACGCAGGACAAAGTATGATGCTCGTTCCTTCTGAAAATAACTGAAATAACATAGCTAGTAGGAAGTATTAAACTTCTGCATCGTGTATTTGTAAAACTTAGTTTTGTAACAAGCTGTCTCCTTGTTACCAAATCAATATTTGCAATAGGAATGACCAATTATTAAAATTAACAAGTGACTGTAAAAGATATAAAAATTACGACTATTGATGAGAGTGCATTATGATTATATTTATATTAGATATCATAGATTAGATATCAATTACTTTTTTATTGGATCATGCAATGGTTAACACTAAAGTTTGAATAGATGACGAGCCAGTTCTCAGTCATGGTGACTAACTGAAAACTCTGTTACCGAACAGACGCTCCCGGGTTCGACTCCCGTTACGGTCGACATTTGTGTAATGGGTATAAATGTGCTGGGGTCCGGGTGTAATAAATATGTATTTATAAAAATTGTTTTTGTATATGTGTATCAGTTGTGCTAGCACCCATATGTGTCCTAATTATTATTAATATTTATCAAATGGGATAGTAGTGAGACGTTTTTCTTTCAGCTACGGCACCCTAAAAACAATTATTAAAAGACATATCTTACGCTAAACCGAGATCGTAAAGTTTCATTGTAGCACAGTGTTTTTGGAGCAACTACACTGATATTGAAAATTCAGTAGTAAAATGCTAGATTATTCCAGTAATATAAATGTAGAGAAAACAATTGTGGACTTATTGGAAGGGCATTAAAAACTAAATTAACCTCCAAAAAAATTATTACCTCTTGTACTTGTTACTTAAGATTATCACAAAATTTTCCACTATAGCCATTTTGTAAGTGATTTATTGGCTGTTAAATATCATAACATGTTGTTAGATTAAATGCGGATTTACTCAAACAAAAATAATTCCATAAATTATGATTCTCGTTCTTTGAATGTTTTAATTATTTGTCTTTCTAGTAATATAGGAAAGGTTCCTATGTATTTCGTAATTTCGGTGTATTTGTAAATATATTATGAACCTTTTTCCCCACCGTGTTCAGAAAAAGTAAATCAGTCTATATACTATTTCTTTACCAAGTACTCTCATCTCATTCTATGCAGTAATGATAGATACACGACTTCTTTAGCAAAAACGATGCAATTAGACTTATTTAGTTTTTCTGAATAATGGGGTTGACGCCAAAGATATTGATGTTGTGTGTTATAAATAAATATATCGAATAAAGTTTTTGTTTGATTTTTTTGCATAAATGATACCTGATTATGAATTATAAAAATTCTAAACTGCGATATATGAAGTCTTTATACTTATTTTTTTCCAAAGCTAAGCTCATACGCTGCAATAAAAGTTTGAAGGGTTAGTTTTATATTAACCACGAGGTATTCCATTTTTCTAATGTTCATAGGCAAAAATATATGGTGGTATCCATTGGTTATAAAATTATAATGTAATTGTTCAATGTTTTTCTTCTTTAATCTCTTTAACTTAGGTTAATAATGGTGGCGATAAAATTCTGATGTACACCTCTAAAACTAAAAATCTCTAAATTTAGGTTTAGACCTGTCAAACGTGTGTAACCTAGTCTATATATTTCTAGATTGGCAATTTAACCCTTATTGCTATCAATTTAGAGATGTACAGAATAGGTTACGCTCTTTAAAACTGTTTGACAGGTCTAAAGCTAAATTTTGAGATTTTTAGTTTAGAGTGTGTACATTAGAATCGCCACCAATAATTTATTAATAAATAAATAAAACAAGAGGGATTTATGTAACGACTTTTATACACAACCACATTATAAAATATTTTTCTACATTTATTCGTGATTTCATATATTTTCTATTGACAACTATAAACATGGTTAAAATACATCTAAAGACATTTCTACAAAAGTATACTCTTGGAAGATATAGTGAATTTATGTTCGAAGACATTTAAAAGAAACTGGTCTACAATTTTTTTAAAAGACTTCTCAATTACATTTACTATAAAGTAGAAGTATTTATTAAAGTGTCAGTAAATAAAAAATCCAAAAACTATTTCGTTATTTCATAGGCCACATCGCTAACCTAAGAAAATTCGTTTAAATTACTATGAACTTCTATGAAACATAAATAACATTTTCCTAAGGAATGTCCGTTTTAAAAACTTTACACATATGATCTAGTGAAGTATTTTTGGCACAGGGTACAAATAAATGCGCGAAAATAATAAAAAAAGCATTAATAATTGAGTCTATGGTAACTAAAACTTTTTAGTATTGCAAGCCATTTCTATCACAACTGTATATATCGGTACGTAAGTTAGCAAGATCTTATACATAACTGAGTAATTTTTAGAACTTTTAGGCTTAATTTTGCAAACTTACGTGTCGATATTAATAGATAATGTAATTATTATTAATAATAAATATTGATTAGTTAAATGCAACTAAAACTTGTCAAGCTTAAGCATATGCAAAACATGGTAATTTGTTCCATAACTCACAGATAATGTAAAAATATAAATTAATCAGAAACTTAGTCAACAAAATACAGTATGTACCTATTTCTCTTCGAGAAAAATTATACGCATAAAAAATAAATTAGTAACACAGCATCAATCACGAAAAATTATTCACTGGTAACTTACTGTTCTGGTAACAATAATATGCAAAAAAATATATATGCAATATTAATATTATAAATGTCAACTGGTTATTCAAAATCGATTTCATATTTTAACAAACATTGAAAAATACATAAAATGGAATTTATTGGCAAATTGGCCAAGTGTACAGTGTAAATAGACATTTAATTAGAAGTAAAACTTTGTATTCCCCTATTAGGAACGTGATAATCATAAAGATTACAAACATTGAACACAAATTAGGCCTTACTAAATTTAATATATTATTTTATATATGTGGTCAAAACTGAGGGTACTTTCTAAAACTACCCTCAGTAGACTTGGATTTTCTAAAATTTATTTATGTTTCACCTAAAATCTAATCCTATAGTGTATATTTTAATTAAAGGCCTTGGCTATTCTATTTTTTGTACTTTGAGAAATCCAAAGTTAATTCTAAGTTGTTCGAGGAATACAAATGTCAGTATAGTGTGTGGTGCTAATCTCACAAATGCTGGAATGTATCCTTTAAAGAATGTGAGTGGCCCTTCTCTGGCTGTTCCCAATATTAAACTCAGTACACCTTGAATTTCCCCTGGTTTGGCATTCATTGCTCTAGTTTTTAGTACATCTACTGGTTGCGTCATTGTTGTTGCTATCGCGCCCTGTAAATTAATTAAAGCAGTTTAATCCCCCCTAAGCTTTAATACTAAAGGCCAATGGAATTATATTGTTAAGTATAGATTGAAAATAACCTGAGATAATGTTTCACCATTTTTTTATTGAGTGCAAATATGACACAAAAATGAATATAGCAAGCCCAATCAAAAGCAATTTTAATCATTTTAATAGGTACATATTACTTTAATTAGCATTATCAACAGGAAAGTGAAATATAGACTATGTTTTAATGTTGCTCTTGCTGAGTTCATAACTGTTACTGTTAAATTTGTGATAATAATAAAAATATTTTTGCGATGGATAGTCCATTAATTGATGAAGTATATTGGTGGCTATATAATACACGCATTTAAATAACAAGCACAACAACTAGTAAATCAATATACTTACAGCTAATAAACTTGATGTGACATGTGTTGTGACATTATCACCAAAATATGGTGTGGTAGTGAGAAAGCTCTTTATTAAATCATAGAAGGAGAGTTGTCCAATTGTCATTAATGCAGCTCGGCTGCATGTCATTGTTGCACCAGCCCATAAACGAACAACTCCTTCTTGTGCTGCAACTCGATATAAGCCGTGGATTGCATTTTTGTAACTGAAATACAATATTAGTAATTGTTTAATTGAAAAACAAGAATTTAAAGCAACAACAATTGAAACTACTCTACTACTATTACTCACTTTCTCCTTTGTTCTGGAGGAAGCTTCACATCATTTTGCATCCTTACATTGACTAAATCTGCTGGGTTCCCAACAAATCCACCAGCAAAACCACCAAGACCAGCCAAAAAAGCTGACATATAAAATGGAATAGGAGTGCCCTGAAATGCCATTTCAATGTTTAGTCACTGAAAAGTACTATTAATGTTTTTAAACTACAAACAAATTGCAACAGGTTTTATGGTTGTTTATTTTTGCAGCCAGGTATGAAAATTTGTGAAATATATGGCTTCTGAGGAAACTGTAATGTCAACTTACATCTTTAGGTGCCAAAGTTTGTTTGGCTACTTCATAAATACCAAATCTAGCAGTGGAATATGTAAGTTGACGTAGAAGAGATGCTGATATTCCATTATACAATCCCATTATGCCTGTAGGAGCAAGTTTAATGTCATATATAAAGGAACAATTAACTCTTTGTAGTCAATTAGCTGTTTAGACAGGATCAACATACCTTGATTTTTCAAAACAATTTGGGTGAGTTTGAACATAGAAATGTTCTTTCCTTTTTGGGTCTGCATTTGTACTTTTAATAAATCCAAGGGGTGGGTTACACATGCGGCACCGGCAGAGGCTAAGCCTCCAAAATACCATCGGGATATCCTTACTTCGTTATCCTTCCCCATTCTGTAATAGATTTCCTTCCTAATTCAGATCAATATATCATCCCAACCTCTAAAGTGCTTCAAGGTGAAACCAGCCAAGAGTATTCTCTAGTATTATAGTAACATTATGTAACTGTTTAGATAACTTATTATCACTTATTTGCTTAGATTCAACATATCTATAGAACACTAAGCCGCTGTTATTCTATCAGTTAAACTTGAATTACTTGAATCTATTTAAGTATATCTTATTATAAACGAACACAATTGATTTTTATATATAGTAATTATTGTTCTTGTTTTATATAAAATTGTTTACTATAGGTGAACATAACCTTAACCTACTTGCCAGCTCCAATTACTATTGATGAATGAAATTGAAAACAGCATATTCAAAAATATGTATGTTAAATGTCAATTGTAAGGCATTATAAATAAATCACAGTCAACGATCAATGTCTGTATTCGTTGCGAATATTTTTAAAGGTGTACTTTTAACTTCTAGATTTTCGCGTATTTAAAACGGAACTCATAGATGGATCTAATTCTTCTAGTTATCCAGATTCCATTTAGTTTGACAGCTTAACATCATCATCATTACACATCCCATATGTTTTAGCCAAATATAATTAAGCTTTTTTTTAAATTTTTAAAAAGAGAATGAACTAGGTCACATATATGTCGATATTTTTAAATGAATATTTAGTCGAATGGGCATCCTCTAGGTTTAAATCTTGTAATCCCCATAGAAGTAGGAGGTATACAATTCGATGCGTATATTTCGTTACAAATATATAAAACGTAATGTGTACAAACGGTTGCATCAGCTGTGGCCTGTGGCACAGGCATAAGTAACAATTATTTACTTATAAACACATTTGATATTCTGTAATTGTGGTCATTGGTCAACCTTCAACATTAAATAACCTCAATATTCAAAATTTTATATATTTATGTACACTAATTTGATTTTAAATTATTTATTTGAGGTGGGTCATTTGTATTTTATACAAAACTAAAACAAATTATTGAAGAATAAAATATCAATACTCCTGTATTCTTAATAAGAACCCATTCAAGCGCAAGAACATTAAAAGGTAATTAAATTTTTTGATGTATTCAACATAAGATTTGTTAAAAGCTTTAATGTAATAAGATTTGTTTTTTTTTTTAATATAAAACAGGAAACAAACGGGCAGGCGGCTCACCTGATGTAAAGTGATACCTTGCCCATGGATACTCTCAATGCCAGTGGCTTCACTAGTGCGTTGCCTTTATTATGCCTATAAAATGGTGCCTTAGTATTGTTACAATACCAATATACTGTGTTATTAGCCAAGCCAGTTATGTCGAAAATGTTTTATTTATTTAATACCTATAAAACCCTAATTTCAAAATCTCACAGAATATAAAATACAAACAGTATTTACATAACATTTTATATTGGAATTTAAATTATCATCTAATAATAAACTGAGAAAGGGTTGATAAAAATATATTGATAAAATTTGTTTCAGATGTCTGATATAATAACAAGTCTTCATTTAGATAAAAGTGCTACACATAAGATACTCGTTGCAAAAGAGCTTAATGGTTGTGATAGCTCATTCCTTACAAGTTGTCTACTTTGGCACTGCATTAAGAACAAAAGTCCAGTACTTGTGATATGTTCACATAACTCTAAAGAGCATTATCAGAATGTTGGTTTAAAGATGAATTATAATTTAAATAAGAATATTGAAAGTGGGCTTATACAGTTTTATAATTTTGGTGAAGAGCTTGTTAATGCAATCCTAAATGGTGAATTTATTACTTGTGACAGTGTTGTCAATAAATTAAAGAAACATATAGAAGTAATGCATGAAACACATGGTTCAGTAAATGTAATTTTTGATGGTATTTCACATCTGTTTGACTTGGAGTATAGTTTAAGAGATGTGAATTATATTTGTAAAGAAATGATAGAACTTATAAGGTCATATAACAATTCCTTTTTGTTGTTCCACTGCAATGCTGCTTGTGAAAATGATGAGACTCATGTGTTGGCAAATTTGCTGGCTTATAAATGTCATGTTTTTATAGCAGTAGATCACTTATCTTCGGGATTAAGTGCAGATGTTTCAGGTCATATAACATTTAAGTACCCAAGTAGGAAATTTGAAAAGGATCATATGAATAAAATTGACCAGAAACCGTCCCATCATTTGTTTAAATTATTTGATCGAGGAGTTAAGTTGCTGGCTCCTGGTGCTGTTTAAATGAATATAGTAACACAATAAAAACTTAAATATTGTATATTACAAGTTGTAAATAAACATATGCATATTACTGGTCTGCATTTTTTTATCCTGTTAGTAATAAACATATTATTGAGTGTTAAAAAAACGAAACAAACAATAGCATGAAATATTTTATATAGTAAGTCGGCATTATTGCGAATTTTAAAACATTTTTCATTACACAAATATGTGGCACTTACATAACGCTGATTTAAACTGGAAACAACGTACTGTACTGACGATTTGGCAAATAACCAGTATCGTGACCGTCATATTAATATTTCTTGTGGAACATAGTTCTATGTTAATTATGTTCACCTTCATTCAGGTTGGGCGAAATTATGTTGCTTCCAAGTTCGAATACCTAATTTATGTTGCAATTTTAAAATTGATAAAATCGTGATATGGTCTATTCATATGAGTAATATTTATTGTTAAACGATTTAAACAGTTAATGATGGTAATCTCTATTTTGATTATTTTAAATAAGGGGACAACTTCCCTCTGTTTATCAAGCGATGTCGTCCATTTAACCTTCACGTGGTAAAAAAGTATCACACTGTTAAAGCGCAAATAATGCGGATCTCCAAAAACATACGCTTCGAATTGCATTTTGGGGTTTGGAAGTCAACAATTAAACGATTCGTTTAATGCCTGATAGACAGCGAAGTAGATTAAGGCTTATTCACCCTATTTTTGTGAGTGTGCGGTACCTATGTCGATAATTTCATCTGAAAATTAACAATGAGGTCAGAAAACGAGAGAAATACCAATAGGCCCATTGATTCGAACATTATTATGAACAACCAAAAATGGTTTATTTTTCTTATTGCAATATGATTACTCTACCATATTTACAGACCTATGGCCCACTCACTCACACCTCCGGCTATACGTTCCAAATAAGAATTTTTAATCACGAAGTCGGAAATAAACTTAAGATCGATGACTAATTTAAAAAACAAGTAAAAAGTTTAACCGAAGTTTCTTTTCTTTAATCTCCCTGAAGTCTGTAAGAAATTTTAATATACCTACAAACATACAGATTTATGCTAAACTTAAAAGTTTACAAGTTAAAAGTTCCCATACGTTTAGCCATTGCGGTAGTTAGCATAAACTCAAATTTGTGTAATCCTGATTGTTTATTATTATATTAGTTTTAAAATATGTAGTGGTGATGATGTGAAAACATTTTTCGGGCGTAAAATAATATTCAACAGCCAACCGAGCACAATATTTTTACGCGATTTTAAAACGTGTAACAAAATACATCGTTTGCGTAGCTTTCAAGTTATATCAAATATGAAACAAAGGATACAACCTAAAATTAATTGCCATAACTGCGCATGGAAGTTCAGAGTTTGTGATGATAAGCTGCAACCATAGCAACAGTTCGGTGTAAGTTAAGGCTGTATTTACATTTTTCACCTTCGTGTTCAGTGTATAAGTAACTAGAGAACTGGACACCGCATGTTTAACTAACAAAAATTTCTTAACGAAATCTTTGAAATATTACCCATTATCAACTATTGTAATGAAATATTGGTGCGAATTAAATCCATATTATTCTTAAATCTTTAAAAATGACTCAAATAAATTTTGGTACTGATAAACTTAGTGGGCGTTCGGTTACGGAAGAAAAGCTCCTGGTGAGTACCAAAATTAATGTTTCTGTATTTATATTATTCTACAGCATAACTTTAACTACATTTATGTTTATCGTAACAATTCACATAAAGTAAGTTTGTAGATAATAAGATAAGCACAACAATGGCCAAAAAAGTTAGTGCTTTTCTACCTACCTACCTGACAAACTCAAATAATGAGCATTTACTTTAATAAATCTTAAATCTTAACAACGCCTATATTTGAAATAGAAATTGAATAGAAACGTTTCTTAACAATGTGAAACATATAAATTTCACCTCCTGTCCCTACTTTGCTTGAGAAAACTCAAATACAAATAATAGGAAGGGACGATATACTTACTGATAATGTAATTTAGTAGACAAAGCAATTTGTATACATATTTACTCAGAATACGGTCCAACATGTATTTCTTTCGTTCAAGCAGAGCCCAAGTAAAAAATAAAATCCGGGTATGCTTCTGACCATCTATTTATTCTTAATAGGTTGCAGTGCGAGTCAGACCCCTACGGGCTGACGAGGGTTCACGGATCGTTCATGTTGTAAGTGACAAGGTGAGTTTTGATCATCCAAAAATGTAAATGGAATTCCCATAGAATCTGCACATCTGTTTGAAATTAAATTTATTTGACATTACTTATAACATTGTATCATTAGTAAGCCTTGAATTTTGCCGGTTGAGCATTCTATACATTTATAACTTTATAAAAATTATAAATCCATAAAATATATTAAATTTATTTATATGTTTGATAATTATAAATGAAATTGTAAGGAAAACTTAGCTGGTTCACAAAAGTAAACCGTTTGTATTCACGCCTAACTTTAGTCGTAAAATAGGCATTATAATATGCTAAATTAGTTCCATAGACCATCCAACGATAGCCATCACTAACATGCAATATGGAATGATGGGTAAACGCGATGACGTCAAACTCTTATCATAGTGTTTAAGCACTCTTACCAATTTCATCAATGATACTGAAAGATTGATAGTAAACACGAGTAGATAGATATTTTTCATTCGACACAGGGCCTGTATATCTCCTATTTCTTACGCATAGAAAACATACGCATAGAAACTTTATTGTACTTGGATTAAAAGCAGCAAATCTCAAAGATAAAGTGTCTAATTTGTACGTGTTTAACTTTAAATACGTCCATGTATTACAAAGCTTAAGCAATAGCATTTTTTAAAATTATTTGCAGCTCGGAAAATTGATTCTATATAGGTATTGAGAAGAGTCGACAAAACTCGTTATATGACAAGTTTTAACCACGTTCACTTAAAATGTATCTAAATATTTTTACAATACCAATTTAATTACAATTTGTCAATAGACACACGTAATTTTGAGACTTCGCCATATACCCACTGACAAATAATATGTAATTATAATACTAATACAATAATAATATAACTTACTTTAAAATACTAATATTATAAAGCGGAAACATTTGTATGTATATTATAACTGTTTCCTGTTGTTACTCACATAAATGAAAATAAACATAAACAAAATATATAAAAATAGTCCTAATAAAACGGGAAAATTAAATGAGAATACATAATACAGAGTTATCATTGCGAATTCACAATTAAAATGGAAGGCAAAAGAAGTTAATGACATGTAAAAGATTATTTCGGAAAATTAATGTTTGAGTCCATACTATAGATGCTGGTGTTGGAGGAGGAGACTGACAGTCGCCGAGATGTTCTCAGACAGCGTCGCATAAATGATAAACATTATGTCTACGACAAAGTTTTTGGTGAAAGTAGCACGCAGGTATGTTGGCTTCTTATTCCAAAAATCAATTAATTTATGATTTGAATAAATAAACTCCAAATAAGTATCAGATTATTTAAAGATAATGCTACAGTCAATGTTATGTGGGGTTCAATTTTAACTCATTGAAGTCTTAAGGATTTATATAAAACTGTTTATCGCTTGAATAGAAATGCCTAATTATACCAGTTATCTAACCTAAAACAGGATGAACTAACAATATGAATAAAATACAAAATAAGTAACGCTATCTATGGACGACCGCTTTTCTTAATTTTGCTAGAAGATATTGAATTTATTTCTGGTCATTATTTTTTTAATTAATCCAAACAGACTTATGGAAAATATACAATGTAAATGCAAACAACCACCCAAGTCGAGTCAACACTGGAAAGTCGAAACATCGTATTTAAATTTATTTTAATTGAAATTTTAACAATAAACCCTGACTAGGACGACGTGTTCGAAGCGGTATGCGCTCCGTTGGTTGGCGATACCCTTAATGGCATCGCCGGTGCAGTATTTGCATACGGCGCTACCGGGGCTGGAAAAACGCATACTATGACTGGTTTGATGTCACGTGCCTTGAGCCATTTATTTAGCGCGATCACCAAAAGTGAGAATCCCGATTCATTTGAGGTGAGTATTTTCATTAATAACTTAATAAGAAAGGGAATTTACCTAATACCTTAACAACGAATTTTAATATCGGTGATTGTTAGTGTTCATAAGCTATCAATCCTGCGCCCGACATCGGCTATAAGTTGTTTTTATTTCAAATGTTTAAATATTTACACAAAAATCGTTCAAATACTGTAATTGTAAATACGCATATATATTATTTCATCTTGCTTTTATTCTAATTTCAAATTAAAACTATGAGACTTTAAATTTACAATTTTAACATCATACTAATATTATGTAAGACTTTAATTATACTTAAATGTCAAAGTACTTGGGTTTACAGTATCATGATAAAATTATATTTTGTTTACTTCAGCGTGCATTTGTTACATGTTAAATCAATAAGTCTCATATTTTCATAACGTATTAGAGCACGAGCCCATAATTACATAATTCTTTGACTGTTCACCTTTAGATTTTTTTTATTTATCATATAAATGTCATGAACGACGTTATTTCTCGTATGTACGTACTATGTAACCTAGCAGCAAGGAAAAAATGGTTTAATCATCTTACTAAGTTTACATAGAACTTTTAGTATTACCGTCATAAGTGTAAAACATGTAAATAAAGATAATTAATTTATATACCTAAAAGTTCAGGACTCATAAACTTACAGAAACAAATCCTTATGGCCTTTAATGAAAACCAAAACAAAAACCTTTTAAAGAAAAACGAGACGCCATCAATACAAATATTAGTGGCTTGTGAAATGCAAGTAATTTTAACATGAAGCTTATGCGACATTAAATTTATTTGTTAGTTAGTTATCTTATATCGTACTCAGACTTTGTAACAGTCCCTAATAAACAATCAGTCACCTTGCATATTACAAATTTACTATGCACTTACTTCGTTTTCACACGTTTTCCATCTATACTAATATATAAAATTGGAGTGTCTGTTTTTAATATTGAAATAACCATTTTTTACTACATGCATATGAATATATATACGACGCATACACCAAAATGACATTTTTTTAAATTTTTGTATGTCTGTCTGTTTGTTCCGGCTAATCTCTGGAATGGCTGGACCGATTTTGACGGGACTATTTTTTATTGGTAGCTGATGTAATAAGGAGTCACTTAGGCTACTTTTATTAGGGCTCCGCAGTCTACGTAAAGGAACCCTTCGTCATGTCCCTTCATTTGCCAGTTCTCACTCTAGCGTCGAAACGGTTAGTGTTAGGAAGATGGAACTTTGCACGGATATATGTGTATTTACTACGCCGATAAAAACTAAAATAAAATTACGTAATAAAAAACGTATAAAATGTCCAGCGCTCCAAGATCACTGTCACTGTTGTTATACCTAATCCATGCGGACGAAGTCGCTGGTACAGCTAGTAGAAAATAAATGTCGATATTTTAATTACATTTGCGAAGTGTGACCTCGTTCCTTTCGGTGCCATGGATTTGAGAAAACCTTGATCTTATTCCATTGTTAACTAAATGATTAAGTACTAATACGTGTATGTGTTAGTAAGTAATACACACTATCGTATTATCAGTATCCCATTCCTCTTTGTAAATATTTGTCTATGAGTATCTAAAAATATTGGGACTGGGAGCTTATATCGATAACCTTGAACCGTTAAAAACATGTACTCTAGATATGGTCACTTATTCTGTTGAATCATTGACAAACATCCTCGACCATATTAATGAAATAGTAAAAAAACATTTAAACTAATAAACATTTGAACTGCTTGATGCAATGCATCTGTTTAGCTGTCGCGTACGGTTAGTTATTAAGATTATGAGTACAGTGGTTTTATTACAGATATAACTCTTGCATTATACGCATAAAATAACTTTGTGTCTAATTCTCTATCATGATTTCTTACAACTTACTAAACCGGGAATTTTAACACTTATCTAGTTCATTTAAACCCAGACGTAAAAAGCTTAGTTAATTAAAAGTTCAATTCTGTATAATTCATTTATCAAAAGTTTCCATTATGATATATTATTCGCTCTTTAATCTTTAATGAAACCTTGAACCAAAAAGCAACTCTTCAAAACAGATAGTTTTTGTGATAAAATGCCTTTTTATAAACATATTTTAACTGAAATAAATAGCAAATTTATATTATAACAATTTCTTATCAATCTAGCTGTATATTTGCATTAAAACAATATTGTAGAAAGAACTCTAAATCGTTTTTAAATCGATTCGTAAAATTATTTTACTGCAATGTTAAACTTGCCTTATACATATAGATTTACCTAGAAATATGATAACATTCGTTGAATGCGTCGGTATATGCCAGTGATTAAATTTTGTGGTTTTGGAGGTAAAGTGGGTGGCGTGTAGACATCCTGAGTACAAGGTTATGCTGCACGATTAACATACAAATCGAATTGTGTAACATATGTACGTTTATAAAGGTGTTGAAAACGTTACTTAAAAAGGGAAGTTATTATATAGCGAACATTTCCTTTGCATTGTTTTTTATATAAAATAGTGTCCAAACGTTCATGAGGCTCACCTGATCGTAAGTGATGTCGCCATCCATGGACACTCAGCTTTAATATGCCCATGCGCTCTTTTTTTACTTACACTAACCGCCACAGACCAAGATGAGCTCTCAAAAAAAAGAATTATCGATCGTGGATACTAACCTGAGGAACGCGTTTTTTAAGTCGGTCAAAAGCGTTGATTGAAATTAGGCTATAGCTGTATATATGAAACAAACATATATCTATCAATTCTAAATACGGACCATCAAAGTTTTTTTTTTCAAATTTTTTGTAGAAAGTTTTTGTGAAAATTGCCCAATATTCCAAAACATTAATAAATAATATTGTCTTTTATTAACATAACTATTACTCATTTAAAGAAAAATACTTTGTTAACCGGGAAAATGGAGGACACCGTGAGCCAGTTTTGTAAAAATCCTTCCGGTTTTTTTAAGTCGATGTCAACTCCGGAGAAATAAATACAGATAAAATATAAACCTCTCTGCTGCGAGTTGCGACACTTATTTAGACAATTAACACCTTTTCTATCTAGTCTATCCACTGACCATCTGACCACGCACGCTGTAAAGCACGCGAAACGTCGAAAAAAAAATAAGAAAAATATAATATAATTAAATTTTGTAAAATACATAACATAATCCGTTAACAAAGTGTTTTTCTTTAAATTAATAAATAATTTGTTTTTTTTTTCAAAATATTCATAATCAGTCTTATGGAGCCCACTGATTATAGAAAGTAGACTTTCGCTCGACGTAAATTATTATAATAAGCTTGCATATCATAGTCGAGTCAACAATAGCTTATCGTATAAAAAATTCTTGAGTGAAGTGCTCCAGTTAACAGTTTAAATAAAGTGTCGGCACTTTGCCAAAAGATATGTGAGCGATAATAAGATTTATTCGCCTGTTTAACACGATATGTAGGCCTGGAAGGCTTTACAACATTTCAGTTGGCGTTGATTTAATATTTGTACTAAATATGATATGAGAAAGCTTTTATTAATATAACACATATTTATTTTATATTTTGGAAACCCACAACAATATGTATGTTGCCTAAAAATATAGTTTTCACTTATCCTACAAGATATGTATATAATTTAGTATAGACTGACTGCAACAGACGGCCGCTCAAGCATCCATTGTCAAGAAATAACAAATTAAAACACTGACACAAATTTAGATTTTATTTATTAAAATTAAAAAACTGTATAACGGATAAAAAATAATACATATAATATATGTTAAAGACTACACACAGTAAGTAAGTAAGTTAAATTTTAATTTTAAAACATTGCTTTGCATTGTACTTTACCAATCTGCTGACGTCACGAAAGCTGAATCGTAATTTGTTAAATATTCATGGCCATTTTGTGAGCTATAGTAATCCTATTAACATTTGCCTGGTACACGAAAGTGCCTATTCTTGTATTAATGAAAAGTAACAATATACTTAGCTAAGTTTAACAGAATTATTCTGAAAGTCAAAGTTGGGATTAAACGCTTTTATTTTGCGGATTACTATGTACCACGAGGAAAAACCATAATGATAACAGTCAATTGTTTAAGTTCAGCACGAGTATTGAATTGGTTATAAACAGCTATTAGTCGGGTTTAATATACTTGAGGACTTCGCATGGGCGTGTCAAAAATTGACGCGTGCCCCTGCAAAATAACCATAAATGTGTGCTTTGACATTGCTGTCCGAAATTGAACAGTTCAGCTTAATAACTTCATATTATTAATATTTTCGAATTTAGAATCTAGTGCCACATTTGCGGGTCTCGGTTGTATAACGCGAGAAGTCCTTGAATTAAGGTCATTGTAATACTCGTATACCAATCCACTGTCAGGGTCTCTATTCAGCCACGGCTGTCATCAACCTGAACACGCAAGTGTCCGTTTTGTTGAATAGACTTCGATAAAGTATTCCATATGTTTTTAGCATGTCACACACCTGGGTCTAGCTTATCTCCTGAAAACTGATCAAAGGATAATCAATCAAATCTTTAAACAGAAACAAAATTCCTAGCCTCGAATTGCCGTGCTAGTGTGAGCATAAACACAAAATGCCACTTAATAATTTTATATCGATGAATTATATGCGTTTTCTACACTTTTCCATACAATCAATGAATTGTTATTGTTGATTTTGTGTTGTAGTTATTGTCATAAGCACTGTTCACACAACGCCTTTATGACCAATATTGATTATTATTTATGCCTTCATCAAACTAGTTTATGCCCCATAAGCTCCATAAAAAAATTATCGACGAGTGTTCTGTTTATTTTAAACTACTATTACGATCTGTTTTTATACGTTTTTGTTTTGTATTCCTTATTTGTTCGGTTACTTATTATACTTATAGTAAATTTCTTCTGATTCTCCTTGGGGTACATCAGTTACTCATATACGGCTAAACTAGTCTTAATTAATTTCTTTCATATATGTATATTTTTAACTTTAAAGTTAGTGTTGTGCTGTTAGCGTTGTTAGGTATGACTGTGGGTTTCAGGCTCATTGGGTGGCTATTTGCATTGGTTGTGCACAGTGGACAAAGTTATTGTTTATTGTGTACCTAATGCCAAATTAAATTAATTTAATGTAATTTTTTAGCTTTTAATTTTACTAAGATAGTTGTTAAGAACAAATGTTACTAACCAAATATGGACAAATGGTCCGAAATAAACAGTTATTTATTTTTTTATTTTTTTTAAAAAAGTCCGCCAATATTACACCCATGTAATATTAGCTCGAAGTGAGAAATAATATTAAAAATCTGAATTACCTTGGATGCATAATTTGTAATTGTAAAGTTCGGCAGTGTGTTGAGAAATATAGTTGGACAACATCTTTCTTTGTCCACTTAAAGTGGAAGGCTCTATCAGGCCTTTTGAGTCTTGTATAGTATTATACTTATAATTAATTAACTGTTAAAATACTTTCGGCAGGTAAAAATGTCTTACATCGAAATTTACAATGAGAACATTCGGGACTTGCTGAATCCCAGCGTGGGCCCTTTGGAGTTGAGGGATGAAGGTGGGAGTGGAGCACCCGTCGTAGCCGGACTTAGTGAGGTATACATTGGCTTCAGAAGATCAGCCGGTTTCGTTAATTAACTTTGCTTGTTAAAATTTTTTTTTTGGTTCCTATACAAAGTTACACAGAGATGTCAAAATTTCCTTGTTCACACAATGGTAGGCAATATTCAGACTCAAAAACTTTTGTCTTCCTACAATCACTGTTATAATTAAGATAAACTAAATTATCTATATGTAATAGCTAGAAGGAAAACGATTGAAGAATAGCTAAGTTATGTTATTAACAGATTCGAGCTACGGACGCTGCTCATGTGGCAGAGTTATTAGCGAGAGGGGATCGAGCGCGGACTGCTGAACCGACGCAAGCGAACCAACACTCATCAAGGGGCCATGCCCTCCTCAGGTTTTTAATTTGCCAATTATAAGGGTGTGTGTGTTCGGTGTTACATACTCAGAGCATTTGGGGCACAAGTCCAAGTCCTATTAGCTTAACCGTTTTTTATCTGTTTTTCTCACTCTGTACCACCCGCTTTCTTTAATATTTGCCAAATGTGTATTTCTGTAATTCGATCCTAGTGGATTCTTGGTTTTTTATTTTAACAGAGATGTTTGTTAAAACAACTTGGCCATCTATGGTCATGTATTGTATAAACCAGAAACCACAGCGCTCTATTTTTTCAATGCAGTTACCTTTATTGAAACAAGATTTTTAGTACTTTTTAGAAACAACAAGAATTTCGTTATTTACGTTTCTTATCAAAATTAATTAATTTTAGATCTACAGTTAAATTTATCATGTGTATTACCTAAGAACAATTCCTAATTTTGCCTTCATGGAATGCGTTATGGCTTTAATATACGAATGTTACTACATATTCTACTACTATTGCAACATATTACAAGAACATTTTTTAATAGTGTATCAATTAACAAAACGGTATCAGCGGGCCTACAGCGTGGTCGCCTTTTCCTTATTGATCTTGCTGGCTCTGAGCGAGCTGGTACTAAGGCTCGAAGACTGGAGGGAGCTCATATTAACCGATCCCTTCTTGCGCTGGGCAATTGCATCATGGCACTATCTGGTGGTGCAAGGTATGCATAAATACGAGTTTAATTATTATCATCATTATCTATATACTAGAAAATACATATTTAAGTAGTAATTACAATTCCTGATAACAAACGACCGTTAATTTTTCCCGTATAATTTTCGTCTTATTTCAAAGAATTTATTTAATCTTTTTTAAACGTTTACTTAATTTTTTTCGTACAAACTTTTTCATGTTTATGACCAATTTATATTATAAGAGTAATATTTTACTTGGGCATAAAAGATATCTAATAAGGAACAGTTAAATTCAACAACCTTAGCGGAGTAATGTGCTCCAGGCCCGTGATATCAGAAAAATCTATCTGCCCAATACCAACACTAGTTATATCTGAGGCGTTTTCGGTATTCGACTAGAAGATGTAGATATAAAGGACGCGCCACCACCGGATGTAAACCACCCAAGAAAAGCATTTCTTCGCTTCGCAGAATACGTCATACATATCAAACCCTTCATATTCAATTACTCGTGCTCATTCACTACCATTAGTTGTAGTAACTTTGAATAAAAATCAAAGAGGCTTTCTGTCCACGAAGGGTGTCTAGGTCTTTCTTGAAAACGGTTGCAGATATGTTAACTACCGGGATTCGAAGCTAACACGTCTTCTACGTGAAGTGTTGGGAGGGCGGTGTCGCACAGCGATGATTGCCCACGTCTCTCCCGCAGCAGAACACCGCGACACCACGCGATCTACACTGCATTACGCGCAACGTGCGTCCACTATCACTAATAAGGTCATATGCTTATTACAAGACCATTTAAATCTATTGTATATATTAATCTAGTCTAAATTTCACAATATATTCGTAAGTAAATACGATGGAACCAAATATTATGAAAAAAGAAAATTTGATGGTAATTTAATAAGTTCAAAAGTAAAATGAAATCATGTATTACCAGTGGCATAATTGAGGTTGGGTGTGTTAACCTATAAAAATATATTAATGAAATCTTTGAATTTACTTCTCAATGCCATTACACACAAATACAAGTGTTAATAATTCAGTAGTTTACAAGTCGTTAAGCCTAATGACTGATGGCTTTAAGGCATTAGCTTAAATAATTAATTAAAGAGGGTAATGGTTACTTTTGTAGGGGTGGAAACACATCTTAATAAATAATTATAATTTTTCTCTGCTTTATAAATAATTATAATTTTTGCTCTTCAATTATTTTCCTA
This sequence comes from Pontia daplidice, assembly GCA_963693355.1. NCBI lineage: Eukaryota > Metazoa > Arthropoda > Insecta > Lepidoptera > Pieridae > Pontia > Pontia daplidice. The sequence goes on along the minus strand of CAVNZL010000007.1, from coordinate 3,472,098 downwards.
TGCAATTATAAACATGCGGGTTCAGCCGACGAAAATGTAAATTAAAATCAAATTATCAGGTTGAACGCGAACTAGTGCAAACACCCATGCACTTGTCGCAGTATCGCAGCGTGATTAATGAACTTCGCGAAGAAATCGCGAGACTCAAAGTCAAAATGAAGGATGACCGTTCAAGGTAAACAATAGGTGTTATAGATAAGGCCACGCGATTCCTTGAATGAATTTCAAATACATTTTGTGCTTTGAATTTAGAATGAATGTTTTGTGTCATTGGACATTTCTACGGTTCCGTAACTCAGAATAGTAGAAACGGCTGTCTTAGAACCCGTGCAATTGAGAACCCCTTGAGCGCACTTGGCTGATGTTTTTGTTGTTTATAGATTTAAAACTAAAAGCAACCCAATTTCACCCGAAAGTTTAAATAATATAAAATAGCTCAAAACAAACACTGTTTTCCTCAGTAAAACAATAGAAGACAACCGAATTGAAGAAACCAAAGACACAGAAGAGAACACAGAAAAATTGAAATCATTGAGAGAAGCGATTGTTTCTACGTTCAAACAGCAGATGCGTCTGCGCAGACGACTCATGGAACTCGACAGTCATCTATTAGGCTTAGCCTTGGACGGCGAAAGACAGCATGCAGCTATATCGCATTGGGAGGCTCGATTTAATAGATTATATAAGCCTTTATGCTCAACTGGTTCGAGGTTAAGCACACAGCAAAGTTATAGGTGAGAGTATTCCTAATATTTATTTGCTGGAGTCTCTACCTCTATCACTATATTGACAGTTTCTGTTCTATACCTTATGATATATGAGATATATGATTTAATAAATGAGATTTGAATTTTTGAATTTTTAAACTCGCAATAACTTCTATTTCATATTTTGTTTAGTACCTACAACTAATTTAAAACTCTTATTTAATAAAATAGTTTAGAAAGACTTAACAAGAAATTACTTTAAAAACTTTTTTCAGGAACATTTGTTATCAGTTGAACTGATATTCCTAAGTCTTTACAATTTCTAAAATTTACTGTTTATTTATTATATTTAATTTCTGAAGTGTAATTTAATTCATGAGAGGTGTGACGGGGGTGTCAAGCGGGAGCAATGAGCGGGCGGAGGCGGAAGTAGCGGTGGAACAAGCGTGGGCGGAACTAGCGGCGGTTGAAAGGGAGCAAGAAGCTGCAAGGTCAGAAAGGGATCGAGTTGAACGGCTTTTGGAACAAGTGAGGCTTCGAGGCGCCCAGTTGGAAAAGGTATAAGTCATGACCACCTTTTCCGCAATTTCCGGGGGCCCTGGTTCGATTCCCGGTACGGTCAGATTGTAATATATGATGAGACATATCTTTTGGACGTATATATATTAATATGTAAAATTATTTTCGAACGACACCGACAATTAAACAAGCTGAGTTTCTCTGTGAAAACAAGTTTTATTTTAAATTAAATGAAAACTAAAAAATTTTAATTACACACACTTTACGTACCTGTGAAAACAAGAAACGACATTTAATTTAATTTACTAGTTTCGTCCTTTATCTACAATTTTATTTAATATTTGAAATTTTAAATTAATGACGCTACACTTTTTCTTTGTTATTCACACCACAGACTATACTTAGACAGACTTGACATGAAACATACAAATTAAAGATAATAATATAATTATTTTCTTTACATATATAGAAACTCTAACAACAAACTTGTATTTTCTTGAAATAATGGTACAGAACCCTTCATTTATCTCGTACTTGCTCGCTATTATACATAACGTATTTCACAGGAACTTCCAGCCCACATAACAAGCGGTCCAGAGCGTGAAGTACTATCTCTAGTATGTCGAGTTCACGAGTTAGAAGCAGATAAGTTGGCGCTGCAAGGCGAGAGAGCTGCGCGTGCGCATGAATTACGGAGACGCGACTTGGCGTTACAAAGGCGTGATGCGCAGAGACGTCTCACCGATGAGATTATAACTAGACAACGACGGCTACTTGAAGGTATTCTGTGAAAGTATAATAAAATCTAAATAAAATTATTTTCTTTGCAACATATAATGTGGCTAAATTAATCTAAAAACCTTTATTTTTATTAAATTTGGTCATACGGGCATGCACGAATGTATGCTAACACAAACGATACATCACACAAATGTTTACTGTACCGGCGTTTGAACCTATCCGGAACCTCTCTGTTCGGCAGTCCGGCATGGTGATCATTGTGCCAAAGAGGTCATAAACGATACATTTGTTGCCTCTGGCAGGTTGTCATCTGCCATTTCTAATTAGAGCTTATACAATTTTATGTAACATAATAAATATTAAACAGAAAGTGGCGACTGCTGCACCTCAACTATTTTTCTTATAAATACAACTGACTGAGGACCGTATTCGACACTTATGTCAAATCGTGTCACGATGTTTGTCCGCGATGTATACTACTTAACCGATTTTAAATTAAATTGGTACACCGTGAGTAGTCTGGCCCAACTTAAGAGATAGGTTATCTTAGATCTTTAATTATAGTCGCAATTTTATTTTATTGCAAATTATTTGTGTATAATTATTTGACAGTCACAATTATATGGTAACTCCAAAGGTTTCTAACAGATGTCGTAACTTTTCGACTGGATTGAGTAAGTAATCAATAGATGGCACTGCTATGGCAAACCGACAAACGTGTCATAGAGAGAGCATACTTTTATTGTTTAATCGCTTTCGATTATAAACATATCCCCGCACACTTAAAGTTGACAAGTATTTTTATTGCTAGAAATCACATTTAGGACAGGACAACGTTTGCCGGATCAGCTAGTTGTTCTATATATAGAGATAGTTAAAAAAATTTCACATTGCCCAAGTATGTTGTGTGAGACACTTGCATTTCCTACTATTTCTTGGTTTTGAATGATTGTTAACAATTTGATTGTTGCCGTAGAGGCCGGTGTTGGAGTTCAGTCGGATTTGGGTCAACTCTACGAATTGTATCAACAAGAAATACATGCATCGACTTACACGGAGACAAGTGACCTGAACACTCCATACCGTCTACCACCTATTTCCTCAAGGTATTTCAATATTATTATATATATTTTATATTATATTAATTTTATATATAGGTATTTTTAAACGATCAAGGAAGAACTTTGTAATTTATCAACCAGTGTTCGTAATTATCAAAAAAACTAAATCAAACTAAATAATATTTGAAGTAATTTCGTATCAAATTTAATATTTCAGTATGCTGTTTTTCATTCTGGTTGCCGATTTCCACTGCCGTCAGTGATTCATAGGCGCATACATACGTCATACCACTAAGCCTCAATGTGTTTTTCAAGTTTATTTATTTGCAAAATGATTAAGATAATTCAATTCTATGTTAGAGCATTTTTATGTTTTTTTTAATAACATCTATATCAGATTAGAAATCTGAAATATCTCAATTAAATTTTACATAGATGGATATGTATACCTATGTGGCTGTAATTTACATAATTAATTTAGTCATAATCATTTAAATTAATTTCCTTAAACCATTCCAGCATGTCAGAACTGACCTGGTCCGAAACCTCAAGTGGGTCAGGTCGTGGTTCAAGTTCAGGATCTGGTGGCACTCTGGGATTGGGGTTAGATCATTTGCCAAGGCTGGCTCCGACTCCACGGCCACGAACTAGATACAGGTCAGTTATAATATATTATAAAGGATATTTATAATACCGAAAATTAATATAATTTAATTAATTGGAGATTGATATTTATCTGCATACGAGCCTAGATAAGTCTGTTGTATATATTATGCTCAGCGGTTAGAGAACTGTTACCTCTATTTAGGCTGTGACGTCATCTTGACTGTAGGTTTCGTTGCGTACTATAAAACCTTTGAAACATCTACATTACAGTGTTTAAAACGTTATTTACAGTCATGCGAGTGCCACAACGCTTAAGCGTTACTCAAGCGATGACAGTATAGTAATGGCGCCTCCCAGGACCAACGAAGATGGTAATCCTTGAACGACCAGCCAAATGATTTTCAATTTCAACTCCTATTGAGATATAGAAAAGAAAACAGCTCGTAAACTGTTCAATTCCATGAGAATCATAATGATTATAATCTATATTATTTATTCTGTATGTGAAGGAGGTTGAATATATCGACTTTTTAATCATCGATAATTTGTTTGTTATTATATAAAAGACGCTGATTTATTGTGTTCGTTGATAGTTTTTATATTAATCGATAAGATTTGTATTATACAATATTCAGTTATTTAAATCTAATTGTGTTAAAATTTATTGTAATGTTTAATAAAAAACAAAGGCATTAATATTTGCTTATATTTTAATTATTATCTTACGTTCATGAAGGTAGTAACAGACAGTACGTCATTATCCAAAAAAACATTAATCAGTCTAAGTACACAGTTTTAACTAAAATACTCATCTGTATCTTTTCATCACATCGTATTCATAATTGGAAGCAATGAGACGAAACTGTAGTTCAGTTAAAAATGTGTAATTATTTATATTTTATAAATAATTCCCGTATACACGAGAGATTCGTGAAATTTAATTTCATACTATCCTATATAATTATACATTATTCCTATATTAAAATAACTTTATATCATATATTTCAAAACGCTTTAGACTTTTATTATTACGTTTTATATAAAAATTATAACTAAAAAATATTAAACATTTAATATTTCAGCGAAAAACTCCTTTCAGCGAATTCTGACGACTTAAAAAAAAAGATTAAGAAATAGCTTAAAATATAAGAGAATTATATTATGCAAATCTACTAATATAAAAAAAAAACATTAACAATTAATAGAAATAAAAACATCTCAATGATTTAATTATTAAACGCATAAAAATCTTACATTATATATATATAATACCAAAATTGTTCTCTATTTATACCAAAGTTAATATAAAAACTGATAACAACGGCTTCAAATTTTGGCGCCGTTTTCGATCGACAATTAAATTTTCAAATCGGTTTAAAGACAATAGACAAATGTCCAGTATAGAATATTAAAACATAAGAATAGTAAAGGGAACAGAACTCTAGAGCGTTTATCGATCCATGCGGCAATTTCTTTGGGCGTCATCTCTGTCCATGTATGGTGCTGCGGCGGGTCATCAGAAACTTCACTGCCGGAGTTTAGGTGTCGCCTGCCTGGTGATTGTCTCGCAGTTACTTCATCGAAGCTCTGTGTCGTTATTGTTGGCACGTTTACTGCTGACGGGAAGCTCTGAAATTTGTAAAATATTTGCAAGTTGCGTTAAGAATATACAATATAGTAATTACTACGTGAAATACAAAATTTAATAGGGTGTATATCTTTAGGTATATTAGTACCTCGATGAAGGTCAATTATTGGCAAAACAAATGTACTTACATGAACAGTCAGATAATTATTATATCCCACTCCGGTTGGATCGTTATTAGTATCCTGAGATAAGGACGAACATGAACGAGACTTGCTGAGCTGGGGTGATGACTCTTCAATCTCTTTCTGAAGCTCTTTACGTGCTAGCCTTGGAGTTAAAGTACTTTTCAATATATATTTACTGTTAACTTTCTTCAAGGGAGCAACGTTCCTGAAAAAAAATCGCAAATTAATTACATTTTTGGGCATGCAGTCTTCGTAGTGAGGGCCAAGGATTTTTATCGCTTTAATTTAGGTACTTTACAAATGTAAGGGGTTTAACCTACTACACATTACAATTATGATAAATTTTTAAAAATATCTTATATATAAAAACTCACTTCCTGTGAAAAATAGTGTTGACGAAAGCAAATTCAACAAGGGTTGCAAAAATGAAACCAGTGCAGCCTAAGAACCAGATTTCACTCGCTTTGATATAGGAGACTTTTGGGAGAGTTTTTGCTTGAGATGACGCGAGAGTGATAAATGACAGCATGGTACTTGTACCTGAAAATATAATTCAAGTCTTAACTAGACTAGTTCTAGACATGTTTTTGAGCACAAAAATAAAATTTTCAGAGTAAGAAGAATACATTTTATCAATATATTTTAAATCTTAATTAATTATAAAAAACACAACAATTGCAAAGAAAAACATACCCAGTGTAATTCTTGGAGGTGAAGCATCAGCTTGCAACCAGAAGGTAACCCATGACATAGCAACAATCATCATTGAAGGGATGAAATAGTCCATCAAGTAGTAACCGACCTCTCGGCTTAATTTGAATGTAAATTTTAACGCACTGTAGTTACCTACTGAAAAAGTAATTTCACAATTTTTAACAGTTTGTATAAGTCGGACTACATCGACCTATACGCATATATGTATTTGATATTCGTAGAAACAAAAAAAATTATACTAAGAAAAAAGGTTCATGTACCTCCACCAAGCCTCAAGTTGATAATATCCCCCTGAACAACCGACTCATTGGTCCAATAGTCCAGAAGAGAGTATTCTGTCAAATGCAGTTCTGATGATAACCGAACGGGATTCTCCTTCTCCCACATAAGGCGCAGAATGGATGCGTTGTATTTCCCTTAAATTTCAAAACACAACTCTTATACCGCAAACAACATACATTATATAAAACCTAATTAATAAGTTTAGGTGTTCCAAATTTGAATGATACTGATACCAAATATATGTTTTTAATAATTCACTCACAGCTCTCCAAGTTCAGAGAACATGTCTGCACATCGAAAGGAAATTTCTGCAGGTTCATCCAACAATATAGAACTCCCTGCATCCGCCGGCTGAACAACACTTCGCCGCTTGGGCTTATTGAGAAGAGCACATCCTTACTATCAGTACCCATCAAACTGGACGATTGTTCGTTTGGAATATATAAGTGTGGTGCCCAAACACGGGATCTTAGGTCGTTTCCTCCAATAATTCTCGTTCTTTCTGGAGAATATTTTGAATAGGCCAATCTTGGATCGGTCCATCGCAATTGGAGGAGGAAGTGTAGCTTGAAATTCTATAAAAAAATATTAGTATCAGGACACAATATACAAAAAAACATTTGTTATACATACTACTTTTGATTAATACATATTATAATAAATTTGCTCATCACTCAAGAAAAACCTTCCTGAGAATCGTAATTGGGACCATGTGTTCTGCAGTTTGGCATGGTGATCGGTTCGTCAACTGAGTAGTCATAATTACATGTGTTTCGCGTTTTAATTAATTGAGGTACAATCTTAATTACTATAGCAGCTAATTTAACTAAGAATTAGTGATTTTCTTAAAAGCATTATCAATTCTCATTTACCAAATCATGAGCTTCAGCTGGTTGAATGAAGTAGATGTAAGTACTGGCGTGGACAAAGACAATTTCGCGGGTTTCATAGGTCGGCAGTAGAAGATGGTCGTAGCGACACGTGTGAGCAAGACGAGAGAGGAACTCGGATTGCGTGTACGTATCTCCATAGTCCAGGGACGGACAATCCAGATCGATCCTGAAATATAATTCCATTTTAAATATTGTATTTAACAATTTAATGCATCAAATATATCTGTCATGTTAGTGTTGGCAGAGGCATCAAATTCATCCCTTTGTCTTCTAGCACTGAATCTATTATCCGACAAACCAACAAACATACCGAAACACTGTATAATTCAAAAAATAATTTTCTTTTCTTTTTACTTAAAAAATTAGGTACAATTTTTTTTTCATGAGTCAATAAACTTTTAAGTCCTATATCGTAAAGGTCATCAGTAAGTAAGACAATACTGTAAGCTATTTATGAATTCATAAAATTCTCTGCATAATCTCCTCATGTTTTGGTGAAGAGTGGACAAATATGAATTATCTCAATGATAGGAAGATTATAATGTATGATTATCTCCGTCGTGAAGAATGCAGATAATTAAGTTATTTAGATAGTTAACATATTTCAATTAATCTAGTATACAATAATATTATGTTAGATTAAAGTTTAAGCACAAGATGAATCGCAAACTATTTTTTTATTTGTTATGGGACGGCCAGCATTTGGAACCCTATAAAAAGAGAAAACTATAACAACTTTTTAAAATGTCTTTTAGGCTAATTTGACAATTAACGACCTTGATCATTTTGCCTACGTCATTTTAAAAATATTACCTTAAGACAAATTTATTGTGAAATTCAAACATCACCATTATTAGGTTTTGATAAAAGATAAGCTAAAGTATGTATATTCTATAGTTATGTGTGAGCTCATTAATCTTTAATCTAAGAGCAAATCTCTCTTTTATGTACTTAGTTAATTTAGTAGAGTTATCAGGGTCAAAATATATACTCTCTATATAGAAGTAATAATAAAAAATATAACTAACTGTTAACATGTGTGTTAATGTTAATCATTTTTATTTGGGGGGAAAAAAAAAAAAAAAGGTTTTTTGGGAAAGGGAAAAAACAACAAGGGTTTCTTGCCCATAGAACTAACTGTAGTTAAATAAATAAGTATATAACATAAAAACTATGGAGGGAAGAACTATATATGAGTGAATAAATAATCCAAAGTGAAATCTTTACTACTGGGAAAAGTAATAGACAATAGTAAAAGTTTTCTGCTCAATAGACATGATCGATATATTTTTTTAATTCTATAACCTCCACTGGATCTAGACCTAGCCAATCTGCCATTATTTCATTGATATCTCTGTGTTAACCGATCAAAAAATAATATTTAATCTAAAATCGAACCCAGTGTCACCGAGCCATCATGGTACGAAATCTTGCAATGAGTTATTACTTATTGCGGAAGACGTCGTAAATTGAATACATAATTTATAGAACAAACAGTAAGTTAACTGTGACAAAACAAATCATAACGATCAGTTTTACAATGGTATGACGTGATACGCCATCAATCTTAGGCCAGATGTCATGCGGATAACTTTCACGAGGCCTAATTAAGCAGTAAATTTTATCAGAACCTTGAAAAACACGTTATTATGGAATGACTAACAGGAAGTATATTTTTGTATTATTTAGAATCCACAGGATTATTCGTAGATGATTTCTTTCCTTTATCAATTTGAATGCGGGTAAAAATTTTGGGCCAAAAAAAGCAAGGGAGAATCCCTTCTTACTGACCATCGATATGGTCCACAAAGGATGGTTCCATTATGAAAATAATTCATTATATTATTTTTTTAAATGGGGCAGGAGGCTCACCTGATAGTAAGTGATCCTGCCACCCATGGACACTCACAATGCCAGAGGCCTTACGAGACTACACACTCTTTTCTTGAAAGTCCCTAAGTCGTGTTGAGTTGATTATACGAGTTCATTTTGTTATTATTTTTTGTTATATATATATATTTTATCAAAAAATTATTTAAACCAACAATACATCTCGGTACTACTTTGCAATGTATGTAAAAATTAGTAATATTTTGACAATTAAGTATATTTCGCGATTCATTATACAATGCGAAAATATCTTGTATAAGTATATTTTATACATTCTATTATATTTTATAAGTAGATATTAACTGTTGACAAAGGCGAACCAAAATTCCATTAACCTTAAATAAGAATATTTTTTAAAGGGTAAAACATATTTTTTTATATAAAAAATATATTTTATTTACGTTAAAAAAAATGCAAAACATTCAAACTACTTACGTTGTGTTCTGACATGATGTATTTTCTAGCAACACGAAAGACCACAAAACAAAAAGCACTCTCATTTTAATAAACAGTTGTGCGCACGTCGCTAATTGTGCGCGGAGATCGCTAGATTAACTGCTACTGTAAAAAATTAAGATGACTGCTATCTTTGATAACTTATCTATCCTCGAGAATATCCTCCATGCAGTTAAAAATCTGTATGAAACGTTAAAGAAATGAAATCCGTTGTGAAAATGCGTATATTATCTTCCCTCCATTCGGTGTCTATATTTTAAGCGCATGCGACCTATCATAGACATATTCCATACATCATTCGTCAGTAATCATTTGTTTTTTATTTATTGATATACTATCTTTAGACTAAACATAGATTTGCCAAATCGTTAAGTTGGCCTTTCAACAGTTTATTTAAAGCTAAAGGAGTCGACCGTAATCGTTACATTTGTAGCATTGTATTGCGAAGGAAATTAAACAAAAATTCATAAGCAAAATTAAAATTTATTTAATAACCTTTTTGATGTTAAGTGTTAGAAAAATCTAGCTTTGCTTTAAAAAAAACTTAGCTTTTTAACTCATAATTAATTAATTAATCTTCAGCAGATTTAAATAGAATGTTTTTAAATCATCTATATTAAAGAAAAGCTCAACTATAATGTCTCAGCTGCTTTTCGTTGTTTGTTCACTATTTGTTGTAAACGTCTTTTAAGAGAGAGAGAGAGGAAGATATTTAGGATAAAAGTCATATCTAGGTAGGTTTAACAGATCACATTTATCATCGAATCGATGACAAAACTATAAACTATTTCCAGAGCGACATTTAATTGAACTTTTGTATATTTTTTCACTTAGTTTCCTAAAAAGTGTCGAAATAAGGCTCTAACAGTACTGTATCGTACCATGGCGGAGGTAGGTAAAATTCGCTTCCTCAAACTCGAACCCAACTTAAAAATTTACAAATTATACACTTATCAAAGTCAAATGAAAATCTTCAGAATAAACTAAATTAACTTTTACCACCAATTCCCAAGTCAACCAAGAAAGTCTCCACAACTCTCTTGGTCAGGTATTTTTTCGCGCTTTTATGCACGAGTTAAAAATAAAAAGATTAATTTAATTCGTTACCAGTTTATATAAAAGAAAGAAAACACCGCATTTTCAATAATTATTATTTTATTTACATTAATGCAAAATGATATGAATTAAATATTGACAATAATTAACATATTTACACTGTATCTAACACAATCCTACGCATGAGATAAAAACAGTGATGACTCATAATTAAGTAAACATTTGCCGAAAAAAATTCAATATAACATTATTAAGGTAAGGAAATAAAAAACAATAGAGTTTCACAGCCACCAGATAAGCTATTTTTAATTATATGTTTTCGTTATTAGTACTAGTAACTCAATGTTTTACTTTAGTCATGACAATATAATTAGGTTGGTTGCCTTTGCATTACTTAATTTTTCGTAATTAATAAATTAAAGCTTTATATACAAATTACGTTTACACAATTACAAAATACGTCTATAGACAATAATTGTACAAAGACAAATGTAACAAACGACTTAAATATAAATAATAAGTAAAAAATCTAAGAATCCATTATTTAGGTCACATTACGAATTGAAGGAATAAATGTCGTATAATACTGGGACGATATATAATTTCGTTTAGTTTATTTAAAAAAAAATGAAGTATACATCAATATATTCAGTTTAACGTAAAATGTAAAGGTTCATAAGTACCAGGTGTTATTATCCTTAAAAACATCACCTTAAAATTTATAAAGTTTTTTATACAAATTTTATGTTCCCTTTAACCATTACAGATCACAATGAAAAGTCAAGGTACTCGGTTCAAAAAAAATTACAGAAATGATTACACCAGGAAGAGTTTGCAAATTAATTATTAAAAATATCGATTTTGATACTATTAAATATTAATCATTTAATTTTTTTACATTGCCACATAATATTGGCATAATGTGATATAGCATTCTTTTCGTGATCTTCTATTTCGTAAAAATATAATTTGAAATACCTTGATTATCCACTAAAATGGATAGATTCGATGAATGTGACATTGACTTAATTTTTTTTAAATTAAATTTTACATATTTTATTACAATAAAATGACTTGATTTTTGCATAATTTGTTAATTTCTAAAAATATTATATTAGAAATATTATAAAAAAAAATAAGGAATAAAAGAGGGAAAACGAACGAACATGACTCGCCACCCTTGGTCGAAACCAAATATTACTTTAGATCACCATTTTATGTCTACATAATAATCATATTTGTTTAAAGTAAATTTGTGTATTTCTTATTTCACATATAGTTATTTATTATGTAAAATGCAATCATTAGGCTTTTTTTCCACTTCAATACCAAAAAATACTCGTAAAATCTTTAGGTCCTTTTTCCTTAACTATATAGCAATTAATACTGTAAATATAACGCTTAGAGGAAATAAATTGGCCACACGTCATAACGCCATCGTTCGAAAAAGAGTGGCATCGCTCATGAGTCGTATTCGGCATAACTTCCTTTAAATAAAGGTATTTCCGAACAAATACGACTTAGGGACCTTTAAGAAAAGAGCGTATCTTAAAGGACGGCAACGCACTAGTGAGCCCCTGGCATTGCGAGTGTCCATGGGCGGCGGTATTTTACATCAGGTGAGCCTTCTGCCCGTTTGCCTCCTGTTTTATATAAAAAAAACTCAAATGGTATCCTGAGTGTGTTGATATCAAAACACAAAAAGTGGCGTTCTGTTCATGCCCCACCATAGTTTCTTAGTTCTACTTATATACTAACATAGCAACTAAGCCTGAAAGTGCGAGCAATCGGTGCACGAATTGATGTTATAAATTTCGCTATTAATATTTTTTACGTTTTCTATGTTTTAAAATAATGAAATTAAGAAATTAAAAAAAAATCCCTAGTCCAACTATTACCGTATTACAAAACCCCAATGGAATTCATCGAACGCTGTTCGAAGAGGCAAATAAATAAAAGAGGAATGATGCTCCGGTGTCGGAGCGAAACGTGCGTCGAGTGGTTGTGGGTTTTTCGCGGAGTATTGCTTGTATATTGATCTATTGGAGTTTTGTACTATGGACTTTCGCAAAGTAACGCCTGATCCTATTAATTATATTAGCGTATTAACAATAATAACATTTGGATAATTATAATACGAATATGAAAACCTTTGAACACTAATCACAAGCAATACACAAATGTCCAATATATAATGTTAAAGAATATGAACAGTAAAGGGAACAATACTCTCGACCGTTTATCGATCCAAGTTGCGATTTCTTGTGGCGTCATTTGTGTCCAAGTATGCTTTGGTGGCTCGTCTGACCCCTCGCTGGAGTTATGCCGTCCACCAGACCGTTGGACGAGCTCGTCGTAGCTTTGTGTTGTGATCGTTGGTAAGTTCAGGGCAGATGGGAAACTCTGAAAATGAGAGTCATGTTCGTCAACAACGGTGTATTATAGCTCGATATTAGTATTAATTATTTATTTAATTGTCTTTGTAGTGCTGGGCCTAATATCTCTTGTATTACGCCCTTAAAGCAGTCAATACGTCATCAGGTTCACAGTTTACTTTCTATGTTTTACCTTCCTGTTCATGTGTAGCCTCATTGAAAATCAATGCTGTAGTCACTAGGCTAACCAGGCTAGGTGGCCACAGCGAATATATACTGATGAGTCCAATTCCTAGTCCAAACAGTGAGCATAAGACGATGGACGATGGTTTTAAAGTTATTTAATTTTACGAAACTTGAATTTTGTGTTTGGATTAAGTTATAAATATATACGGTATGCTCAACTATGTACGCAACATTCCCTCGTACGGAAGAAAAAAATAGCATGGGGAAACTGACATGCTTTAAAGTGCTACACTCAGACATAGAAAGCTGATTATCTTCTGCCTATTAATAAGAAAATGATCATGAAACGGATAAAGAAATCTGAGGCTTAAATGATTTATTACGTACTCCATACTTACATGAACAGTAAGATAATTGTTGTATCCCGGTCCAGCGGGGTCCGAGCTGGTCTCCTGGTTTAAGGAGGAACAGGATCGCGACTTGCTGAGCTGAGGAGACGATTGCAGCTCCTTCTGAAGCTCTTTGCGCGCCAGGCGAGGGGTCAATGTACTTTTCAGTATATATTTACTGTTCACTTTCTTCAAATTTACAACTTTTCTGTAATTATTATACGATTTATTAATACTTACGTACGCGTAAATATTAAACAGTTTATCAGAGTATCTTATCAACACCTAGTATTTCAAGAAATAGGTAGAGCAATTTGTAGTTAAAGTGAAATGTTAATGCCAGTAATTCAAATGTAAGAAGAATTACAGAGATAGAGTTGAAGTACAGCAGAAAGAAACAAACAAAAAATTAATCTTTCCTCGTTAATAAATGTATATGTAACTTACTTTCTACGCCAGATTGTGTTGACGAAAGCGAATTCCACAAGAGCGGAGAAAATGAAACCAATACAGCCTAAGAACCAGATTTCACTGGCTTTGATGTAGGAGACTTTTGGGAGAGTTTTTGCTTGAGATGACGCGAGGGTGATAAATGACAGCATGGTGCTAGTGCCTGAAATTTAAATAAAATTTATCAATACAGTGGGCTCCGCCATTTCACTAAATGTACAATAAAACAATTCGTAAAAAAGTTCACGCTTAACGTATTAAGTTGTTTAAGTTACCGGTTTTTACCCGACTTTAAAAAGCACAAGCTTTATAATAATATAAATATGTATAATGTAATTCAAAAGCCTTCGTTGAAAAGGTTTTCGCCTTCACGAAGATTATGTAGAGGTCAACCTATTAAATCCATATTTCTTACCCAATGTTATCCTAGGCGCTGAAGCATCAGCTTGCAACCAGAAGGTGACCCATGACATAGCAACAATCATCATCGAAGGGATGAAATAGTCCATCAAGTAGTAACCAACCTCTCGGCCCAATTTAAATGTAAATTTCAACGCACTGTAATTACCGGCTGAAATGAAAACTCACATTATTTCTCCAAATAATAAGTAAGGGACAGCACAAACATATAAAATCGACATTACATCTACCTCCGCCCAGTCTCATATTAACGATATCTCCTCTTACAACCGACTCATTGGTCCAATAGTCGAGAAGAGAGTATTCGGTCAAATGCAGTTCTGATGATAACCGCACGGGGCTATCCTTCTCCCACATCAAGCGCAGGATCGACGCGTTGTATTTCCCTTAAATTTAAGTATTTCTGTTATAAATACTGGGAGCTCTTTGAGATTAGGATTGGGATTACTTTTAGATTACACATCATTGGAAAATTTGAAAGAACGACATGTTTAAATGAAAACAATTTTATTTAAATAATATCAATAATCAGATACTATAAGCTCTCCAAGTTCATAGAACATATTTGTGCATCGGAAGGAATTTTATTATGCAATTATATTTTTCTGAAGAACAAAAATATATGCATTATCATAATTACCTACGCCCATAGGCGGTGATAATACATTAAAAAAAATAATGTGATTAATGTAACAGTTGAATATGGTTTATTTTTTCTTTATTATAAATCTTTACCAAGAAAATATATACAGAGATAATTTCTTCTTGTGCTTTACCAATATGTCTTTATTTTTCCTCTTAGAGATTGCTTGATTGCGATAGGGCCCAGTTAGTTATAAGCCTTCTTTTTGTCCGAATATGTTCGCAACGAATTGTTAATAAATAAATAAGTTTAGTGTCTTGCATATACTCACAGCTTTCCAAATTCATCGAACACTTTTGAACATCGAATGGGAATTTCTGAAGATTCATCCAACAATAGAGAACAGCCTGCATCCGACGACTGAACAGCACTTCTCCATCGGGTGCTATCGATATGAGCACGTCTTTACTATCGGTTCCCATCAAACTGGACGATTGTTCGTTTGACATATACAAATGCGGTATCCACACTCGGGATCTAAGATCATTTTCTCCAATTATTTTCGTCCGTTCCGGTGAATAGAGAGCGTACGCCAGCCGTCGATCTGTCCACCGAAGTTGCAGAAGGAAGTGCAATTTGAAATTCTGTAATGTCATTGAAGCGGCTGTGCAATACATTGGAAACCATTTTCAACTATATATTAAAATAAACCACTAAGTAGGTTAAGAAAAATGTTTAAGTTTCGTCTTTAACTGTATTATTTAATTTATATTTAAATTACATAAAAACTTTTCAATTGATGTTATTTGTAAGCGAGGAAATTGTTTCTTTAATGAAATAAATGTTATTATTAAAAATAAGCCCTTATAAGTATATTTTATGGCATACAAAATGTACAGTTTACATAAGAGGTACTTATACCTAATTAATTTAATAAAAATATGAAATCACCCTTTGTCGGTAACCCAAGAATGAAATCTTTATATGTTTTCGTTTATTGAAATAATGAATATAAATAAATACACATTTCATACCAAATCGTGGGCTTCAGCCGGTTGTATGAAATAGACGTAGGCGCTGGCGTGGACATACACAACTTCTCCAGTTTGATATGTGGGCAGGAGAAGCCTGTCATACCTGCACTCATGTGCGAGACGGGAGAGAAACTCAGATTGGGTGTAAGTATCGCCCTTTTCTAATGAGGGACATTCTGGCAGCGGCTCCTTTCTGTAATAGATGATTGGGTTTACACAGATTTTATAATTAGAATAATTGAGATGAGTTAGATGAATTATGATCCGTAGTTAAAAAACGTTATTTTATACATTTTGCATTTTGGTGGAATTCAAAACTTTTAACAGATTAAATCACTTGCTTCAATACATTATGTGAAGTTTTAAAAAAACCCGTAGAAACTTTCAGAGGCAAAGATTACTTGCTAATATTTTTGAGATACGTAACCAAATTTTCATAAAATATATTTTGTATTGAAAAATTGTATAGAACGGCTTCTTTTCTAACGCTCCAAGACCTCAAACTCTAGATCTTAGTTACTATTTTAACGATTCCCAATAATTAAAAATTCTCTTCACTGGCGGATTATCTTTATCTTCGAGATATTTCTTAATTAACGTCATTGTGACGTATGTAATTGTAAACTGGCTTTATCCAAAATAAACATTCGATAGCATGTTCAGTTTATGCGGATTGTTTGGTCTAATTGTTGTAATTTAGAGATATAAGAACTGATTCATTCATTCCACCATTATATGTTGTATTACATGTAATATAACTGCCAAAACCACTTTAACTCAATAACGTTTTTAACAGACCATAAGGAGGTATTGTTACTTCAACAAAAATATATATAAGCCTCTGTGGGATTCATTGCCTAAATGTAAGGAAATGTAAGAAAGGAAAGGAAATGTAGTTTGCCCGTTTACCAACGTGAGAATGCTATTCATTCTAACATTAAATTTGTAGTTGCTTCCTAATGGCGGGTCACTGAAGTTAATATAAGATATTTCCTATGTTGACTGTATAATATCATATGATCTAGATTAGTCTTGCATGATACTTCATAATGGTGTATTGTAGAGGGTTTTCATAGCACATGAATAATGTATGACATGATTTGTCTCTATTTGTACTTTTCACGTGACTAAATAACTAATATTATGTTTAAGCGTGTCCTAGTTCTTATTATGTTCCATGACGTAATCTGCACTTTTATTAGATGTAAAACTCTTTCCCCTTAAACGTCGTTTATTTTATGAATTGTGGTTATTCAAATAAATGCGGAACTTAAAACATATTGTATTGTTATATTGCTGTAAAATTACATTTATAAGGTTCAAAATGCGTTTGTTTCAAATTTTTATATTTAAAATGAAAAATGTACCTCTACCTCTACTAATCTACCTCTTTTGATGAATTTAAGCACATATATATACAAGGGTGAATCAGCTCAGTCTAGTAGGTAATATTATGCAAATTATATGCAGCAGAGAAGGTCGATGACGATCATAGCTAATATTTGCTTGATAACATTATTAACCAATTGCTTGTGGTGTAAGATTTACCTAAAGATTAATTGCTAATCTGCCCGCAGTACGTAGACGCAAATAAGGAATATGCCGCTTATCGGTTTCTTATCAAAACTCATATTTGAGGCTTTATATTGCTTTCAAAGCCGCAAATGTTGTGCTAACTATGCCAGTCCAGTTTAACTATTCTAATTAAAAATAGGTTATTGGTCACAAGTGATGAGAATTAAAAGTAACTCATTATTTTTTCGGAAATTCAGGGTTTAACTAGTAAAACCGAAAATTGGTCAGTTAGATATCGCACGTAAGACGGCAGGATTTTGCGAGGCATAAGGCATTTAGCCACTTTAAGTGTATAATTTTAATAATTATAATAGATCAATTTACTAGTAATACTGCGAACTCTTAAACACTCGACGCACGATTGTCTCCGACACCGGAGCATCATCAGCATGTTTCCTCTACGAACAGCGTTACTTTAACTATGCCCAAACACTACTTGTTAACGTGGAAGGAGATATAAGAATTTGATATTTACATTATTGATGAGCTTTTATCATTTGTACATTTGACCGACCGCACAGTTTTTTAAAAAACTAGGTGTTGTCCAAAAAGTATTGGCTGCAAGTACTGATCAATTGTCCTGTAAGAATACCTTTATTTTAACGTTACCTACTTTTTGGATTAATATTCGAATTTATTATTATACTGCGATACTTCTGTTTATTTGTTGTGATGAATTAGTTATTTAGCTGTTAACCCCACATTTGGAAGCACATATACTTTGTTTGACAAGACAATATGCGCATTGAAATCTGCACTGCCTTCCGCAAACTGGTATAATGAATACTAACATCTGTTATTATATAATTTAGTTTTGCGATTATAATGTAGATTAGAAACAATAAAAATATACACGTGATTTTTCATACGATATTTAACATCTGTTTTAAGATAAGATTTTATACACTTTCGCAGCTCATTATCAAGAGCACACTACAAAACGTTCCATGAATTATTTTATTGTAAAAGGCTTGAGTTCTATTTGAGAGTTTACCATAACCAATGCAGATACGAAAATTATATAATAGATTATCGCTGTCCTCCACAGAGTGCTTCACAGACAAATTTTTTTATAAAATTTTCTTAACACGTATAAATGTAATTTGCAGTGGTCGCTAACCTCGAAATTACCTCGATATTAGGAATCCATCCTTTGTAACGGATTTAATATAAATTTAATGAAATATGTCCTCATATCTCCTCGCGATAAATACAAACAATATAGATAAAATTGTTAAAATTATATACATTTTTTATTAAATAAGGGTATATTAAATCAGGGAACATTTCATTTAAATGAACAGTAACAGTTTATGTTCAAGGTGAAAAAAACTTAAAATAGTCACTATTAAGCCTTATTTCGTCATAATTTAAGTAAATGAATACTTTGGTTTATTTTTGCATTGATAAGAATACATCGAGTTTGTAGTAGCTTAATAATAAGCTGTTTAAATGACTATATATTTATTTGGTTGTGAGTCACAATTATATAATGACGCATTAAAAAGTTCCTGACGCATTATTTTATAAACAAATCAAAGAGATAATGTAGCAAGCATAACATCTTTAAAGTATCATTTCTTTAAAATATTTATAATATAGAAATGTTTTGAAAAAAACAATAAAATTAGTACTAATTATGATTATTCCTGTCTGGGTAGCATGTTTATATCCATTTTTAGTTAGAATTAACATTAATACAACGAAATTTAAACGAATCCACCTTATAAAAGGATGCAATATACCGTTATAACATATTACGCCTAGTCGATAAGAAAAGCAATTAAGTATGTATCAACAGAGTTTCACAGATCCCGCTCTATTTGCGAAGCAAGCATTCTAATACCCTGCCTGATTATTATTACTCTGTGTAAACAGTGATACATATATTAGCATATGTATCATTGTTTATATTATGAATTTGTTACAAATAAAACCATGGCTTGTAACGCACGTGGTTTGTAAAACAGTTCACCGGGATTAATATGTCAAAATAAAAAAACTTTCCCATGTTTTTCTTATTGTAATTACATTTGTGGCACCTGCATATAATAGGCACAATGCACAAATGTAAATGGCACAATTTTCAGTGTTATATGACAATTTATAGAATCAGTATAAAAGATCTGAGAGATTATTGCAGAAGTCAATGTTTCTATAGATGAGTTCTTCAAAAATAAAAAGATAATGATGTCCTAAAATGACAATGAGAATAATAAACGCGAAATGAAAGAACCAAGGTCTATAATTTACGAACCCACATCATGATCGATTTTCGTTACCTCGTTGGTATTCCGAAGAGACACGATTTTACCTTTACAACAAGGCTATTAATGCTTTGAAAATCGTGTAAAATATATCAATTGAAAAGGTAAATAGTGATGTGCAATTTTATTTTTAGCAAACGTGGAAGTAGACTAATGTTCAAAAGATTATTTTTATTATACAAATATATCCGATTACCGTTCAACTTTATTTAATCGAAGTTGTGTTAAAACTCGACTTTCATAGCATTTTAACCAAGTATAGTTTTAAATTGTAACAATTATGCATTCTACGTGTTAGGTACGTTACGAATTAATATTATTGTGAGCTATAGTGATGCAAATTCAAGCATTAGTATTACAATTACTACAGATAGCATAGACACATTATTTTAATAACCCATTAGCTTTCAAGTAATAAACTAGTTTGTTTCCACTTGGACTTAACCGATTGTAAAAATTTTGCTACAAATGGTATGGGTTAACTACAGCTGCGTGCCATACTTTACCGATTAATTGGAGGAAATCTGAAATAAGACCTGGTTGTTTAGTTAGTTAAAATATGTTTTTGCGTGAGTTGATAATTTATAGATCCTAGTTCCTACTCTCTCAGGTTAAAATTTGTAATATGAATTGTTAAAGTAATTTTAAGTTTCATATACGAAAGAAAGTGTAATTTAAGCTTATGCACGCAAATGTAATAAATTTCTTATTTGTGTCGAATCGTCCCAGATGTCTCCGTTTACAATGATAAATCACTGATTTATTGAGACTACTTACGAGATAATTAGAGTATTTACAAAGTATTAGATTAGCGAGAGGCGTTCCACCTTGACCCTGACAAGCGCAATCATGTGACTGCATTGATTGTCCCAATCGACAAAGGTCGATGATCATAATTCATTTTCCGTATTTAGTTCCGGCGTAAAAGAAATTAACACATTCGCAGTACATAAATGCTTTTATCATATCGCTTTTTGCGGACCTTCCCAATAGCTAAACAATTGAGAAACACATTAATAGTGGGGACATATCAATTTATCGTACAATTCTAGTCAGTTCAATTAATAATAATAACTATTTAATGTATAGATGGGATGTGTTGTAATGATAAATCTTTATATTCACAAAAAGCTACCAATGTTTTTATCATAAGATTCTACTTAAGAAAAATTGGGTAATTTTCGATCTAGTTACAGGAGTCCGTGACCCACTAAGCCAATATGACTGATATTTTCTTTGCCTATTTCAATTACAATTAATATAAGTAGGTGCTTTACTGGAGTGGTAAATACTTATATGTAGGTACATGCTATTTTATACGGTTATGTTTCGGTATAAATAAAATTGGTCTATGGTCGCGGACAGCAGCGACGGATAACAAATTCGAATTTTTAACCTGTGGTTTTAATAGTCGATTAATAGTGAATCAATTTGTTAATCTGGCTATTTTCATAGAATAATGATTAGTATTGTCACAATTACAGTAGAGATGAGTCTGAGATGATGAGAGTATGTAGCATATAATATATAATTATTTCGAGCACTATTATATGTGTTATAATATAAAGCATTTATATAACCTTGGTCCTCTAAGGTGGAGGTGAGATGCATAATCGTCTGTTTATTACGTTTATACGCAAATTATCGCGGCAGGTGGAATCATTCAAACTATATCTAAGAATAGTCATAACAATATACCTGCTATGTACAGAAAGTCTGTTATCTATACTATTTATAAAATTAATAGTTTGTTTGGAAGGCGCTAGTTTCAGAAACTAGTCTCGAATTGGGAAAATCTTATTGTGTTGGATAGTTGGTGCTTACTCCATTAATATATCGAACAGAAAGTCTGTTATCTATACTAAGCTTTTAAAATTAATAGTTTTTTTGGAAGGCGCTAGTTTCAGGAACTAGTCTCTTGGAACTAGTACTTAGTTATGCTTTTGTAAGAAAATATTCGCAAAATGGCGCACTTAAACAAAAAAAGCAATTAATTGTGTGAACTCGACAAAAAACACATTTACTGAACCACGTCTCTGAACAATTACTTTGAGACCTTAATTAAATGTTTATTACATTCAAATAAAACTTCAGAATGTAAGAAGTAGTCCGTTACCTGAACCAGACCATTACCATAACAATTACATGATATTTACGTATAAAATTACTTACGGTTATCATTCTAGCGCTAAGGTCTCAAGATAAGTAATTGTTCTCAACAAATTTTTCCAATAGTTTATTTATATTGATGCTAATTGAAGCATCTTCTATTTTCGGAAAGTTGCCATACCTATAGCAAAGAAAATAACACGTATATGTACTCGTTCAGTCGGCAAACTCATCGGCAAATTAACTAATATTTTGTTTGATTTTTTTCCTCACCAACACATAAAAATGCTTTTTAAAATATGACCTATATTATAAATAAGTTAAGTATATAAGTTTATTTAGCAATTGTACTTCGTCCTGGTGGATTTCAGTATGGGTAAAGATTATGAACAAAATAGTATTTGGTGCTTAACAAAGCCGTGACAGACTAATAATAATTTCTAAAAATAGCGGCACATTACTTTTGGACTCGTAGATTATCTCATTACTAACCCGAAATCTATTGTATACGTATAATATATATTTTAACACAAGCTCATTACTGTGTAAGTTTATAATTATCACTAATAATTTATTGTTATATGGCGTTGATTTTGCCTATTTATATTTGCAAAACGATTAACCAAGTTCTGATTTGTTAATTAGCCGATTCTCTCGTGAGTCGTGACTGCACAGGTAAATAATATATAAACTAGCTATTTTGTATTAAGAGCATTCGAAAATTCTATATTTAAAAATATTACTGCGGCTTATACTCAACGATCACTCTCACATCCTCATTATTTTGTTGGTTTTTTATTTAATTTTTTTTGGGGTGCATTCCATGTAATTTTCCTTTTTTTTTAATTGTAACGTTATTTTGAGCTAGTCAAAAAAATTGCACTGGATAACTATAACTTATATCAAATAAATAAAAAATTAAATAAAAGTTATATTGAACTGTTAAGTATTTTCTTTTACTTTTAAGTAGGTAAAGCGGTTAGAACATGCTTTAAGATAAACAAATATTTTTAAATAATTAGATGAAATCGCATTCTATAATAAGGGTGTAATGTATATATTTAGTGCAATAAAGAGTTTGTAATAGATATTCAACATATGAGAATAGCCTGTAGTTATTAATTAATGACATTATTAGTATTAAGGAATGACACATAAGGCTCTGCTGCACGACTTTCAGAAGAATTGAAATAAATTATAAATTAAACAAATTATAAATTAAAAAACGTTATGTTAAATGCAAAATTTTAACTGGTATACGTAATTGTTTAAAGTCATGTGTTTTACTGGTTGATAAATTACCATGGCAAATAGTTAATAGATTTATGCTAATACATTAAAAGTAAGTGTTTTAAACTTAAAGGAAACATATCGCAGTCTATGAATATTTGTTGTTTAAAAGAATTATGATATATTCGTTACGCCATTGAGAAAATATGACGAGTTGAATGATTTAACACTTTACATAATTAATGAAAAATATAGAAGACTACTTAGAATTTATTTGGTCTTGGCAATTCGAAACAGATATGTAGGTAATTAAGGTACAAAGTATGTATATTTTTCGATCGACTTTTTTACTTAGTAGAAAAGTAGTACCTAATTTGATTTGTTTTATGAAAATCAATAAAAAAATTGTTTAAACGTTTGTATTTGTTGTTGTTTTATGATTAATTATAATAAGTATGATTGTTTAATAATGCAACACAACTGTTTCTCACCTTCAACACCTTTCAACTCATGATCTAAGTGTCATCAGTTCCATGACACTTAGATAAAATAAGATAGAAATTAATTGAATTTTTTTAGGACATCTATAAAAAACGGAAAAATAGAAAATTCTTGACTTTTTTTATAAATTTATTTTCAATGCTTCGAATTCTACAGTTTATACAGAAATACGGGTTAGGTATGATTTTTTGTGTTATTTACTACTTATGTACTTGGAGAGATTTATTGAAGAATATAACCGAGAATGAAATATGAGCTGACAGTTGCTCGCTTTTTCATTAGACACTTGCTTATTTGGTAATTGTCTATAATTAAAACTTTGACAAACAAACAAATAACTACACATAAATACGTAAACATTGATACACTGGTTAACATTGCATGTAAGAAGTTATCGTAAAGCAGATGCCGACATTAAGTAATAGTTAAACAAGCTACTTCAGACGGCCTGATGCATAATTGTTTACCTACTCATACCAAAGTGTTATTGAAGAAAAAGGTTCGCAAAAAAATGTGTGGAGTAAATATTTCGATGACGATTCGAACAAACTACAAGGCGATACGGGTAAGAACCGCGAATTTGAGGAACTGGAGTTGGAAGGGACGACTGGAGTTATTATGTTAAACCAAAAATCATCAAGAAATCATCAAAAAGAATCAGACGAAATAATCGCTTTGCAGCTAAGTATAGGCTATGTTTGACAGCATTGATGTGGGCTACAAAATCGTTTGATGATAGAGTAATTTTTAATAACATTATGTATATGTCAGTTGCGACCGCAAATTGTGGTTGCGGTTTATAACTTCACTAAGAATTTACAAGACCAATGTATATTACGTTTGAAAGTAGGTACTGCTTGCCTAATAGTAGTCTATAGTAACAATCGCCTCCCTAATAAGGCTCACATTGTGCTGGGCTACCTAATACCACGTGTTAACAGTAGATCGCTTTTAGTTTTATACTGTAAAAACGACCTATTGTTTTAAATTTAGGTTCGCTCGTTCTTAATTACTGTATTCATAGATTGCAATCATACGAATCATTATTTTATTTATAGTTGCGATCATTTGGATTTATTAAGTTTTGCCTATTGGAATGCCGTTAGAATTTAGCGTTGTAGACGTTGGAAAATTTAAATTTCACCATGAAGATACCCAATTGTGTTCTATTGTTCACGCCAAACTTAAGGGCTTATGAATTAGAAGACCAACTTGATTTGAGGACCAAAACGAAAATTCTACTCAGATTATCCAATTAGATGTGGATTTAGCTTTTGAAATCTTCATGAGTTAAGGTTCAAATGCCATAGAAAGTACCCAGGTATTTGTATATTTCGACGTGGAAACTTCTCGTAAATTCAAAGATTTATCTAACATAATTTATAAACATTTAGAAGAAGCGCTTGATTAATAGCAATACAGGGCCGAAAATCTAGGAGAGGTTTTTATTAGGATAATTAAACAGTTTAAATATATAAAGAGGTATTATAAATTTGTAAACTTACAGCTTTTGTCCTAATGCACTATTGCAAACCACTAATAAAAAACACAAAAAATTATTTCCGTTCATGATTATTTTAAATCATTACGTCGTGATGCGCACGCGACTATAGTGCGCTCCGCTTGATCGATTAACCACAACTAGAGGATGGAGGCTGTTGATACTGAGAAGGCTGCTACTGTTTACGATGCGTATAGTTTTATGAATGGGATTAAGGAAAAACCAGTCGATAGCCTCTTACTTTTCCCGCTAAAGCTTGTAAAATAGTAATGACCAAGGTTTCCTAATAAGGTAAACTCCTATATGTGCTTGTATTAGTTCTCATATAATTAAAAATTGTGTTGTTTATTAATACTATCTAATCAATAAACAGACAACTTAAGATATATGAGATGTACATCAAATTATTTATGTTTTTATTACCTATTTCTCACTATGTTTAAGTAATTATATATCTTGAAGTCTATGGGGAGATTCATTTATAAAATTAATAACAAGAACAGTATTTATTTTAAAAAAATCTAGCTCTTAATACTATGTGGTTGCATACAATTTACAGTGTATGATATAAAATTAAGATCCTGTAGTAAGTTTGTTAATCTCTCAAAATGTCTTTCAGTATATGGTAATGCACCTTCAATGAAACGGGCAAGAGTGGGTACCTGTAACTGCCCAGATATTATTTCTGGAGCTAAAATGTTAAAAACTAATTGTGCAGCATGGCAATTTTTGGTGTTGGTATTCCATTCAGATGCAAATTTTAACAAACTTTCTTTTTGGGTATTATTAATTTCTTTTAGTGTCAGAGATAATTTATCTGTACCAAACTTTAATACTTCATTTACTATCTTTAATACATGCAAAGGTCTATCCATTCTAATTGCTAATTTAAGTGCTTTTACTAGCTTTTTATCATTTAATAAATTCATCAACTCCTGTTCTTGTAAAATTAACTCCTCTCTTTCTTTTAGCATCTTCTCCTTCCTTTCGGCTGAGACATCTTTTAATGTGACTAATTTGGAATCAGACCCTCCAGTTATGACTAAGGACTCATCATTACTAACAGCCAAAGACCAAACTTTACCATCATGGTTATCTAATGACATTTTACACTCAGAAGTTTTTATGGTCCACAATTTTATGAGTCCATCAGCACCTGTTGACATAATTTGCTGCCCCTTACTTAAAAATTCAATCTTTAAAACTGAACTCTCGTGACCTTCAAATGTTTTTAAACAACTCAAATCTGCTATGGACCATAATTTTATTGAACTATCAGCAGATGAAGTTAAAACCACCTGATCCACTGGTGAAAATTTAACACACCACACCCCCCTTCTGTGGCCTTTCAATGTACCAAGCAATGTCAAATCCTCAGTCCAGAGTTTTGCTGTTTTGTCCTGTGAGCCAGTTCCAATAATTTTGTCATTGGGTGAAACAGCCACACAATTGATATCCATATTATGAGCTAATTCAGTGTGGCTGGAATTTAATGTCTGATTTATTTCATCCGTATTTATTGGTACTACCCATACTTTAAGACAGTTATCCTGACTCACAGAAGTGAAAAAGCTGGATGATAACTGTGAGGTACAAACAGCACCAACTGAGCCAGTGTGTCTTTTACCGACTCCAAAACAATTGATTGCATAAGATTCATCTATTTTCCAAATTCTTACACTATTATCTTTACCAGAAGAAACAAACATATCTTTGTTTGTTGGAAATCTTGCTAATGCTAAGACAATATCTGTATGACCTTTGATTAATTTGCAATCCATATTATCTAAAGTATAATATTTGAGGTCTCTGCTATTTGTAGCAACTACTATATGTGTTTCATCTTTCCCAAGGAATATTATATCTAAAACCTCATCAGTAAATCCTGTTATTTGTTTCATACAATTAAATGTTTCCAAGTCATGTATAATAATATTATGGTCAGCAGTAATAACAGACAACATATTTCTTGCTTCATTAAACAATAAATGTGTGACTGCTAGTCCACCTTCATCTGATGCAGGCGAAACTAAACTGTTAGTTTGTTCATACATCAACTTGCTCATTTCAATGTTCCAAATTTTAACAAGCCCTTTTTCACCTGCACAGGCAACATATATCCCTTGAGTTTCAATTTTTTTTGTGAAGTTAGGAATTTTAAAAGATTGTGGTAGCAATATCATAGTTTCAATACATTCATACACAGGTAACACTCTAATAGACTTTGTCTCAGATAATTTCCATAAAATAAGAACTCTGTCTCTCCCTGAACTAACCATGTAAATACCATCGTAAGTAAATTGTATAGAAGTTACTTTACTGAAATGTCCTGAATAAATATTGCTTTCTTTTCCTGTTTTTGCATCCCATGACCTTATTTTAGTATCATCTGCTGCACCAAATATTAATTGTTTAGAGGTATCTGGATGGTACTTTAAAACACTAAACACACCCATAGCACCTTTCAAACTACTGGTGCATGTATAATGAACTAAATCCCATAGTCGTATGTTGCCATCTGAACTTGCTGAAGCAATATTTAAATCCTCAATGTCATATGCAAGCTTCACCACTGCACCTTTGTGCCCTGATCTCCAAGATTTTTGTAATATGCCAGTTTTGCTGTCCCATAATTTAATAAGCCCACTTTTGTGAGCAGTAACTATAGTATTATTATTATGAGAAAGTTGAAAAGTATATATAACATCGTTTTCATCACTCTCCTCTTCAGAAGCTCCAATTGCTATTGTATTGCTGAGAGTATTTACATCAACAACCTTCAAAATATCTTCACACTGACACATAAAGCTAGCACCATCTTTCGTCCATTGGATCTCACCCCCAGTATAGAATGCTTCATACTCGGACGTTTTTTCATATCTGTAATTAAATTTTCAGAAATTAGAATTAGGTGAATTAATTTAATAACTGTGAAATATTATTCTCGATTTGTTAGTCCTCTTATATTTTTAAACCAAAAAATAAACTATCAGTTATTACTTACATTTCTTTCATAGAAACTGCCATCTTAAACCCAGTAATAATTAGATTAAAGTATAATATTCAACAGAAATTGATAACCTAAGCTATATTCATTATTTATAGTACTAGAGTGCGTCTAAAAGCAAAAAACACAAGAGACTCTTCGCACAAGAGTTTGAAACCACAAACGCACGTGGATAATATCGAAGAGTTTTTTATCACTTGGAAACGAAATCAGTTTGACTTTTGAGTTATGACAATGAAATGTGTATTGCCATTTGCCCAGACTAGGAGACTATTTCTATAGGGTACAGATTAATGAAATAGTAAAGCTGCATTCCAAGAGTTCGCAATAGTCGCGATGTGTCATACATTACTGTTAACAAGAACTATATACGAATACGTGGAAGAGACATTCTAATTAAAAAAAAATAAGCAACTGATTTCTAATGTTGGATTGAAATTTGGTTCTGATTTCTAATGTTCTCCATCGGAGGTGTTAAACCAAATTTATTTATTCATACGTGAATAAATAACTATACCTCCATATATCATCGCTCTTATCGTTAAAATAACTATTCGACGAATATACGACGTAATTGTCGTGTATTTTTTTGGTAGCTATTTCTTTATTTATTAAAAAAATCGAAGACAAAAACACAAAAACAAAATTATAAGTGTTTTACATGTTGCTACTACTACAAGAGATGAAGTTTGGATACACCGTACGACAATCCGATATCCAAAAAACCATGTCGAATAATTGTATAGTTTCGGGTTCTGGAAATCAATCGGAAATAATTTTTAGCTCATGGCGATATATGGCTCGGAAGTTTTTAACTAAATAATTTCCAGAGTTACTTTTTACCATTAGTAACTAAGAAAAAATTTCGACAAATGAAACCATGGCCTTTATTTTCGTCGCTATCATAAATTAACTCTGTATATTATCATATGAGGTTAATTTATTATTCCCATTCCAAAATTAGGTAGTAGAATCAACATAGGCAATTACAGGCCAATAACCATTTTATGTTCCTTGGCTAAGGTATTTGAAATGAGTCTGCATGCCATTATGTTACATGTTGTTGTTTTGCTAAATACAAATCTGCTATATCCCTGTATCAGCATGCGTTTTTAAAACGGCGCGGCGTTTAGTTTCTACAGATCTTGTCTCCTTAGTTGATGCTTTCTCTTGCGGAAAAGACAATCAAAATAGGTAAACCAACCTAAACTTTTGTAAGGCGTACGATAGAGTTGACAGTGATATTTTCTTCTTAAAGCTAAGTAATTTTGCATTCGGGCCTATAGGCCCGATCAGATAACTAGAGAATAACTTTAACAATATATTGTTAGAGTTATTCTCTAGTTATCTGAGTGACTATGGAAATTACATTCCAAAACCATATCAAACGCTTTCTGGAATAAGCCAAGGATCTAGGACCTCTACTTTTTCTGATCTTTATCAACGATATACCGGACATTATCTAATCATCCGAAATTTTATTGATCGATGACGAGATCAAAAGCATTAGCGAACATGATTATTACTTAGAGCTCCAAAATGACTTAGATGCTGTCTACAATTGGAGTATAGATCTATATCTATCTATATATCTTTTATTTAATAGCAGCAAATGTCAATGGATGAGTTTCGGTGTATCTAGTTACGACTGTAATGATATTATAACAAGAATTAGCAGGGTTAAAGGTTTTTGTGTCGTTTTTGTACCTCATATTTCATTTCATGAACACATTCGCGCTATTACGGACTGCGTATAAGCGTTTGGAGTTTGTTATCCGTAACAGCCACGAGATAAAATATAAGCTTATGCCTGAAAAGGTACAAAAAAAGTTCCTTACATACCTTTACAGGAGAAGTTTTTATTAATACCCATACCTGTTCCCTACTTACTTCCTCCTGGGCGTATAAGGATACATCGACCTTAATCGGCGTAGAGACATTGCAATGTTAAAGTTTGCTTTGAATGTTGTCAGAGGCGGAATTGATTGCAGTGGTTTACTTCAAGCAACGCTTCGATTATATGCTCCTGACCATTACTCCCGGATAACGAAGCATTCATTAATGGCACAAGATCGTTCTCGAACTACTAATTTCCTTAACTCTGTGCCAGAATGCGATGAATTAGTGTCAAGTTTAGGTATGCTAGTGGAGGTATATAAGCAGTTTCTAGATCAATAGTTTATGGTTACTGTATATTAAAAATTGTATAATTTTATATTATTTGATCTCTATATAAGTTTTTTGTATTGTTTTTTGGCCTTAGTTGTAATAAATAAATAAATAAAATTTAATTATATTGTGCGATTGTTGTTAGACGAGTTAAAAGATGTATTTCACTTTAACCTGAATACAATTTCTCCGA
This sequence comes from Pontia daplidice, assembly GCA_963693355.1. Taxonomy (NCBI): domain Eukaryota; kingdom Metazoa; phylum Arthropoda; class Insecta; order Lepidoptera; family Pieridae; genus Pontia; species Pontia daplidice. The sequence goes on along the minus strand of CAVNZL010000007.1, from coordinate 3,441,411 downwards.
TTTCCTCCAAATGAAGATGGATAGTAAAATTTATAGTTTAATTTAGTATTTTTGTCTCAAACATTATTTCGAAATTGTCGTCGATTGAAAAAAAAATGTGGTATCAACATATGTAACATATAACAATAAGATACGTGTATCTACTATCAATATTTGTTGACATCCATCAAAATATAAATTAATTTTTTAGTGCATTCAGATTTTTTTATCACTCGGAACGAATAATGTAACTGTAGTTAAAATATTAATGGAGAGGCCGCTATTATTTCAACTTTATGGTATGGTGTTAAACTTCAAATTCACTTTTAAGTATTGTCAAATCGTTTGTATTGGAGTATACAACAATATAATTTTTTTTCAGGTATTTAAAAAATATATATATCCGTGAGAATTATCTTCGTACTTTAAGTAATAGTCTAAAGAAATAATTATCTAAATCGCCTAGCTATTCCCAAGATTCAGACTTTGCAAAACAATCAGCGATTCATTTTTAAATTATAGTCACATACATACATATATTTGTTCATGTTAAATCCTCTTTTGACTGGTCAAAATTTAAAATAATTTATAGTATAAAAATGATATGAGATTAACAGTTGACTTAAATTAAAGACGAACTCGGCTCTAATTGACTAATAACAATGGGTATGTATGTATGTCCCATAAATACATGCCATTTACCAACTATTATGGCTATTAATCCAAAAGACTCGCAGCTACTAGGGTATATTTTTTTCCTCTTGACAACTAGAAATTAGAATTGACTAATGACTATTGACTTTTTAGTTATTGCAGCTGATTGCAATTTAAAAATTTATACTTTATGTTAAATTAAGGAAATATTGAATGTGAGCCTTGAGCACGAATACTATGAGTTAGAACGGGACATATTAACGAAGAAAAATGTGTTTCTCGAGAAATATAAAAACATTTACAAGATTTATAACGTCAGTTGCTAAAGATACTAAAAAACCCCATGTCCAATTTGAACATGTATATTCTTTTCCTTCCATGGGCTATTTCGCTTTATTAAATAGATTAAAGATATATCATTTTTTCGGCTCTTGTATAATTTTACCTAGTGTTGGAATATTGGAAATGTTATCGGCAATGCCCGAAAATAGCTTTCTTGCAGCAAGTTATATAGGTAATTACTTAATTGCCAGCCAATATAATGTACTTTACATGATATAACTAACATCTGCTCCTTTTCTAGGTGTAACCGGCGGTATTGTTCTATCATCAGTAACATACCCATTTAGAAACCTTATAGGACATATTTACATAAGTGAAGATAACAAATTAGTTAAAATATCATCTGTCAACTTTTATGGGAAAAGGATAGATAGAATTATCAATGCAGAAGAATGGATACCATTACTAGAAATGGAACCAAAAACTAGTGATGCATTTTATCTATCACCACAATTAACAGATGGTACTAAGTATAAATTGTTAGTAAAATTTGGTACTATCAAGAATCCCACTAAAATGGGTCAAGTTTTAGAATAATTTGATTATTCACAGACCTCTAACTGATCCTACTACAACATTATTTGTTATAATTGTATGTATACTTGTTGTGTTGTTAATTCTAGATAATTAGTTATAGTAAAACAGTTTGTAAGTAAAAGAAGTTGAAAGAAACAAAGGGTTTTTATGTATTCATTCTATTCTTATTATTTATATTATTATTTCGCAACATATTAAAATAACACAAATTTTCACAAATGGTTTTCGTTACATTGAAGTTGAGATTATTTTTTTTCAGAAGGTAAAAAATGGTTGATTTATAACTTATTAAAATATGTCTGTATTAAGTAATGTTCTACCCAATTGAAACTGATGAATAGAAGACTTTTATTACAGACACTTAGTTGAATTGAATGTCATATGATTGAAATATACAGTACACTCATATCAATGAGTGTACTCCAGAATCTACTTCAAATATAATGATTACTATAGGAGTCCTATATTCCCAATTAACAAAATGTAGAAATCCACCATTTTTTATGAAAATTGCCAATGAATATCAGCTTTGGCGTTGATAAGCTCCCGAGAGTGGATATTTTCCAAAGAAGAAAAAATAAATACCAATACTCAGAGGGTAGTAGGACCAAAAAAGAATTATCGGCCGATTACTTTACTATGAAGGCGAAAATTTTGATCTTTCATTTATTCTTATATTTCATGGAATACTAAAAACAAAATTGCAGAAAACCAAAGGTTTGTTAAGAACGTCAACTACAAATCTTCTAAATTTTACATTTGACAATTATGGAAATACAAGGGAAAGAGGTGGATGTATTAAAACTTAGTAAGCTTGATAGGGTTGATATGTGTGATTGGTAAATTGCGTAAAAGTACTTCCAGTAAAATACTATCTTGGTTATCCTCCTACTTAAGTAGAAAATTTAGAGGGGATGTTTCAACTGATTTATAATATAGTAGGGTTACATCAGGGATTACTCTTCAATTATTTGTAAAATAAAAAGTATTTTAAATAAGAAGGATCTAATTTATGTAAAAAGGTAAGATGAAAAACTTAAGATGATCTTGAAGAATACATAGGTGAATCACCTTATGAACAAAACTGCGAAGTGCAATTCCATGAAATTTTCTAGAAGCATGTAAAATTTAAAACCTCGTATAAAATGCACAACATTAACCAGGTAGATGAATTAGGGATCTAGGAGTTCTGACAATCAGCTCCGTTTTGATAAACATATTGAACTTATAAAAATAAGAGTTCAGGATTTGATTTTTCGCAAACCTGCTTTAAATCCATCAGATCAAAGTTCTCTTTAATTCTCTCATAAGATCTCTACTTGAATACAACTAGTCGTATGGTGTCTATACAAAAATACATTTTGAGAGTAGAATCGGTACAAAAGAAATTTTGGCTAGGCTAAGTTTTTGCAAAAATTTATAATAGAAATTGGAGGTGAAAACACTGGGAAATTGAGCACTTTAGAAATGCGTAGGCAGAAAGCACAGGTTATATTTCTGTGTAAATTAGTCAATAATGAGTTAGACTGTCCGTCACTTCTGTCGGGGTCGGCTTTTGTGTACTTCGTTTAATTGTCGTCTTGCTATCACTCCCTTTGTATTAGATTTTTCAAGAACTAACTATGGATTGTATTCACCACTTCAACTAATGTTAAGATTATACAATTCTTTAGTAAAGTGTGAAGAAAGTATTGATATGTACATAGTTCGCGCCAATATCTATAAATTTAAGAAAATTATTGTGGAGGCTCTGATTAGACTAAACTCTCAGTAGTATAGTCAGAGCTTCCACGTTTAACATTTCATTTCGGTACACTTTCTTTGCTATCATTTTTTTTTGTGTTTAAGCTAGTGTAACTTTTTTAGCAACTCAGTGCCCACCTTTAAGTTAGATGTACAAATAAATATTGTTTAAGTTAAGTTTATATTAGAATTAATAATTGTACATTTAGTTGGTAGGTCATAATAAATAAATAAATAAATAAATAAATAAATTCATGGCATTGACGTTCATGTTTTCATGATGGTTATGGACTTATTTGAATAACAATTCAAAATATTTTTTTAGCAGAAAACAAACTCAGTAGGTTATATACCATAAGCAATAACAACTATTCCTCTAAGGTGATACTGATGGTCCAACCCATATATAGCAGTAATTATATAGGTTAAAATAACCTAACAAAGGTTTCCTAGCATAATTAAGTATGAAATAACTGTACAATGGATTTAATATTAAATTTATACCTTAATGATAATATTCATTACACTCCACAAACAGTTTGCACATAATTTATAACAAACACTTAAAACAACCTTATATTTACACTACAATTCATTTTTATATAACTTGATTTTGAAATATAGTTTGCAGGTGCCGTGTTTTACATTAATGATGACAAATTCCCTACAAATCCAGTGTTACTACACTACAATTAAAATGGTATAAAATAGTGAAATTTGAACTCTGCTTCTATCCAATTTTAGGCAAGCTAACATTATTACTTATAATATGAATATTAATGAGAACCTTACAATAAATTTTCAAATTTGAATTAAAATTTTCCTTAAGAAAAGTCAAAAAGAACATTGTCTCGTGGTACCACAGTGAAGCCACAAAAAGGTTGGAGGTACAGGTATCCAAAATTCCCACATAGTACAAAAACATAAATTATATGTATGTATTTTACAACTTTGACACCAACTGTAGTTATTTAAGTGACATTTATTTTTTAATAAATTTCAAACAATGCTGTTATTTTCATGGGAATGTTGATATATCATTTTTGCACTATGGTATCAATGTATAACAAAAATGACATGTTTCATTTAAGACCCACCGTGACCAAAAGTTTTTGCGTTATTTTCTTTTCATAATACAGTCCTAAATTAATTAATCAATCCAGGCCTGTGCTGGTTGATCAGTGGTGAATGGGCTAACTCCATTCCGTTCCATGGCATCAAGAATTTCACATACATAGGTTGCAACATCTGTCCTACTCTGTTCTATGCCTTTTATAAATGGATGCTCTAACAAACGATTATATTTGGGCCGTTGTGTTTCTTCCTTTATTAAGCTGAAAGAGAATATGTATATTTCTTAGTAGTAATAGTTTACACAGTATAAACATAACCAAAAGACACAACAGACGGTTTTCCTGGGAGATCTCTTAAAAAAGAGTACAGCACTAAAATAAAATTGTAGTTCTTCAAATTGTATTTACAAAACCATACTATCAATAGTACTATAATATATTTTCAAAGTTATATAACAAACTTCCAAGGAAATATAATCAAAGGATGTAGTTTGCCATTCTTCCGTAATTCACTGTATGCATGAAATAATTTTATTCGCATTAGTAAGAAAGCAAGTGTACTATTACTACAGAAATTTAGAGAAATAAATTATATTTGAAACTTACCATGTATTAACAAAATTGGTGAAATTGTTTGAGAAGGTATTATTCTTGTTGGTAAGACGAGGTGGGTCACCTTGGACTACTTGTTGAAGCTGCTCAAATACTGATCCCCAGCGGGGATATGGGAAGGCACCAGTTGCCACCTCCATTAACGTTATACCCAATGACCAGACATCAGATCGCACATCGTAGCCTCTAGCGCGGCCTGGATCTATCCTTTCGGGCTGAGAGGATATACATTTTATATTAAATAACTTTTTTTTAAAGATCATTGTAATTTAAATAATGTAATGCATTTATTCCTAAGAAATAAAATATAAATAGAACAAATAAGGACACAGAAGGCAAAGTACACTAGTAAGCAAATATTATAAAGTTTTGTGAGGGTCACATTAATTGTACTTTTAGGAGGTTCACCATTTCATGATTAGTATACAACTTTAACAAAGAGAATATATATCTATGAAACTATGTGTTGTTTCTTAATTTTCAATCGAGGGTTGATGTTTAAAGTAATTAAACAATTTATATAAAAATTAGGTTCTTACCGCCATATAGGGCCTGCAACCAGCATCGCGGGTACGCGCGATCGAATCCACTAATTTTCCAGATATACCAAAGTCACATAGTTTAATATTACCTCTTCTATCTAGTAATATGTTTGATGGTTTAACATCCCTAAAGGCAGTTATTGAATGGTAATGATTATTTGGTAAATACATAACACTACGTGTGTTCTGTCAGTCACAAGACTACTTGCCAAGTTGATACAATAATATTATGGAAATTTTCATTTAGCCTTATAATGTGATTTATTATCCAAAGAATGTCTTTGTTTATCTCTATATTAAATTAATTATAAATATGCTTTTCATACATCAAAATACATGTCAATTATATGAGTATATTATATTTGTAGAGGTTACATAGATTTTACTGTGTATGACAAAGCAGAAGATTCTGTTTGGTATATCACTACCAAAGAAAGTAATTGAAAAAGTTACTGTTCAATAGTACATTTATTGAGAACGGCTATATAACATCTTGCTTCTAACTATCCATAATAGTTGCACATAAAAGAAAAATGTTATAAAAAAGCAATAAATGAGTATCAAGTTATAAAGAGAATACTGATGAGACTGAAACAGAAAAGATGTGTCCAATATGTAAAAACATTGCTTTTGTTCTTGAGTCTGGAGTCTTAAATGGCCAGTTTAAAACAGATCTTTTGGAAAATTTATTGAAAGAAACAAATTTTTTTTCCAAAAGATCTGCATGACTTCTGTCCCCTCAATAAATTAATATCAGAAAACATTTGAGCTAACCTGTGAATAATTTTTAATTTTTCTTTTAAATAATTCAATGCTTTTACAGTAGCAAGAGTAATTTTTGCCAATATTGTCTCTGGTATTCGAGTTTGCATCCTTTCACATATAAACTTGTAGAATTTGTCTAATGATGTATCCATTAACTCCATACATATCCAACAGTCACCCTTAAAATATAAAACCAAGTATATAAAATTAAAACTGTATTGTAATTCTTTTCATTCTTTTAATTCACTACCAAAATACTTCATTCATTTTTGGACTTATAATTAGTGTCAAATAGTCATATCAGGTAAAAAAGGGCACAGGCAGTAATTATTAATAAGTAATACTGCTTTAATTTTTTGAGTATTTAATTATAAAAATTTAACTATGTACTTACTTCTTTGAATAATGCTCCATAGAACTGTACAATATAAACACATTCATTACTCTTCATAACAACTTCAAGATCCATCAATAATTGCTTTTGCTCTTTCTCATCAACAGTTGAGCGAATCCTTTTAACTGCCATCACTTTACCAGATCTTTAAAATATTTAATATAGTGAGAATAATTTACTTTATAACTTATCATAAGCAATAAAAGAAAATACAGCCACAGGCTATTACATTATGATTTCATAATATAATTGGTCAATATACTATAATTAATAATTAATATATATATATATATGAAATAATAATTTAATGTATATATTAATTAATTATTAATTATATATATATATATAAATATATATAAATATATATATATACTGTAACAACATGTCAGCATTGTAAAGTTTCTCATGGTATCAAAGCTTTGTAAGTAATAAAGACATACTTTCTATGAACCATTTTGTTTACTGCTCCAAATGCACCCCTGCCTATTTCTCCAAGATCCTGTAAATCATCTGACGTAAAGTCATATACTTCAGTTGCGGACAACTGCAGCTTTCCGGATGATTGCATCGATGGATATATTCTACATCTATCTCTGAAATTGTTAAAATAATATTTTGAAGGTTTAAGGGCCAATAGGATGATTTATGATTTATATATTGGAACAATCGTTAAACAAAAATATATAACCTGGTATTCTCTGGAAGCACATCTCTTATTGTTCTTGATGGCACTCGCGATCTTTGTGGCGCTGTTGAAGTAAATGGCATAAAAGCTACATTATCACTGGATGGGCCTCCTCCAAGTTGCAAATTTAGTATTTTACGTTTCTCCGTTGGCAATAAATTTAAATCAGGCTTCGGCATCGACGGCCTACTGGGTCCTACAATAAAATCATAGTTAATTATATCCAAACAATAATCAGCTGTCTAATGATAATTTATTTTTCTACCTTGATTTGACGGAACTTCGCCATTCTTCGACATTTTCAGTAAATAATATAGCCTTCGTTTACAGAGCCTATATCTCTCCAAAAGAAAGCTTCGCACTCAGGCACTCCATCTGAATTTTAAGTGCGTGCTTGCAATATTACTGTATCAATAATAATAAATCGTAGCGAAACATTGTCATCCCTGCATTGATGATTGATAACAGGAGTCATAAAACATAAAGATATTATCGAATAAAAGTAGTAGTAAAGCACTACAACGAAGCAATTATGTTTATGATTGATGGGTCCATAGAATAAATCAAGAATTAAGAATTTCTCATTACTTCACAAAACTAATGAAAACACGCAAACGGCAAAACATCGATGTGCGATGTCTTAATTGTCGATGGTTTGAGTTTGGCAATTAACATTTACACGGAGCTAGAAAGTATCAAAAATGTCCACAGTGTATGATTGGCGGGTGCCATAAAACAGTGTATGTAGTAAATTTTATTTTTTGTTTAAATTATTTTGTAAAATATTGTAATACTTGTATACTTCCGTTTCAGATAGTGGTTTAATAACGTTCAAATATAACATTTATACTTAGGTTTTTTTTTTTAATTTTTATGATGAACATTTTTCAAAACAAATAACAATAAGTTTAGGTCAAATAAAATATATATTTTCAGTAAAATATTTCAGTAATAAATTTGTAAATGAAAAATACATATGACGTATTGTATTTCAACTATAAACTATCCATCTTTCTTATGCTTTTTTGAAGGTCTTGATTTTGGTTCAGAATGTTTAGTCTCACTATCCATTGTCTTACTTTCCCTTCTTGCTTTGGATTTTGTAGGAGTACTGCTCATTTCGGCATCATCACCATTTTGTCCATTCATTGAATTATTATTTCCTTGAGGATTTGATGACTTTTTTGTAGATGTCCTAGGTAATCCATCACCAATTTGTTTTTGCATAGGTTTTGTTTTATCAAAGTTAACATATGATACATTGAGAGGACTTATATCTTTTGTATCTGATTCTGCTTCATCCCCATTAGCTTCAAAATTTCTATACCACCTAAAAAAATGTAAATAATAGGAGATGTAAGACACAGACAAAATAGTAACCTTTTCATTTAAATACTTAAAGAGGTTACTATTTCTTTCTTCTTGGGTAGGCAACTGCATAATGTAATATTTTAACTTTTATTTTTAATAAATTAATGATCATTATTGGTATACACACAAGCCCATGAAATGCTTTAATTTTATGCTATATTGGTTTATAGTATATACCTATCATCAATTTTTCCTCTTATATATGGTAGAGCCCCATACAGGTCCAAAGCAGCTATTTGAAAGACAACTTGTTGGCCTTCTACAATGTTTGACCCTATCCATTCACTTCCAGGTTCTTCGGTTGGTCGAGGGATGACCACATTAAATACTCTGCAGTTTAGGTATAACATTAGGTTTAGATAAGCAGAAGTCAATAGAAAGATTATATTTTGTATTAAATTATTATAAGTTTAGTACCCATTATATTAAAATCTTTAATAAAGAAAGGAAAAAGAAATTTACCTATGTACTAGCACTCCTAAATGAGTAATATTTTTTTGATATACAATGCCTCTTAATGTAGCTCCGACATATGGACAAAAAATAAAATAATCTGCTTGTATTTGAAACTGAATATCTGAATTGTCATTCCTGATAGCTCCAACATTTTGTAATATACGTAAATTTTTGTAACTTAATAATATTCCATTAAATCTGAAATAATAACAATTTTTTATTAATCTTTGTATTGAGGTTTCATCATAATCATATTTTACTATTGATATTGAGGATATATATAATTGTTACTTACTCTTTATCAAATTTTCCAATTTTATAATCTAAAAGGTTTTTTACAGATTCCTTCAAATTGCCAAGACACCATGGCTGTAATGGTATATTTTGGGTCACTTTCTTTTCAATTACACAAGAATTTTTATCATTAGCTAATTTTCGAAGGTCCTTTAATTCAAATTTTATTATTGATGACATTTTTAGTCCCAAATAAAACAATTTATTATTGTGTCAATGGTATAAATAAAAAAGAAATTAAAAAATACAAACAAACATGGTGGCGGCTACCATTAATATAGATTACTACAAAGATTACTACTTGTTATGTAAATAGTAAATAGACAGAGTACTAATCACAGATTATTTATTTTATTTTGAACTAATTAGAATGATTGCTCTGACTGCAGATGTTATAGCATCTATGTTTTTAATAATTTATGTAACATAAGATTTGGCTTAATGGTATTTTTATCAGACCATAAAATCTCTAGGACTTTTAACCCTAGATTTGTAATAACTATCTTTCATCCTAACTTATAGGTGTGCCATTAGTCAAATCTGTCATTTTTTTATATTAGACACAAGGCATTGATTTACATCTACTTGAACTATAAAAAGTAAACTATAAAAGTATTATACTAGTAACTACTACTAATAAGTAATAACAGTTAATCTGTGGTCATAGCCCATAGCCATAGGTTTCCAGCTTCCTAGTGTGACTTTTTGACTGGCTATTCACACAATGATAAATATAAATAGTTTAAAAATATAAATAAAATTCTAAAATTTATTAAATTATTATAGTTTCTAATAATATTACTCTTTGGGCTGCTGTTGAGTGTTTTTTTACAAAGATTAGGCTATCGATTTAGCCTAATAATATATCTTCACGTCATGAATATAAGCAAGAAAATCACGTTAATTTATAAATTATCTTCGCATTTTAGTAAAGTGTGAGTTTGATTGGATTAATAATTATAAAAAGTTGTTTAAGTCTTTTTTGTATTAGTTTCATATACATCTATGAACAGCAATATATTGTCTAGGTTATGTTTACCTCAAAACTTATTGTGCGTTTTATCTTTCTCGATTTACAAGTTTTCGAATTTATTTCAGACGGCCTGCAGTTACATTACAAACTCGTTACTATCCTCGACCTACAAGCTTTCCTGATTATTTTCAAAACCCAATATTTAGGAAGGAGGATCAAGCAAAACTTGTTGAAAGCAATGAGCTTAGTAAAATAGCAACAGTGCCGGTAAAACCGCCTACTGTGGCAGAAACTTCTTCAATTTATTATGATCCTCTAGTCAAGTAAGTTATAAATTGTATGTCATAGTTTATATATTTAAAAAGCTACTTAGCAATTCAACCAGGAAAATCATGTAAATGGTAGAACTTAACTATACAAATACAATGAACAAATAAATGTACTAGTTATAAAAGCCTGATTGTGAATAAATACATCACTATGTATGGATCACTATTGTAATAAAAAATAAATCAAAATTTCTTTTTAATAATAAATCTAATGTTTTAAACCCAAGTTCTTAATATGATTATTTTTTCTTAAAAACTTTTAAAAATATATCCTTTTACATACTATATTAAATGTATTATGAGTATATTTTTAAAATAATGTATGATTTTTTTTCCAGCAAAGTCATCAACCATGTAATGAAAATGGGTAATAAGAAATTAGCAAGAAGCTTGGTGGAAAAAGCATTTGAAAACATTAAACGAATACAAATTGAACGCTATCATCTTGCCAAAACACCTGAAGATAAAGCAAAGATTGAATTAAGTCCACAAGGCATTCTGCACAGAGCAGTTGAAAATTCCAAACCTTTATTACAATTGCTGCCTATCAAAAGGGGTGGTATTACCTACCAGGTTGGCATATTAATATTTATGTAAAAAAATGAAATGCAATATCAAAACGTAATTGGTGGCATTAAATTTTCACAGTACATAAAAAACCACAAACATACATCAATAAAACATTATAGTACTATTATTATTTTTATATATATATATTGTTAAATATAAATAACGGCATACAAAGTTTTATGTAAGTGTCACTGTATTTGGTCTTTAATACTGTTCTGTTCTTGTACAGTACTAGCATGATGTTGGATATATACCCTGGTTTACTATTGAATATTGAATATTATAATAAGTAGTACTTAGTGCAAACTCTGCAGCTGCATATACAAACAGACCACAATTACATACTCCGTTCATTAATGAGTAAATTTATATTGATGTTATTTTTTAGGTGCCTGGCCCAATTACTGAAAAGAGGTCCTTATTTTTGGCTATAAAATGGTTGTTGGAAGCAACAAATGACAAGGAGAGGACTGTACATTTTCCTGAACAATTTGCATGGGAGCTTTTAGATGCAGCAAGTAATACAGGCAAAGTTGTAAAAAGGAAACAAGATCTTCACAGATTATGTGAAGCTAATAGAGCATATGCACATTACAGATGGCAGTAGTTATTTGATTGAATAAGTATAGATATTTGTAGTAAGGTTTTTACAGTATATACTATGAAAATAAGATTTCTTTTTATTTACATGCCTAACAACCTCCTTTGATCAATCTGTTGTCAAATTAAAATTTTATTTGAATGTAGCAGTGGTTTATGTTTATTAAATTCTCTGTAAAGTTAGCCTATTAAAACACTATAAAAATAACCATTAATTACCAAGTACTAATATTTATGTTTCATACCTACCAAGTTGTGATTATAATCTTATAAATACTAAGATATAAAATGATACATAAAGAAGTTCAATGCAGCTCTTGAATTGACGGCACCATTTGAACGTGATTTTATTCACACTCTATTAGATCAACTCTTAAGTAAACAAAGTCTTTATTTCTGTGAAATATTAAGTTTTTATATTATGATTATTTTTCATGTAAATCTGCCGAAATATGTCTTTGTTTATTATTTGATACACACAATATGTATCAAATAATGTTTATGTGTTTAAAGCCACATGATTCTTTAACAAGTTTCGCGGGAACAGTTGTATGGACATAAAAGTTTTTGTTATCAGATAGTGATAAATTTTGATAAGTCTACAAAGTGATGGCATTACAGCATTGCAATGGCGCAGAAACTTTTATTTATATTTAAATTAAAGATAAAATATCGTGTTATAATTTAGCAGGCTTCGTAATGTTTTTTAAATCATTGTTAGAGTATGTTGATGTTAGGCAGTTAAACATTTCAAACATACCTCTGCAATTTAAACACTTGGAGATTAGACGTAAGTGTTTATTCACGACCTAATATTATTAAATGTCGAGTGTTGATTAGTGCAACAGAACTGACTGCACTATAACAATCCCAGTGCGGCATTGTTGTGATAAGTCTTCTAATTTATTGTGTATATTATCTAGAAACGTATCTATGTGAATGATAACAGGTGCGAATATAATTAATATACTGAAGTGCGGTGACATTTTTTTATTTCGCTTTTATCTTTTAGTTCTCAGAATGTACTTGTGAAGTGCAGGTATTGTGATTTTTATTGTGTGTTTTAGTGCCCTTAAAATATATTTTGGTGAGTAATAAGTAATCGTTTTGTGTTAATAGTATAAAAGGACGATAGTATACAAATAAGCCACTACAAGAACCATTGATACTTATTTTTACAAAATACCTATAATGTGGCTAAAATTGATTTCCAATAGGCGATCCTTTATCTGGTTGTACGGGTAATTACTTGTCGTCATCGTATTGTACAACGTAATTTTAACAAAGAAAAGATTAAAATTAATAGATTTTTTTCCGTTAAGTCCTACGATGCAAGAAAATTTTTCTAAGTAATTTTAGTTGCGTGAAACGTAATAGGTCAATTGAGCTCCTAGACGATGCCATTAGAGCAACCCACGGACTACTGTTACTAAGTAGCAACTACCAGAGTTCGACTAAATGCTCTACAGTTTACTAGTTTACTACACAGTATGACTTATGACCTGTATTGGTTTCATGAATATTTTTTTATTTGATTTACTAACTAAGCACAAGTTCTTCGCTAAACTAAACAGGATGTAAAATATCTTATGGTAATTTTAGGCTATTCTAGTCTTATCGACGAAAAGGTCAAAGTTTGTGAGTGTGTGTGTCACGCCCAAACTCTTGGACTAATGGAGATATCCTGAACGGGATGTACCCGATCTTTAAATTTACAAAAAAACAGATTTAATCTATATATTACGGTTAAGTTACAGAAACCAACTAAAACTAGTTAAAATATAAACTTCGTAACTAAATGGATGGCTGAAATACTATTTTATCATATAGATACGGCCCAAAGAAATTCCAACGGTTATGTAAATAACACACGGGTCGTTTCATATTGGGCTTATGGTTTAACCTTTTTACTTGGGTTTACTCAAAAAGCCGACAGAAAAATTAGCACTGAAAGTGGCTCTCTGTTTCAGAACATTAAGTCTATTTTTTCCATAATAGAGCAAGCAACTGGAAGTCGAAATAAAATCAACGATGCGTGTAAAAAGAGATCGGTCGACTGCTACAGCGTTCACAAAATTCCGATTATTGATATGGAAGAACTTTTTGCAACAATGGAGACATCGATGGCAGACTATCCTCGAGCTCGTCCTTCCTGTGGGGACTATGGCACTGGTTTTGATACTTCGTATGCAAATAGAACCAGTAACCAGGGATATTTTGCGTTACCCCCCGATACCTGCTCATACGTTGAATTTCTCATTGCCCATTCTGTAAGTAACTTAATACTTAATGAACAAATGATATATTTTAATGTTCAGTCTTTATTTTTTTACAGACTATCTACTTTAATAATAACACTAAAATTTTCTAGCAAACTAAGCAAAGCAGTTGCACGTCACGTTGTATCGTATATTCGTAATATATTCTGAGTTATAATAATAATAATAATATTATGTAATATTATTGTAATTGATCCTAATAAGAAATTGTGAACATTTTGAAACTAGAAACGTTGTTTTAGATCGGGCATGAATTTAACTGAAATGTCAGTTGCCTACTCGCCAGAAAATCCATTATTGGAAGACATAGTTCGAACGGCATGCGTAAATTTGTTCATTGACAATATTAGAGATATTTTAGAACTAGTAATCTCGCAGATCCCTGACTTTCCCGAAATACCGCCTGACATAAACTTAAATTCTACATTTATTATTGAAATCGCGAAGAATCTTGTTAAAGTTCGCCCATATAACAGCAGTCATGACCTCAGAGGCATTTATGTAAATGAACAATTTACTCGAAAAGTATTTGCGGCTGTTGAGTTCGATGACGATTTAGGAGGTTGGTATGCTTTGTTTCTTTTTACGTCAAATACGTTCTCAAAATGATAGTGATTTGAGTTTATTTATAAACATATACATTAAAATGAGTCGACCATTATATTATACTAATAATTTATTTATACTAGACTAATATATTTTTATTATTACATTAGTTTGACTAATCGTGCCTTAGGTATCTGTAAAGAAATATAATCGGTGAAAAACATGTCTACTCACGGTATTACCTCATTTCTCATTATTATTATTGATAAGTCGCCAGTTGAAATCTGAAAGACCATATTAGACTTAAATCTAAATAGTCGGCACTTTTTCGGCACACACCCCTATTCAAACTCTATTTTAGAATCTATTATAAACTATTATATATATTAGGTACTATTTTTTGTTCAGTTCAATTTATTTGATAAAAGGTTCCACTAAAATAACATAATCAAAGCCGCGGAAGTTGTTCAAAAATACTTGTTTAAGGAATCACGGAGTTGCCGAGTGACCTAAAGTACGCATTACGATTTCCCGAAAGACCAAGATTAAGTTCATTCTTCGCAACGGGTGGTCGAACGTGGCATTCCGACGATGTTTTTCCATTTTTCCAAATGCCTGGTCCTAGATTTCCATTTTCATGGGAAGGTGGTAATAATCCAGGTAAGATTTAACTTATTCTGGTGATTATTCATCATATATACATATAACATCAGAAACAAAATATCCTGAACTCTACCATGTCTGAAAATTAATTTTAAATACTAGCTTCTTAGTTTATTACTTAAGTACACTGCTCCTTATCTATTTACATACAGTTGACATTTTAAAGTCTCGTTTCTATGCTATATATTTTTCGCTAATCGGTAAGAAAACACGTAGACAACAGACAATGTTGAAAACATACTTGAAGTTTTATTCCTTCGCTCTTGCGCGATGTTATTCTAACTGCCGTTGCTGTTTTGTAACGCAATTTTATTTTTACATATGTTTTGTACACCTCGACGGTGAAATAATTATTTTTGTTAATAATTATTATACATTTGATGTATAATTAAACACCAGATAAACATATTGAAGCAATTGGGCGATAATTTGTTAATAACTATAATTTTAAAAATAATTTAGATTTTTAAAATTATGTTTTAGGCTACGTAAATGAGCTATTTATTGCCTTACAACATTCGCTATCAATGGAATTAGTTTCTCGTCTCACAAGTAGAAACTTACGTGACTTCAAAGTACACATACAAAGATACCCTCATCCATCATACATTGAGGACCTAGCTGTGGATGCCCTGCGCCTCATATTTCCGATGTTTGTTATGATCAGCTTCAGTTACACAGCTGTTAATATTGTTCGAGCGATTACTTTGGAGAAAGAGTCGCAACTTAAGGTAAACTTTTTAGCATTCATAATCACAAAATAGAAAACTCAATTTTTAATTGATTAAAATTAATTTCCATTGCAAAAGGCCATACGGAGTACACTCTGAAATTATGTACAGACGGCACGGGTAAAAACAGATTGACCATCACGAAGTCCTTATGACGACTTAAGAAAATCCTGCCAAGGCCACTTATCTATGTTACGTACGTTTATACGCGCAATAAACACATATTTTTCTTCATGGACATTTTCTAGTTACATTCCTGATTTACACTCCTAAATTACATACCTATTGACCGTGCTTTCTCTGTTTGGTAAGCAACAGTACGTAGAACATATTCACGTTTATGCTTCTATACATTTCCTTTTCAGGAAATAATGAAAATTATGGGTCTCCCAACATGGTTGCATTGGATTGCGTGGTTTTTCAAACAATTCGTATACATGTTTATAATTTCTTGTCTTCTTGTTGTATTGCTCAAGGTAAGCTAAAACTTATAATAAGAAATTAAATTATTATTAACTTTCAATTGTAATGTTGCGTTAATGATTACGTTAGTTGACAGTGCAATTTTGGCTTATTTTTATGAATAAAGATTATTTATTTATATTGTAGGTAAATTGGTTTACAAATGAAGAAGGTTTTAGTGACTATGCAGTATTTACTAATACACCATGGACAGTTCTTCTCTTCTTCATAACTATGTATTTGACGTGTATGATATTCTTCTGTTTCATGCTTAGTGGCTTCTTTAGTAAAGGTAAGTTTCTATAGTATTAGATAAAACTGCTGTGGGTAGTGTTTGGCAAAAGACGTAAAAAATTCTGCAAAACTAAAACATGTTTCTAATCCAAAATGATTGGCTCTGCATTCCGTATAATTAAACGTTTGCGTTGAACTATTAGATTCTATAATTACAAGATTGATTCTATATTTTATATCGACAAAAACGGGAATGAAACTGGGTGAAATCTGTTACGTTCAGAGTGCCCATTGTAGCTTTCTCGCAAAGCTATAGCAGCTTAAACACGCAATTCTGAATGCAATTATGCCATGAAGTGTGGCATTTAACAGACTTCATAATTTACCCTTCTTTTAATACATAGGTGAGAATATTGAGGTATTGAGTCAGCTATATACTTAGTGTTAATCGACGTGGTGTCGAGCATATTTAGTAAGATGCGGTTGCATCTTGAGTACTAGGTACACAAACATAAATATTTTCCAAGTTACTAATATGAATGTATATTTTTGTTTCCTGTCAGCCAGTACGGCAGCATTATTCACTGGTGTGATATGGTTCTTGACGTATCTGCCGTCATTCCTGCTCAGCATGGAGACTGAAGTTCCACCTTATATTCAAGCCCTGACGTGTTTAGCGATCAATTCCGCAATGTCTTATGGATTTCAACTATTAATTTCCAAGGAGAGTCTTGACGGTATGTATGGATGATCTTTAGTGTAATGATGTAACTTTTGAGGCTGTTTTTAATACATATTGTATTTTTATAGTTTATTATTTAAAAACAAAACGTTAAATATTCTTAATTGTATTATGTTATACCTCCTGTTTTTTAAATATTTTACGCAACGTTTTTATGATTAATTACAGTTACGCTTCGCTATTTTATAGGCCTACTAAGATCTAATAATATATTGTTATATAATATGTAAAAATAATAATGTAATGTTATAATTTAATTTTAACATTATATTGTTTAACGATTTCGTTTACGTGTTCAATGACATATTCTCCACCGAACACTTATTTTACACAATATAAAAGATTACACACATACACATATTAAATATACTCTTTTTACGAATTTATAGTAATTTAAAAATTATGAGTTCAGTTATAATAATGAATATAAATCAAATAAGCAATATTTGGTGCGTGGGTTTTAGGTATGACCTGGGACAGTTTCTTCAGCACGCATACCTTGGATTCCAATCGATTTTTGTTTGGGCATGTCATATTGATGTTGGTGTTTAATTCAATACTGTATATGCTAGTGGCATTATATTTGGAGCAAGTTTTACCAGGAACCTGGGGTACACCGAGGCCCTGGTATTTTCTGTTGCAGAAGTCATTTTGGTCCCCATCAAAAGTGAATAGTCTCAGGTTTGTTTTTAGTTACAGAATAATATTACTAATAATCGTTACATAAAATTAATGTACAATTTAACAATTTAAAGAACATATATTAGACCCTTTATGCCATATACAAGTGTTCTAGTCTCTTGTAAGAATCATAAAAGATTCTCTACTTAGATTTATTAGGTTTCACTAAAAATTTCCAAAACTTCTCCTCTTTCAGAAGTAGAAGTGGATAATAACGAAATTCATATTGTAAAAGAGCATGATCCGACCGATCACGAAATTGGTGTCAAAATAAGCGTAAGTAACAAAAACTATGGGTCTATCTACCACCCTAATAGAGTGGCTGGCTGGCAAGGCGAAAATAAGATTATTTTAGGAACAGTTGTTAGGCTGAGTGGCTCAGGATCGCAACGTAAAAGGAAATCGATAGACAGTCCAACATGTCAACTTAAAAGTATCATTTTGCTAAATTATTGTTATTACATTGTTAAACAGGTGTTCAATACATAGACTGATTGCTATTTATACCAGATAATTATAGATTTCTAACAGAAATATCCATTTAGGATTCGTGACTTCCAACACACATGAAAATTATAAACTCATAATAACGTAACGAGAATGAAATAAGATTAAGCACTTATTTTTCAGAATTTGACAAAAGTATACGGTAATAATATAGCTGTGAATAATCTTAATTTGAATATATACGATGATCAAATTACGGTGTTACTAGGACATAATGGAGCTGGTAAATCGACCACAATATCTATGCTAACAGGTAAACCTTCTGTATATAAAATTAATTTATAAAAATATAGTAGCATAGAAACTCCTTCATTAATGATTTCCACATTTTTTCTTTGTTTGATTATTTTTTTATTGAATACGTATGATATTGAAACTCCTTTGAATACGTGCTAAAATAAACAATCGCTCATATAATTTTGATTTCAATCGAAAAATATACACATGTTTTTTTTAACTTCACAGATTAAAAAATGTCTTATTTTTTATGCAATGTTTTAATTTTTAAGGTAATGTACCAATAACGAGGGGTACTGTTCAATTGGCGGGTTACAATATAGCAACTCAGTTGCAACTCGCGCGCTCTCACCTCGGCTTATGTCCCCAACATAACGTACTCTTCAACGAGCTCACGGTACGCGAGCATTTGGAGTTCTTTGCGCGACTTAAAGGCTTCCATGGCAAGGAATTGGACGATGAAATTAACACGCTAATTGAAAAACTAGAAATGCAGGAAAAGGTGAGTTAAATTTTGCGAAAAATGAGGTCGTTTTGGTGCTGTCAACAGTGTATGATTGATAGAACTTTTTGTATATAAATAGTAAAAAAAAGACTTCAATACAATGTATTGGTAGTCTTTTTCTATGTGACTGTACTATACTCACACATTAAAACACTGAAAAGGCGCCAATCTTCAAGCATTGCATTATCAGACCAATTATAAATGACTTGAGCTTAAGTTTTGGCGTAATTCGTATTAAAAAGGGTTTATTTGAATATTTTAATTAAAACGTACAATTTTTTTTTAGAGTGACTACCTATCCCAAGGTCTATCAGGTGGACAAAAACGGCGCTTATGTGTCGGCATTGCGTTGTGTGGAGGCGCACGAGTCGTTTTATTAGACGAACCTACGTCAGGTATGGATCCAGCTTCAAGAAGAGCGCTTTGGAATCTTTTGGAAAAAGAGAAAGAAGGTCTGTATGTTCACATATCATACAATCTATATCTATATCATTATAAAGCTGAAGAGTTTGTTTTAACGTGCCAAGGAATATTATAAAATCTCGCTATTCATAAGATCGGAGTCAAATTGTTCTGTTACATTGCGTTCGTTATGTGAATGTCGCCACTTATATGATATTATATAAACTTATTTGATTTCAATGCTTAATAAAATACCAAAATAACAATTATTTTCAGGAAGATCAATGATTCTAACAACACATTTTATGGACGAGGCTGATTATTTGGGCGACCGCGTGGCTATCATGTCCACTGGCGCCTTACAATGTATAGGTTCTCCGTACTTCTTGAAGACGCACTATGGCATAGGATATACTCTTGTAGTGGTCAAAGACGAGGGATTCCAATTGGATATTTGCACTAAAATCATTTGCAAATATTTACCTGATACCGTACCTAAAGATGACGATGGTATGTATATACATGCAATTAATGTTGTCTGTTGTTAATTCTATTTTTGTAAGCTCGTAAGAACGATCTCCTAACAATGAGCACACCTTGTAAGGAATCATCAAAAATGTTCCATCCGTTTATAAGTGATGCGTCGACGTCGGGAAGTAGCTCTCCAAATGTCGAGTTAATTTTTATTTGAAAAAAGTTTTATTACATAATGATGGTTTATTTTTTTGTAAATTAAATCTCTTTATCCTTGGAATTTCATATCTTATCAATTAGCAATCTGTTCAGATTTGCGTGATATAATTATATCAGTGTCGATTTTAAATGTCTCATTGTACTTTTAGACTAACTATTAGTCATATAGTTGCCTGATTACATCACAATATGTGTTTAATTTAGCTAAAAAGAGAGGAATTAATACATTTTTAAAAATATTTATAGGTATTAACTTTATTGTATGAACGGTTCATCCAGTTAAGTATTTCATAGTTTCATATTTTGCACCGATCTTGATTGATTCCACGAATATGATTGTTTTATGATCCCTTTTAGATGAAAATCAATAACTAAGCGTCTTTGGAAATTGTATATTATGATAGGAAATATTATGAAGTAAATGGCTGGCTACGTTACCACAGTACTTCTTTCTACTAAAAAAATTCTATTGGTACTAAAAAATCTTTCTCTATGGCGAAAGCCTAAAAAAGGCAGTATAACAAATGCACGTTACTAATACCTTAACAAATTTTAGTGAGGCCACGAATTTTTCAAGCTTTCAATTTTATTATTTTTAGCTGTAGAAGTAACGTATAGATTACCAAGCACAAACCGAGATGTCTTTGAAGAAATGCTAAATGAATTGGAAAATAACAGCAGCTCTATTCGATTTAAGAACTATGGCTTAGTAGCGACGACATTAGAAGATGTTTTTATGTCGTAAGTGTATCTTACCATTGCCACATTCCTTTATATATGAAGTACAATAGAGAATTTGGAATATAGTAGAATTTTTGAAAGTACTTTGCTTAAATGCATTTGTTTCTTGAAAATAAAATCTATCCTTTTAGAGTTGGCTCGGATACAGAAATAAGTTCTGAGTCTGATGATGCGACGACTATTGGGGAGCATTCCGAAGATCTCAAAGACAGCGGTTTTGATGTCTCATCCTTGGGGAAGTGTAAGTATTTTTATTACATATATTAGTTTACCTTAACTGAATGAATCCTCATAGAATTTTCTGTATTTTTCAGTGGACAGAGCGCAAGTAAACGAGACAGGTCTCAGATTACTATGGCTCCACGTTAAGGCTACTTGGTTGAAATTATGGTTAGTCTGGTCCCGATCCTGGGGGGTACTGCTGCTGCAAATCCTGGTGCCTGTATTACAGATAAACATCAGCTTGGCCATCACCAACTATATTTTGATTAACCGCTCTACTGTTATGTCCAGGATTTTATCACTTACTGAAGGGTAAGAAACCATAGTTTTACTGAACCGAATATGTAGGAGCTATTAATATTTTTAGAAGTATAAGTATTTCACTACGTGTAGATAAATAAAAATCACTATGAATGCTGATTAGTAAACATATTAATATCAATTTTAATTATCATTACGTAATAAATATTTTATCTAGTCTTATGTAAGTCTAATTATGCAGACGTACGAACATGTTCGATAAAAAATTTCTCATACCTAGGTATATTTCTACGGAGACGTTGCTTTCTTTCAATGGCACCGAATCTTTGTCCCTAGGCGGTCTGGCCAAGGCTGGCTATGAATTGATATTCAAAAATTCTGATCTGGACACTATGGTACTGCATGACATAGATAATGAATCAGTCGACGAAAATTATTTGGAACGAGTAAGATTTTAAACATTCTTCTAATGATATAATATCTGTGCTATGTGTATTGTTTTATATATTATAGTTCTTACAAAATGCTTTTGAATTAATCAAATAATTAGTTTTCCATCTCAAATATTATCAAAATCACTTTTTAATCAACTTACAAAAATCCGATAGAGTTACCACAATTCGAGGCGTATGTTTTTAGACGAAAGATCCAGTTGCGATGGGCCTGCTACGCAACAAAATCCTGATAGGCGCCACCTTCAGTGAGGAAAGCGCAACTGCCTGGTTCAGTAACTTCGGCTATCATGACGTGGCGACATCACTCGCGACGCTTCACACCGCGTTGTTGAAGGGTCTTAACCCTGAAGCTAACCTTACAGTGTACAACCATCCTCTTGACGCTAACTATAGAGATAACGTGAGTTAATTTACAAGTAATTTGACGACCTCTTAGGGGCATTGGTTTATGTCTAACAGAAGATACTAGTCAGCATTGGTGTGATGCATCTTGACAAGGTTGCTATGTATTTATTTATAAATGTATAATATATAACATTGGTGTTAGCAACCATAATACAAGCTATGAACAGCTTACCTTGAGAATTAAGGCCTTTACTATTTACACAATGATTTCACAAACCTTTTGATCATGACAGTTCACGTATTTTAGATGAAAGTGGTTTGCCGCATAGACAGATTTAAAAAAAAAAAAATTTTAAAAAATTTTTAAAGACGGATCTTCAAACTATGGTGTCACTGATATCAATGCAAGTGGCCACTGCAGTCGGCAACAGTATGGCGATAGTCAGTGCCGTCTATGTCATGTTTTACATTAAGGTACGAAGGTGTTATAAACTCATCAGATTCACTTGTAAAAGTATAGTATTAAGTAGTTTTGATTGTAATATTGTCTTTTATTAACATAACTGTTACTCATTTAAAGAAAAACACTTTACAAAACTGGCTCAGTGTGTCCTCCATTTTCCCGGATTTTTCCCGGAGGACACCGTGAGCCAGTTTTGTAAAAATCCTTCCGGTTTTAGTCCGGGGCAATAAATACAGATAACACACAACCTCACTTCAGCTCTGACACTTATTTTGACAATTAACACCTTTTGTCTTCAGTCTACTGTGACCAGGCACGCTGTAAAGTACGCGAAACGTCGGAAATTTTTTAAACAATGTAAATATATTTAAATTGTGCATAAAACATAACTTAAATCCGTTAATAAAGTGTCTTACTTTTGATTATTTTAAGTGGCCACTGATGGTATATTTATTCAAATTGTACTGTAAGCGAATATTTAAATGATCTTGTATCAGGCTTATGACAGTAAAGAAAAGGAAGCTAGAGAATATTTCGGTCATGTCTTGCGTAACTCCAAAAATTACGAGCTCTTTCAATCATACAAGGCAATGTGGCGGGTAGGAGACATGGCCGCAGACGTACATCTTGGCTAAACAGTCTTCGGCGATTGTTTGGTCAAAGCACGAAATCATTGTTCAGAAAGGCGGCATTCAAAGTCAGATTAGCCATGATGATCGCCATCCTCCAAAAAGAGACGGCACCATAAGAAGAAGCTTCTTTACTACAATCACCAGAAAAAAATGCTGCAAACACTTGGACTTCTTAACCTAAAGTACCAAGTTTGAACTACAGTAATAATAAAGGTAGTATCCTGTTCATTTTTTTTAGGAACGTGTTATTCGCGCTAAGTTACTTCAAAAGGCAGCTGGCGTCCGTCCAATTGTGATGTGGGGTTCTTCAGCTGTCTTCGACTGGGTGTGGTTCTTATTGCTCAGTTTAACTGTCGTCGTCTCCTGCGCAGCTTTCCATGTCGTTGGTCTTAGCACGCCATCTGAGCTAGGTATTAAAAGTTTACACTTTTTCGCATAAAAAATCTTTACTCCAGAAATGCAAATGCTTTTTTTCTCGTAGCATAGTTTTTAAGCATTTCTTTTAGTCTTTCTTATGTTCAAGAAAGATTTTACCTATACATGTAAATTCATTTACATATAAATGTTATATATTACATATATTTTTGTAAAAAAATGTGTTATTTTTATGACGTGCGCCCTTGTAATCTTTGGGTTTTGATGTGGATCGGGTAATGGAAATAGCCAATAATGACGTCTCTTTTTTTTCATTCAACTCCTCATCAAATTTCGTCAACGTGCACTGTCTACTTAAGTGTGTTTTTTTATGTAATTCCTTGGATTAGTGCATTCGAATCGTAATAGATTTTTTTGTTTGCGCAAATAAAACTTTATGATTCCCATGCATTTTTTATAATTTTTCTATTAGTTAATTTTAAAAAACTTATGTTTGGTATTTCAGGCCGTATGTACTTGTGTATGATCGTGTACGGCGCCGCCATGTTGCCTCTACACTATCTCTTCTCGCTAGTGTTCAACGGACCAGCTGTTGGTTTCGTTATCATGTTCTTTATAAATGTACTTCTCGGTAAGTTTTATTATATACACTATTTTGTATTTAATTATCTGTATGAGCAAATTACATAGATGATGATGGATGATGATCATGAGGATAAGATGCAGATTCTAATGTTAATGCTTGCGGATTGTAATAAATTACCGATCAGTTTTGACAGGTTGTAGAGGTCGTAATGGCAAACTAACTCTGAAATGTCTGTAATTTGCGTGATAAACGATTAAACAACAACTTGGCAGTGGTAAACATGCCGGACTGTTAAAGTCAGGGTTCGAATCCCGTTGCGGTCAATATTTATACGAGGAGCATATTTGTTGCCTTATTGGTTGGTATTAGTGCTAACACAACTATACGATATAATTTACCTCGAGGGTAACCAAGTATGTGAAAAATACCTCATATTCTAATATTATTATTTCATAGTTTTGTAGCGACATCTGCAAATTTTGAACAAAGTTTTGCTAGGAAATGTTCCTATATAATCGAATTGGTTTTCAGGTTTAATGGGTGCTCAGATAGTAGAAACTCTGAGCTCACCGATGCTTAGTACGGGTGCGGTAGCCGATTACATGGACTATGTATTGCAGTTCTTCCCCCTATATAGTCTCGTCACCGCAGTAAGGTAAATATTACTGAATCGCACTTTCAAATATTAAATCCTACCTAACGCGCAATCATGCTTTGTTTCATGTATCTCGCTTTAACACCGAATACGCAAAGAACTCAGTTTTAAATCTTTATTTAAAAATTGAACTGTTCTACCTGTCGCGAAATACTCTTAAAAATTATTAGAAATATCCATGGCTGTAATTGTCCTTGAAGACACACATTATCACACTATACTTACACAATCAAAACATACTTTGTTTTTTTATGTCTTGTTTATGTTCTTATTTTTTGTACTCGCATTTCTAGGTATATGTGAATATATAAACAAAATAATAAAATGCCACGCATACTGATACTGAAATATTTTATCATTTTATGCTGTGGTAGTGATTAATATTTTCTAATGGTTTATTAAATGTGTGTATATCATTCAAAATGATTTGATTTTTTATTCCTTCCAGGTCACTAAACCACATCGGTCTGACGGAGTTCTCTTGCTTGGAGATGTGCGACTATTTGTTATCGACTTTCCCCAACCTAAAAGAATGCACCATGCAAAGCATATGCGAAAATCTCACGGAAAATTGTTGTGGTATGATCTATCTAATTATATTTTTCTGCATATTCAGGTTGTCCTAAAATTCAATGATAATTTTTGCACATTCAGTAGTACAGCCTTTATACCTTCAATGAAAAATAGTAACCGACATTTTCGAACAGTGTACAGTCGATTTCTACAGGAATATTTCATATTGCGCCTTTGCGGTAAAATTAAAAGCAAAATTCTATTAAATACAAACAAGAATGAAACAGGTAATTACGCTACCAGTACGTTGGATAAGGACAGATAGACTCTTTTCATAGTTTTTCATTTTAGTCACAATTATAAGTGATTAAAATGAACACGTCTATACGCAGTATGCACACAGCGAACCTGTAGATATTTCTCTTTCTCTGCTATCTTTCACAATATCTTCGCAAGTAAAGTGTATATATCAATTTCAGTTCGCGAGAACCCATACTTTGACTGGGAGAAGCCGGGAATCTCTCGTTACCTTCTGAGTATGATCTTTTCCTGCGCTGTACTATGGATTCTTATGATGCTGCTGGAGTACAGCCTTATTCAAAGGGTATAAATTCTTTAAAACAAAATAAAATAAAGAAGAAGAGAAGATAATTCAATATTATGGTACAATTTAGCTATAGCATTTTTTAAATATTTTTTACAAAACTTACGTGTGCATTAAACAATGTCTTATTTTTACAATTTGAAACATCTAGGGTGATATGATATTTATTTATTAATCGGTAATCTGTTAACTATTTACAATGACTTGAGAGAAATACTTTGTATATCAGTTTCCGGTTTACTCTTACCAACTAGTATATCATCTCTTATATAACTTTTCCAGTTATTCACATGGAGCAAACACCCGCCTCCGCTAGACGAAGCAAGCCTGGACCCAGACGTGGCCGACGAAGTGCGTCACGCGAAGCGAGCGCCGCTCTCTGCGCACACGCTCGTTGCGCACTCGCTCTCCAAGTACTACGGGAAGAATCTCGCTGTCGATCAGATATCGTTCAGTAAGATTTTTAAACGTTTTGTTTAACCACTAATTCTATGTTCAAGTCTCAGTTGACAGTTTGTCGCTTTTATATTTCGTATTTCAGTAATTCTAGTCATAATCCATTTACATTTAAATTATGCAAATCTATAAACTTTCCCAATTGATGCGTATGTTTTTGTACTATGTATTAAATAAATAGTTTTTATTGTTCAGCTGTCGGTGACGCGGAATGTTTTGGTCTTCTGGGAATAAACGGGGCTGGAAAAACCACAACTTTCAAAATGTTGATGGGAGATGAGTCCATCTCAAATGGAAATGCTTATGTTTGCGGACACTCAGTGCGAACAGATCTTAACAAAGTTTATGAAAATATTGGTGAGTTACCGAGTATTCTTTTTTGTTGAGCTTTTGAATTGTAACAATTACTGTAAACTACTTCAGCTTAGCGTAACAGTTCATCAACAGTGGTTCTGAACATTATAGTCAGTCTACTTACACATAGTCCACTTGACAAAATTTCTAAAAAACGACAATTTGACAGTCTTTATTCACCACCAAGTTGGTTAATATAAAGTACCTTAATATAAATAAAATATGTGTAAAATTATTTAATGCCCTCATTATTTTACTTTTTCTTACGGTAAATAATTCGCATTACAGTTACAGATTTTAATGACATTTTCGTGTTTGCGTACTCTTTACTAAGTTTTGAATCCTTGGTTCAGTGCTACTCAATGTCAAACGTATATCAGTATTGCCATCCCATCTGTTTAGGTGCTTGTTTTTAATAATCAGAAACGCCGCCTTTAATAATAATCAGGCACGCGGTGCCTGCAGCTACATTATCTTTTGGATGCGTCCCGGGACCAACAGTAGTCCGCGGAAGTTTGAATAAGTGACCTAGACGATACCAGATGCACAAATATTCGTGTCGGGGTTTTAAACATTACCACTACAAAAAAGTTTTATAAATAGTTTTATTAAAATAATGATCTATGGTTTCTCGTTAGCGGTTAGAATAACGATTCCTACGGAACTATACCTCTATAATGCCCGTTTTTCTTTTGATAAAATGCGAAGAGTATCTAATCGTGCAAACATCAATTATACTTTGAAGAAGTTATACAAGACGTTAATTAATATTGAATATTTGTTTAATAATATTTTAGCTATTTATTCTCAACTTATGTAATATATGCGAGCATCATAAGTAATTTTTCAATTGATGTATTTTCTAAGTCAAACATTCGTCGATTTAGAATAAAGCTAGCTATTGCACGTACATTCTTGTTCAACATTTGAGTTGTCAACGGTTTAGGCTTTAAGTGGAAAAAGTATGTTTTAGGTGCACTGAAACGTGCTTATAGGTTTATACTTATACTGGGTCATCCCAGTAAAATAATACAGCGTGTCAAGTTAAATTCCTTATGCCAAATCTAGAATATTTATTGCTCTGCTATACTTAGTTTTTTTTTCAAATACAATTCGCTTTGCACAGGATACTGTCCCCAGTTTGATGCAGTGTTCGGCGAACTGACGGGACGCGAAACTCTCCGCTTGTTTTCATTGTTCCGTGGTATCCGCGACGAATATTCAACTGCGCGTGCGCATATGTTGGCTGCTGCGCTTGGATTTACGAAGCATTTGGATAAGAGGGTAATGAGCGATGAAGAAATTTACATATACACATATTTCGAAAAGTGTTTTCAACTAATACCCGTTTTCCTTCGTAACCTTCAGGTGGATCAGTACTCCGGCGGCAACAAGCGCAAGCTGAGTACGGCGATTTCTCTGATGGGCGGGGCTCGACTCGTGTTCGTGGACGAGCCCACTACGGGCGTAGACCCCGCCGCTAAGAGACAAGTATGGCGGGCACTCAGAAATGCGAGGTACGTTTACTTTAAAATTAAAAACCGATAATAAGAATTGAATGTCTCTAATAAACGTTATTTCTTTACTTCACGTTCACATGTGTGTTGCAGACGCGCGAACACGTCTTTCGTGCTGACATCGCACAGTATGGAGGAATGCGAAGCGCTCTGTTCGCGTTTGACCGTGATGGTGCACGGACGCTTCCAATGTCTGGGGTCGCCGCAACATCTTAAGAATAAGTTTTCGCAAGGTTTGTTGCCACTCTTGTTTTGCTCTTTATTTCCCACCACACACCACATTGTGGGCCCATGGCCCACAGAAGCTACTGTTTATCAGACTGAGCATTATTCAGATGTTACATCAGTGTAATGATGGTAGCTTCAGATTGTAGATGTCACTAGAAATATCTTCGGTATATTAAGCATTAAATTGCGAGATATAGTTGAATACTATTCAATTTTTTTTTGTTGACAAGTCAAATGTTCAACACACAAGTCAAAAGCACAAATGTTCACCCAAACAAAGCTAAGGTACGGTCAATATTCGGATGAATATATTTGTGAGCTGTAGTCAAATTGGCCAAGTGTATATTTAAAAAGGCACATAATTTAAAAATGTCTCCTTTGGGCTAAGTAATACTATACAATAATTTAATTTTTTTCAAGTCTTTGATGAGGTTAGAATCTTACTAATTAACGAATTTTATTATATTTTTAGGTTTCACTCTGACAATAAAAGTGAAATCTGGAGAAAATGAAAATCCTGCACCTTCTGGAGTAAGCAATATTGAGTTAGTAAAAAGCTATGTCATGGCGAACTTCAATCACCCTCGATTGATGTAAGTTGTATTCTACATTTTATTAATTACATATTTATGGGACAAACCTTCATAATACTTTTTATCAGACTTTTTTCGACACTTTTGGGCATAACATATGGCTATACACTTGGTATGACTGAAAACGAATCAGAACTTTAAATTCTAACATTTAACTATATCATAGAGTATCATGGTCATCATTCTTTACCATATTAATGCAAATATGTTTGTTGTCTACAACTGAAATTGTTAGTTTCCGTAAGGAGTGTCAAAGTTAATCCAGAGTTGCTTAAACGTTAACTTTTTCTTCGTATATAATAAATTAATTTGTAATATTCATAAGAAGCATATTACTTGGCTTTGATTGATTTACGTTCCCCAGGGAGCAGTACCAGGGCCTAATAACGTATTACCTCCCAGACCGCTCCGTGTCCTGGTCCAAAATGTTCGGAATCATGGAGACGGCTAAGCGGACGCTTCCACTTGAAGACTACAGCATTTTACAAACATCCCTCGAACAGATATTCCTACAGTTCACTAAATACCAACAAGGGGTCGAGGAAACTACTGATTTATAACTTTAATTGATTGAGATTAAAGCTATTAAAGGCTTTAGCTGAGGTCAGCGAGGTAAAGAGATGGTATCTACTACTAAGCGTTCCGTCATAAAAATGTACTGGATTAGAAATCTTAAAAATCTTATACAGAATTAGAAAAGGTCTTACTTTATTCAGAGTGTGATTATAAACAGGAGAATTAAGCCGTACTTTAGAAATGATTAAATTACATTTACTATGACTAAAGCTCTATGTATAGCTTAGCGGTTAAAAAAACGTAAAAGTCAAGATTCCATGACAATTACATATGTCTTACTCTTTAGATCTAAGAACTTATAAATTATATTTGTATAGTCATTATAAAAAAATATTTTTGCATATTTATAATAAGAGATATTTTGCACTTTGAATAAAACACGATTTTTAATTATTTAAGCTTTTATTCAAATTTTGTAAACCTATGTTAAAAGAAAGATGTATGTGTGAAAGATTACAATTATGTAAAAAAAAAAACTATTATTTTTTTTTTAGATATAGTAAATCTTAAATAAAGTTTATCTTCGGTTTACGTACAAATATACATTAAATTTTATACGTACAAATAACCAAAATTAATCTCACATTTTCCTTGAAGTGATTAAGTTTAGTTTGAACGCATTTCACGCATTTGCATTGGCGGACTTTCAAGTAACTTCTTTAAGGCCCCTAAGGAAATACGTCTATTTATTGATGATAGTCTTATTCAAACTTCAAAAGTTCAGATCAGATTCAGATGAAAAAGTTTATATAATCTTTGATCTTATCAATGTAAATTACAGCTTAAACTTTAAGTGTGTTTTGTGGCTCTTTATTTAAATTGTTCCTATATGATAAAAAAAATTCGCGGTAACAGTTGTATAGTATCGATATTTTTGTTATCAGATAGTGATACATTTTGATAAGTCTACGAAACGATGGTATTACAACATTGTATATTGTGTAGATAGATTGATTATTTAAACTTAAAACAAAAATATTTTTCGGAAGTGTGTACTTGTGAAGTTCAGTTTCTGTGATACAAATTTGATGTTGGTGAGTACTAAGTAATTGTTTTTTTTAATAGTATAAATGTACGATACACATTAAGGATATATTTTTTATATATGTAGATGAAGTTAATTCATAATCTTTATTTATTAGATTGTTATATAATTAGAGCATGTATTATGTCGAATTTTGTTTCTCAATTGGAATAACGAATTCTTTCTCGATTAAAAGGGGATGTTCGTTATGTTAGGAAAAATCCTAAAATATTTTTTTTGATATTTTATAATTTAAAATATCAAAAATTATTAATATTAATAATTATCGAGCATTGCAATATTTTTTAAATGTTCACTAACAGTTGAGGCATTTCAGCAGAAATGCCATTTTTACAATTTGTTTTCATCAAATTACATTTAATTTAAACAACAATAATATAATATATTTTCGTTGTCATCGTATCACTGAAAGTAGTTTATAAAAAATTGCGAATTTAAATACGCGTTTGGTGTCTGGATATGCATTAAAATACATATATATTAATTGAATCTGGAACTGAACAGAATCTTGCGATTTAACGAAACAAATTCTAAATATTTCTAGTTGGTTGAAACGTTAACGTAATAGAGCTATCCACGGTCAGCTACCTGTAAGGTTAAATGTATATTATTGACTACTTAGTATGGTCATAAGTATACAATCAGCTAATATACCTATATTGTATACTTATCCTACCTTAAACCTGTCGATTCAGCTTCATATTTAAAAATAGAACAATAAAGTATTCTAAATCTAAGGTATTATAGAGCTTTAAAATATCTCCAAAAAATCCTCGATACAATATGTACGTAGTTTTTGCCGAAAATTCTTTAGCCGATTATCGTTTCGCAGAATTTCATTTCCCCGATAACTCATTTACCAACTTATCATTTTGTTTGATTTCCCAATGTCATATTTACTATTATTCGTTTGGTTTACGATTTTAACTGATTGATGGACTGAACCGACTTCAAGACTGCGGTGTAGTATACAATTAAACGTATGTTATTTTTATGTTTTTTCAATTCGTAGCAGTAATTTTTTTTTTATTCTTTATTATTCACCGTAAGTGAGACCCATGGGAGCAATGTCATATTAAGGGGGTGGGTATTCAAAAATGAATTTGGTTTTCGTATTTATGTTCTTAAGTAAATTAATTATTTATGTAAAATTATGTACATTTTTTAATAATAGTTGCGTGGCCTTGTGAAAGATTAGACAAATGATAAACGTGCAGTCCATTCTGTTTTATTCTAATATATTCAGCTTATTAAAATTCGACCGCATTAAATGATGTTATAGACTACAAAATTTGCTAGTTGTAATTCGTAAAAATGAAATGTAGGCTTTGGTTGGCAAGTGAAAAGTGGGAGTATACCATTTATGTATTAATGTATGGTTTATTAACCATAGGAAATGACATTACATTTAAAAATTAATAAAATCTTAAAGTGTTTGTCTTTTCAGGTAGACTTATTGACAATGACAAGCTTTTAGATTAAAAATTACTTTACTATAAAGAATGTAGATATTATTTTCCTGTTTACTGATTAAAATCTATAAGTAGTTGAGCAGATATAAGAGTCTCGAATTTAAAGCAGTTCTACTGTAGCTGGAGTTTTGCAAATGTCTTCATTTTCAAATTCAAATTCCCCGCTGAGTGAGGACTGCCTTGACTTGGCTTCTTATAAGTATATATCTAGTCTTATTAGGAGACTTCAGGCCTTTTGCAACTAATGGGCATGAATCCGATACTGTAACGCATTTTTATAAGATCATTTTTAAACCTTTTTTGATAGCCTTTAATTTTTACAAGTGACTCAATTGAGCTAATTGATCCATATATTTTAAAAAGCCCATTTATATCATTACCACCTTTTTTGACTGATGGAGTTTTTCTTAGTTGTGTAGTAGCTTAAAGTTGCACAATGTTTTAGATGTTTAATTTTTGTTTTCATAATAGAAGAAACAACCAACCGAATTACGACAAAATTTAACCAACGATGCGTGTAAAAAGAGATCGGTCGACTGCGACAGCGTTCACAAAATTCCGATTATTGATATGGAAGAACTTTTTACAACAATGGAGACATCGATGGCAGACCATCCTTGAACTCGTTCTTCCTGTGGGGACTATGGCACTGGTTTTGCTACTTCGTACGCAAATAGAACCATTTAGCAGAAATTCCACTAACTACACTCCGATACCAGCGCATACGGTTAATTTCTCTTTGCCTGTTCTGTAAGTAACGACTTACTTTAACTATTAAGTAATATTTATTGAACACTTGATATAATTTAGTGTTTATTTTATGTGTGTATTTTATGCTGTTACAAAAAATAGGTTAATATTTAAATAACATACAATAATCTGTAAAAAAAATATTTTTTTTTTTTTTTTTTTTTTTTCCTTTTTTGGGGGGGGCCCCCCCCCCCCCCCCCGGTTAAAAATCCCCCCCCCGGGGGGGGGGGGGGGGGGGGGGCCGGGGGGGGGGAAAGGGGCCCCCCCCACAAATTTTAAAAAAAAAAATTTTTTTTTAAACACAATTTATAAAATATTTTGTTAATGTGTGAAAAAGAATTAAATAAATAATAAATAATATATTTTCGTAATTCATTCAGAGTTATTTAGTTCATTTAAGTACATATTTCATTTCCCCTCAGAATCTGTTCTGTATATGAGTCATCTGGTTTTAATAAGAAATGATGTAATGGACGTCTCAAAGTGCGGATATTGGTCCATTCTTAATATTTTTTCAGATCGGGCATGAATTTAACTGAAATGTCAATAGCCTACTCGCCAGAAAATCCATTATTGGAAGACATAGTTCAAACAGCATGCGTTAATTTATTTCTTGACAACATTAACGAAATCTTAGAACTAGTAATCTCGCAGATCCCTGACTTTCCCGAAATACCGCCCGACATAAACTTAAATTCTACACTTATCATTGAAATCGCGAAGAATCTTGTAAAAGTTCGCCCATATAACAGTAGTCATGACCTCAGAGGCATTTATGTAAATGAAGAATTTACTCGAAAAGTACTTGCGGCTGTTGAGTTCGACGATGAATTAGGAGGTTAGTATTTTAAACTGCCAGTTTGTTCCAAAGTGGTGGCAATTACAATTATTAAACAAAAAATAATCAGGTGAAAGTACGTCTCACATTTAAGCACTAAATTTGTGTTAATAATAAATTTAATTTGTTTAATTGGTTTTAGAATATGTCCAAAATGGATACTAAAGAAAACTTTGTATTTAAGTGTTACAGATCTGTTAATAATTTATTGTCTGGTTAAAGGAATCACAGAGTTGCCAAGTAATTTAAAGTATGCATTACGATTTCCCGAAAGACCAAGATTGAATGCATTCTTAGCGCTGGGAAGTCGAACGTGGCATTCCGATGACGTGTTTCCGTTTTTCCAAACATCCGGTCCGAGATATCCATTTTCAAATGAAGGTGGTAATCATCCAGGTAAGAATAATATGTTTAACTTATTCTAGTATGTAATGGATTAATTCTGACAGACAACAATATAACAATCGTAAACAATTTGTAAATTTTTAATTAATGTTACTTCTCTAAGCTTATTACACAATAAATCTGAATACTTCGAGATATTACTTTCAATAATAAGTATTACTTTATTTAATACGCTTTTACGCAACACATAAACATAATCAAATGTGAAAACATTCTTTTCTCAAAAAATATTCAAAACGTATTTGAAATTACATTATCCGGGAGTGTCATCAGGTCCATGAGGTTAAAATCCTACCTACATGTATGGCACTTAAACCCGAATACTGGGTTTGGTGCCATTATACATGCGCTAAGAGGTCCAGGTCCATGACAAAATTATGTGTTTGTTTCCAGAAAATTGATTCTAAAACGAAGTAAATGATGTGTTTGTTTCTGATAATCAAGCAAGAAATTGTATTATATTAAATTACTATCACCGATTAAATCTCTTTAAAAACAAAATACCTTCTCCTACATTATTAATTTTTTAGGCTACGTAAACGAGCTATTCATCGCCTTACAACATTCGCTATCAATGGAGCTAATATCTCGTCTCACAAGTAGAAACTTACGTGACTTCAAAGTACACATACAAAGATATCCTCATCCATCATACATAGAAGATGTAGCGATGAATACTATGCGGCTTATAGTTCCGATGTTTGTTATGATCAGCTTCAGTTACACAGCTGTTAATATTGTTAGAGCGATTACTGTGGAGAAAGAGTCGCAACTCAAGGTATTTTTTTATTCGTCTTTTATTAACAGAACTATTAATCATTGAAAGAAAACTCTTGTGCTAGACTTAAGTATTTGATTTTTTAGTATAAATCCTATTTTAAAGGCTATGATCCTACAGTATAGTACACTACGGCATTCAGAATTGTGACATGTCTTAATATTTTTACTGTCATAAATCCTTTTTACTTCATAACTGTAACTTTTTTTCGCGCTGTATATCTTTTATAACGTCGGAATTAAAGTCTTAATATTATGAAAACATAATTAAATTTTGTTATACTTCTCATTAACTTAACTACCATTAACAAAGTGTGTCTCATAAAAACAAAAAATAAATTTTCAATGGTCAAATGGTCGTCTCATTCAAATTGGTTCTTCAGATAAATAAATGCAAATCAAACAACATACGTGTCCTATAGGTATTGTGAATCAGAATTATTTCGATACAAATCAGCCCGTAATGTAAAATGTCTCTATTTTTTTAGGAAGTAATGAAAATTATGGGTCTCCCAACATGGTTGCATTGGATTGCGTGGTTTTTCAAACAATTCGTATACATGTTAATAATTTCCATTCTTCTCGTTGTATTACTTAAGGTAAACTATAACATAATTATATTAGGTTATGAATGACATTACGTATTTACATGATTTTTGTAATGTATTATTTCTTTTAAAAAAATTAAAGTTTTATTACTTAAGTTTTAGAGTTGCACATTTTGCGCCTGCCTACTTACTCGTTCATAACTATTGAACTCAATTGGAGAGAGACCAGAGTCCAAAGACTCCGGAATTTTACCGGATTTTCATATAAACTCACAAAGTTCCGGACTTCCGGAACTTTGTGAGTTTATATGAATGATTGGTAAATATTTAATGTCATTTTTAGATAACATGGTTTACCAACCGATATGGAGATATCAGCTATGCAGTGTTTACAAATACGCCATGGACAGTTCTTCTATTCTTCATAACTTTGTATTTGACTTGTATGATCTTCTTCTGCTTCATGCTTAGTACCTTCTTTACTAAAGGTAAGTTTTTATCACACATGATCAGCAATGATACACTTTGTACATGGACTCTCATCGATGTTATGTGACGTAGCAAAAATAAGTACCTATATAATATTGTCTTTTATTAACATAAATATTACTCATTTAAAGAAAAACACTTTGTTTGTTGATTAAGTTATGTATTTTACAAAATTTAAATATATTATATTATAACATTAAGTAATTATTTTGTTTTGTTTTAGCCAGCACGGCAGCATTATTCACTGGTGTGGTATGGTTCTTGACGTATCTGCCATCGTTCCTCCTCGGCGTGGAGGCAGAGGTTCCACTTTATATTCAAGTGCTGACGTGTGTAGCTATCAATTCGGCAATGTCATATGGATTTCAGATACTAATTTCCGAGGAGAGTCTTCACGGTATGAATTATTTTGTATGGGTGTATTTTGGCGGCTGAAATTGCGTTGTCCTAGTTTATTCAATATTTTATATTACATAGTCGGTTTTTATTACGTGTTTAACGAGATATATTTCTTCCCTCCCAAACTTATACTATAGACAAAATAGAGCATCAAATACTAAAAATTATTTTGTCTATAAAATAATAGTTTGTTCGATTAAATAGAAAATGAATATAAATGTTCACTTTGACGAAGGGATACTAATTTTGTCAATTATTCAGTTGCGTTTTATGAGCATATAAATATCATTTAATGCGTTGTTTTAGGTATGACCTGGGACAGCTTTTTCAGTACCCAAAGCTTGGACTCGAATCGATTACTGTTTGGGCATGTCATATTGATGTTGGTGTTTAATTCAATACTGTATATGCTAGTGGCATTATATTTGGAGCAAGTTTTACCAGGAACCTGGGGTACACCGAGGCCCTGGTATTTTCTGTTACAGAAGTCATTTTGGTTCCCGTCACAAGAGAATATGTCAGGTTTGTAATAAAGAATGTTGAATATTATACAGAAAAATCATAGTATCATATAAATTAGTTTACAACGAAAAATCTATTTAAATCCTATGATATATTAAAGAGAGATAAATAAATATATATATATTATAAGACCCCGGTTGACTGTAGAATACTGATTTCATCTTCTAAAAACTATGTATACGGTCACAAGATTTTTTAAATTAATAAAACTAGGTTGTTTTTTGTTTCCAGATTTAGAATTTGAAAATAATGAAATGCCTATAGTAAAAGAGAATGACCCAACAGATCACGAAATTGGTGTCAAAATAAGAGTAAGTAAACAATTTACCACCGGTTCTTAGTGTCATATAAAAATGAGATATTTTAATAATTTGGTTTTATAAAATCGGACGCGCTTATGACTGTCATTTCTTGTTATAAGGTTTTCAATATTCACACAAACTAATTGTGTACAATTGAAATTAAGTTTAACATATTAAGTAATAACATTCGTTTAAATAGTGTAAATTTAAATTAACTAAATACAACACACTCCTATTTGTAATGTGGAATGAAGATATGTCTTGTGTAAATGTAATGAATCTTGACATCAAACAAATCAGACATTGAAAACGTTTTTTTGTCAATAAACGAGGGTCACATTAGTTTTTACCATTATTTTACAGAACTTGACAAAAGTATACGGACCTAATACAGTGGTGAATAATATTAATTTGAATATATACGACGATCAAATTACGGTGTTACTAGGACATAACGGAGCTGGAAAATCCACAACTATCTCCATGTTAACAGGTAACGAGAGAGTCTAATTGTTTTGCGAAATTTTTGTCTTTCATGTAAGCTATTTATTGAATAAAAAAAAAATACTTATTTGAAATCGAGATTATGGCAGACACTTTTCTTTATCCGTTATATTTGAATTTCAGGTAATGTGCCTATAACGAGGGGTAGTGTTAAGTTGGCGGGTTATAATATAGCAACTCAATTTCAACTCGCGCGCGCTCACCTCGGTTTATGTCCCCAACATAACGTGCTCTTCAACGAGCTCACTGTACGAGAGCATTTGGAGTTCTTTGCGCGACTTAAAGGCTTCCATGGCAAGGAATTAGACAATGAAATTAACACGCTTATTGAAAAATTAGAAATGCAGGAAAAGGTGAGTTTAGTGTTTACAGTTTTTCTTTAAAAAAGCACACATATATAAATTAAAAAATATGTAACTTATACCAAGATATTTTTATAAGCGCGACTACTTATCGCAAGGTCTATCGGGTGGACAAAAGAGGCGATTGTGTGTTGGCATTGCACTGTGTGGGGGTGCTCGAGTCGTTCTGTTAGACGAACCTACGTCAGGCATGGACCCCGCTTCACGAAGAGCTCTTTGGAACCTCTTGGAGGATGAGAAAAAAGGTATTTATATTGCTACTCATAACTATAAATACTATTTGTAGATATATACGTGTATATACTAAAATTTGAAAGACCGTCAGTGCACTTGCGACCCCCCGGCTGAGTGTGAGCCCATTTGCCGCCTAAGTATATTATAAAAAACATTAGTTTCGAATTTCTGATATATTAACTGAATATTATAGAAAATCCTGTTATATTACAGAAAATCTTTTTGTAGTAATTATTTTCTTTTATTTTGTTTTTTAAAAATATTTATTTTTAGGAAGATCAATGATTCTAACAACACATTTTATGGACGAGGCTGATTATTTGGGCGATCGCGTGGCTATCATGTCCACCGGTGCCTTACAATGCATCGGTTCTCCGTACTTCTTGAAGACGCACTATGGCATAGGATATACTCTTGTAGTGGTCAAAGACGAGGGATTCCAATTGGATATTTGCACTAAAATCATTTGCAAACATTTACCTGATACTGTACCTAAAGATGACGATGGTATGTACATATATTGAGTTTTAATTTATGATTTGTACTTTCATAGTTTTTCGTAGCAGGTATAGAATAGGCAGCAATATTTCCCAAATCTGAGTCTCCTAAAACTAAATGATTAAATAAAAAATTGTTTTTATTTCCTGTTGAATTTTAGGTTAGAAAATTTTAATCAGAAGTCGGGACTTATTTTCATGTTTACAGATTTTAATGCATGGGCCATTAAAGTTCGTTGTTTTTGGGTTTCTTGGACTAACTGGTTTCCTGAATCCGCAGGGGTGGTTTCGGCGCACCGTTGAAATTTTTTGCATCTTCAGACCCTGGACTTGGCTATGTTTTTTGTTGCAGGGCACGAGGAAAGCAGGAAGCGAAATGAACAGTTGTTGTTTTCCGTGAATTGTATTTCCCTATTTTCTTGTATATCTTATCAAATAGGCGCAATCTTTTGGCGATTAACTATACTTACCTCTATCAGCTTCGATTTTAAATGACTCATAGTACCGCAGTATTAGACCTAATTAATAAATTAAATAAGTCTATTATGTTTAAATTAATGGACTGTTCTATTACTTATCATCTGAACATAAAGAAAAATTGATCGTAAAATACCTTAACAAAAGTGTTATAGCGTATAAAAATACACGTTTAAACTCGTATAACATATATTTTCAAATTTTAATGAGGCCACACATTTTAATTAGATTATTTTTTAGCTGTGGAAGTTAGATATAGACTACCAAGCACAAACCGAGATGTCTTCGAACATATGCTAAATGAATTGGAAAATAACCGTTCTTATATTCGATTTAAGAACTATGGCTTAGTTACGACGACTTTAGAAGATGTTTTTATGTCGTAAGTCCAAATTTCCTATTTTACCCTGATTTTGATGTTAATACCATTTTTGATGAACTTACCATATTATAGTATAATTCCACACGCGAATTTACCTATACATCTACTTTTTAGAGTTGGCGCGGATACAGAAAATAGTTCAGTGTCTGAAGACGCGACGACTATTGGTGAACATTCCGATGATCTCAAAGACGATGGATTCAATGCCTCATCTCTGGGGGAATGTAAGTGTTAAGATTATACAGGCACGATAAATATAAAGAATGTAAACTTTTTCTAATATTCTTTCGGAATTGTCTTTTTCAGTGAACAGAGCGCAAGTAAACGAGACAGGTCTCAGTTTGCTCTGGCTCCACGTTAAGGCTACTTGGTTGAAATTATGGTTAGTCTGGTCTCGATCCTGGGGGGTACTGCTGCTGCAAATCCTGGTGCCTGTATTACAGATAAATATCAGTTTGGCAATCACAAGCTACGTTCTGATTAACCGCTCTTCTGTTATCGCCAGGATTTTATCACTTACTGAAGGGTAAGCGACTGTATAAAATCGTATTTATTACCATTCATAAATTATTACTTTTCAAACGACCAAGTTTATACGTAAATGAAGTAAAGTAATCTAATTTAAGTATACCATCTTGACTGAAATATCGTATTTAAACAATGGATACCTAAAGATACAATTCTCAATCCAAGTAATATATATTATATAAGTCATTATGTACTAGTTGAAGGACGATAAACTAATAGTTTATCGTATGTGATAATGATGAGATTAGCATTATTTGTTCCGTGTGTGGACTACGGAAATCTTAAAAAAAATTCAAATATTTAGATGTAAAGCTTATAGAGTGATTTAAATAAATATACAACTTAATTATATACTACTTATTACTCGTACAACAGTATCTCAATTTAAAAAAGGGTAGAGTTGAGACTTTCATAGACAATGTTAACTTTAGTTTGTGTCATGTTTATATGTCAGGGAATACTGTTCCAAAATTAATAATTGGATATCGTTCCCACTCTTTGTCTTAGATAGAAATTATGTCTGCTATACATGATCTGTATAAGTTTCTATGGTTTTCAACTTATCCTACGGTAACTCTTTAATATTGTAAGTGTGTAAAATTTGGCCAGAAATAGAGAGTGATAATGTTCATTTCATAAGTTTAGCCCGTACGACAACCCGTAGATATATAAGATACAGAGCCAGAAAATTTCAAAACAAATCTGCATGTGGTACTCTCTATTCTTTCTATTACGCAGATACATAATTAACATAGGTAAATATAGTATTTTGAGTATATGGAACGTTGATGGCTTCTAATGGTGTCATAGTTTTTGCTCGTTATAAATTAAGTTATTTGTTGTAAACAAATACATTTTTATAGGTACATTTCTACGGAGACGTTGCTTTCTTTCAATGGCACCGAATCTTTGTCCCTGGGGGGTCTGGCTAAGGCTGGCTATCAGCTGGTATTCAAAAACTCTGGTCTGGAGTCTATGTTACTGCATGACATAGATAATAGAGCAGTTGATGAATATTATTTGGAGCGAGTAAGATTTTTAAATCGTGCTTGTTATAATATTAATAAAAGAAGAAAATTTGTTTCTTTCGAAGAAAAAAAGGTGTCAAATCACAGAATTTCTGACTCGTTACATGATAATCACCCTACTTATTACCATTAAAAATATTGGCGGTCTCTCTAGTCTCATACTTATACTTTGTTTGCTGTAGTAATCCTGCGTAAACCAAAGACGATCGATTGTTAATACTAATCTGTCTTGCTCTTTTTCAGTGTTCTTTTAAATTTTAATATTATTTTGCCATAGTAAAACTGCTGTGTATCTTATATGTGGTCATTCTTTACACAACTTCTCTTTTAGACAAGAACTCCAGCAGCGATGGGTCTGCTACGGAACAAAATCCTGATAGGCGCCACCTTCAGTGAGGAAAGCGCAATTGCCTGGTTCAGTAACTTTGGCTATCATGACGTGGCGACATCACTCGCGACGCTTCACACCGCGTTGCTGAAGGGTCTTAACCCTGAAGCTAACCTTACAGTGTACAACCATCCTCTTGACGCTAGCTATAGAGATAATGTGAGTTTTCGATATATATAAATTTTAGTAGAAGACCACGATGACTTGAGAATCCACTGGCGAAATAGTCACCATGCCGAAATGCTGAATTCTCATGTACTTTGACGTATTGACGGGTCTGAATATTATTAGTAGGCCTGTATATAAAAAGTATCTTTAATTATACCAAATGATGATTTTTTTTTTTTTTTTTCGGATGCACGCCGACATTTTATGTACTTTAAGGCCACGTTGGTAAGGGCCCATGCCTATATTGAAAAGGGGTGAAGCTGCATGGAGCATCACTAAATGATAAAATATAATAGGAACAATATATATAACTTTATTACTTGTAATACTACTAATGTAAATTCTGTAATCAACATTTTATTAAGGGTATGAATGTATGAGATAGATGTAGGTAGCTTGCCATACAGTGTTGTTTTTAAAATCTTTATAAAAAAATTACAATTTATTTACAGACCGATCTTCAAACTATGGTGGCACTATTATCATCGCAAGTGGCCACTGCAGTCGGCAACAGTATGGCTATAGTCAGTGCCGTCTATGTCATATTTTACATAAAGGTACTAAGGTATTATAACTCAATGAACATTTGCTCAAATTGTACTGTAAGCGAACATGTAAATGATCTTGTATAACTTTTACTTTTACTACAATCCCCCGGAAAAAAAATACTGCAAACACTTGGACTCCTTATCCTAACCCAAGTTTGGACTATCGTTATATAAGTATAAACCCATTATTTTTTTAGGAACGTGTTATTCGCGCTAAGTTACTTCAAAAGGCAGCTGGCGTCCGTCCAATTGTGATGTGGGGTTCTTCAGCTGTCTTCGACTGGGTGTGGTTCTTATTGCTCAGTTTAACTGTCATCGTCTCCTGCGCAGCTTTCAATGTCGCTGGCCTTAGCACGCCATCTGAGCTTGGTAAATCAAAATAAGTTTTACACTTTAGTGCACCAAAACAAAAACATACATCAAATTATTTATAAATAATAATTTAAAACTCATTTTCACTCCATTACAACTATAGACTTTATTCTGTAAAAACTAACTCCCACAATCCTTCAAATCAAGTCGATCAAGAAGACACATAATAGACTAGTATAATTCTTAATCAACATACATACATAACATAGTTAAATATCAGTGCAGGCAAGTGACAAGATAGATAATATTCAAATTTAATAATTAAAAGTTTAAACACATTGAATTACATACTAAATTAAATTATAATTATGAATTTAAATTATAATAATAATAATGTAACTTATTATATGTATATAGTATATTATATGCGTTTTTGAGAAGTTGATTAAAAAGGAGTGTTAGTGGCTGATGCGCCTGTAATACAGGGGTCGCTCTTTCGAACCTCAGGTGAACCACAATGTTTAAAATACAATGTAATATACATTTTACCTTTTTCCATTTAGCATTTATATTTAAATAATATATGTATTCCAGGCCGTATGTACTTGTGTCTGATCGTGTACGGCGCCGCCATGTTGCCCCTACACTATCTCTTCTCGTTAGTGTTCAACGGACCAGCTGTTGGTTTCGTTATCATGTTCTTTATAAATGTACTTCTCGGTAAGTTTTATTACATAAACTATTTTGTGTTAATTAATAAGCATATTATATACATGAATAATAGTGGAAACTAAAGGGTTTTCACTGAACAAAAGATACATTTTGGGAATAATAATAATCATAAATGTGTTCTTCTTAACTATTTCTAATCATCTAGCAATAGCTACACATCAAAAATAATTTTCAAATTACAAAGCGCTGAGGTACGAAGAAGCTCGAGGAGAAGATAATAAACATTTGTAACGTTTGCAGGTTTAATGGGTGCTCAGATAGTAGAAAGTTTGAACCCACAAATGCTGAGCTCGGGTGGGCTAGCCGATTACATCGACTATATATTGCAGTTCTTCCCTCTATATAGTCTTATCAGCGCAGTAAGGTACATATTACTGAGTCGCACTTTAACATTTCAGGTATAGAGCTGGCTTGCTACTAAAACTAAGCTGTGTAAAAATTTAATTCTAACATATTGTTGTTGTGATTCGTTGATTTATTTCGTGGGACGGTCAAGAAAAGTTATAATATATGACTAGTGACTGGATCCTAAGGCAAACGATAGGAAGATGAGAATCTCGTACATGGAATGGACGTCGTTATATGCCTTTATGAAATAAATATTGAGCTTTAAGTTTTAATGTTTTCTCTAGCGGGTTTGACACTGAATTAATTATTGATAGCGAGCCTTCCTCCATGATATTCGATCAATTTTCCTAATTTTCAAATCTCTCGGCTCGGCACACCAAAAAAGTAAATTCGGCCTAGTGGTGACCGAAATTAGTAGGAACTCTTCAGCTTTATAATAGTAAAGTTTCTGTCCCTGCCAGGTCCCTAAACCACATCGGCCTGACGGAG
This sequence comes from Pontia daplidice, assembly GCA_963693355.1. Taxonomy (NCBI): domain Eukaryota; kingdom Metazoa; phylum Arthropoda; class Insecta; order Lepidoptera; family Pieridae; genus Pontia; species Pontia daplidice. Next base: position 3,396,690 of record CAVNZL010000007.1, on the reverse strand, counting down.
TTTTCATGCTTGGAGATGTGCGACTATTTGTTATCGAATTTCCCTAACCTAAAAGAATGCACCATGCAAAGCATATGCGAAAATGTCACGGAAAATTGTTGTGGTATGACCTTGTGAATTATATATAATTGTACCCTTACTACTGAAAACAAAGTACCTAATTTAAATCGAATAATTTTGTTTTTATTCACATACTATTTTAATGTTCAATAGGTATTTTTTCGTTTAAATAATAATAACGATATTTGGTTTATTCTTGTCTTATAAGGGTCAAGTCACCTTGGGCGAAAATTTTCCGAAAAAGACCTTGATCTATTTAAGGAGTTAATTAAGTAAATAAATATTAATAAATTAAGTAGATAAATATATATCCTGTTATCTATAACTGTTTCAGTTCGCGAAAACCCACATTTTGAGTGGGAGAAACCGGGAATTTCTCGTTACCTTCTGAGTATGCTGATCTCCTGCGCCGTGCTGTGGGTGATGTTGATGCTGTTGGAGTACAGATTAATTCAGAGGGTACATATTTTTTTAAACATATAGAAAAAATAAAACACCCATTTTGTACAAAAAAATAACATATTAAATTATGTGTAAAGTGAATCATTTCACAATTTGGAACATCTAGGGCCTAATAGGGCCTACGAATTGCCGAAATAAATTGATATCGCCCTATTTCCAATGACTTAAATGCGCTTACTTACTAGTAGGAAGTATATCATCACTTATATAACTTTTCCAGTTATTCACATGGAGCAAACACCCGCCTCCGCTAGACGAAGCGAGCCTGGACCCGGACGTGGCCGACGAAGTGCGTCACGCGAAGCGAGCGCCGCTCTCTGCGCACACGCTCGTTGCGCACTCGCTCTCCAAGTACTACGGGAAGAATCTCGCGGTCGATCACATATCTTTCAGTAAGTTTAATGTTTAACTACAGTAAATTTAGTTATTTTTTATCATAGAATTTGTCAAAGCCAAAAAAATTAATTCACTTAAAATCATCTACATACATCACTTAGGATCACACTACCAACAACTACAATACGTTTACGCTACTTAAAACGCGTGGTCTAGGACGAATAGCCAAAGTGAATTGGAACTTATATGGTATTAATATTTGTTGCACGAGAAATGTAGACATACCTTTAAAATGTGAAATAATATAACCCCTTTTGCAAATGGCAAAACGAAATTATTGTAGGCCTTCTGACTTTAGTATCTTTATACTAATTTTTAAAAATTATTCATACAAATTAAAGGGGTGTGCAATTATTTTTAACCATAAAAATATTTAGTTTTTCTATTCCCTTAAAAACAATTTTCGATTTATTTTTTTGTTACAAAATAACGGTATAAGTGATATGACGTACAGTGAATTATTATAACATTGATTTTATGTGTACGGCTAATATATTAACTGAATAGCTTTTATTATTCAGCTGTGGGTGAAGGAGAATGTTTTGGTCTTTTGGGAGTAAACGGCGCTGGAAAGACCACAATTTTCAAAATGCTGATGGGAGATGAGTCCATTTCAAGTGGAAACGCTTATGTTTCCGGACATTCGGTGAGAACTAATCTTACCAAAGTTTATGAAAATATTGGTAAGTATTTATCGAGCATGTTATGTAACCTTTGGTTAAGCCTTTATAGCGTCTTCAAACAAACGCTGAAATGTGTCAGACCTATTCTCAATTTTGTATGATAAAAAATACAAGTTTACCACTAAACAAAAGTTTTATATATATGTAGGTTAGTTAAATGATCTACGGTTCTCCGGTAGAATATAGATTTCTACGGAACTAAATATTGCCCTCACCGCAAACAAGCGAAAATTAATTAATCATACAGAAATTAATTATACATTAAATAAATTATTATACAAAACTTAATTATTTCATGATAATATATAGCTATTTATCGTCAACTAATGAACTGTTAAGATATGCTTTCATGTTAAATAGTTGTTAAATTTTGTTATTTTCTGTAGTCAAGCATTCGTTGACAGGTTGATGTTCATCATGAGAGGATTATTCTTGTTCAACCTTTTCTTAAGCCAAATCTTCATTTATTATTACTCTATAAAGAATATTTGTTATTTTTCATATACTATTCGCTATCCACAGGATACTGTCCCCAGTTTGATGCAGTCTTCGGCGAACTGACGGGACGCGAGACGCTCCGCTTGTTTTCATTATTGCGTGGTATCCGGGACGAGTATTCTACTGCGCGTGCGCATACGTTGGCCGCTGCGCTTGGATTTGCAAAGCATTTGGATAAGAGGGTAATGAGCGATGAAGAAATTTACATACACTACTCCTATTTCGAAAAGTTTTTTCAACTAATACCCGTTATCCTTCGTAACCTTCAGGTGGACCAGTACTCTGGCGGCAACAAGCGCAAGCTGAGTACGGCGATTTCTCTGATGGGCGGGGCTCGACTCGTGTTCGTGGACGAGCCCACTACGGGCGTAGACCCCGCCGCTAAGAGACAAGTATGGCGGGCACTCAGAACTGCGAGGTACGTCCACATTAAAGTTAATAACCGATAAGAAGAATTGGAAGTCAGTTCAATAACTTTCATTGTGTGTGTTCCAGACGCGCGAACACGTCTTTCGTGCTGACATCACACAGTATGGAGGAATGCGAAGCGCTCTGTTCGCGTTTGACCGTGATGGTGCGCGGACGATTCCAATGTCTGGGGTCGCCGCAACATCTTAAGAATAAGTTTTCGCAAGGTTTGTTAAAATACCAGAAAACTACTTTGCCTTAAGGCAAGCTGATGTCTCAAGACTACAATAAGTCAGACCTTTATTAGCTCATATCATCAGTGCTGCATTTGTTTAGTTTAAACGGAATTGATATTTATTTACCCTTATTACGCCTCGTAGCATTAACATTAATAACATGTATAATTTAAACCTTATATTGTATAATCACTTACAAGATTGGCGTGTGTAAAATTCTAAAGATTCTGTTGAGAGGAGATAACGAAACTTATATTGTTTTTCAGGATTCACTTTGACAATAAAAGTGAAATCTGAAAATGAAAATCCTGCTTCTGGAGAAAGCAATGTTGAGTTAGTAAAATGTTACGTAATGGAGAACTTCAACAATCCCCGATTGATGTAAGTATAATCTGACCTTAATCAAAAAAACGACCTACCTGTATTATTGTCATCGTTCTAATGTGATACTTACCAAATCTATGCATATGTGTTGTTTGAAACAGATATAATGTACGTAAACAAATTTTACGGTCCTACTCTGGTCGACGAAAAAAAAGCTGATAGGAGAGTAAATTTTGTGATAAACTTACTCTTAAATAATTCGAGTTATTTAAACATTGATTATTGCCTGGTGCTTATAATACTGCTCAAACATATTAAAGTTAAAAAAGGTAAATAAATTCCTTCCTAATAGTGAGAATCTAATTTAACTATTCCATTTTACGAAAGTGCTTATGCATTGATAATAGTAATATATACTCTATAATTATATTTTTTTTTTTTTTAATTTTTTTACATTCCCCAGGGAGCAGTACCAGGGCCTAATAACGTATTACCTCCCAGACCGCTCCGTGTCCTGGTCCAAAATGTTCGGAATCATGGAGACGGCTAAGCGGACGCTCCCACTTGAAGACTACAGCATTTTACAAACATCCCTCGAACAGATATTCCTACAGTTCACTAAATACCAGCAAGGGGTCGAGGAAACTACTGCTTTATAACTTTAATTGTTTGAGATTAAAGTTATTAAAGGCTTTAGCTGAGGTCAGCGAAGTAAAGAGATGTATCTACTATTAATAATATTAATAATATAAAATTAGCGTGCCGTCATAAAAATATACTTGGTGCATTTTTTTTTATACTGAATTCGCAACGGTCTTACTTTATTCATAATATGATTATAAACGATAAAATTAAGCCACATTTTAGAAATGTTTATATGTGTAAAGGTCGGCAATGTTTTTTTTTACACTCACTGTGTCTTAAAATGTGTATATAAGTAAAAAACCAAGACACTGACATATATATACCTACACTTTAAGTATTGTCATTAAGATTTAAAATTAATATTGTGTTCTTAATTAGAAAATTACATCGTAGATTAATAAATAACGATTTCAAATTATGTAAGCTTTTATTTAAAAATATTGTAAACCTACGTACAATGCAAACGAACACGTTTTTTTTACATAATACTTTAAATACAGTAAAACTTAAGGCAACTTACAGATAAAAATTCAAGCCCAATATTCAGTTTTGAAAAAAAAACACATTTGGTCTCGATGACACACTATTTTGAACATACCCGTGTCACTTCCATAGTCCATATTCCATAGTTCATATTGCCATTTTATATTTCCATGGTGAACAACAGAAACATTTTTATTGAATTCACATTGGAATTCAAAAGTAATGCATACATACAAACATATATCACATTGGTATCCTTAAAGAACACAGCTGATGCCCAAAAGTTAAATTTAGATCTTCATAACTTACATAAAATAATGAAATATCTGAATATATTTAATCTGATATTGTATCAATAAATAGGAACATAAATATCACTGAATCTTTGTTGAAAAAAAAAATCACAAACTATCACAATTTCAATTCGATTTATACTGAAAAAATATTTTTTTACCACTTTAAGTAGTGAATAAATAATTATAAATTTTAAACTTATTTCATTGGCTAATAAGTTTCATTCAAAGAGGTGGACATAAATATATATTTGCTAATTGAAAAATAGTATTTCATTATCAACTACTTTTTAGAAAAACACTCCAAAGCCCATCTTAATTAAGTTTTGAAAAACTATTTTTTTTGTTGAAGGTGGATAACAAAAAAAATGTCTCAATTACATTATTCAAAAGATATCACATTGTATAGTAGCGACCATTAATGGCTGCGAATATAAATCATGAGCTAGCTTTTTTATGAAGAATAGCTTTTACCTTACCAAATAAGTACATATTAAACGGCGCCTATATACTTTATAATAACTAGCAAATGCTCTTTTTTCTATGAAAAAAATATTGTACACAGGGGACAGTATGTAGGCGATTGTTCACTTGTTGATGATCTATTTTAACTCTTAATTATTAACACACTTGTATTTAGTAAGTACTCAGTACAGAATATCAGTCAGGCAAAAAAAAAATTGTATCTTTATCAATATATTGAGACACAATTCATAAAATAGAGAAACAGACAATGTCACACACTGGGCTTTATTAAGGTCTATATCAAAAACTTTTACAAAACGATCCTCTAACATTATTGAAGCTTTGATAAAAGAATGCATTTGAATGTAAAGCCCTCTAAATCTTATCTAAGTACATCACATCGAATTTATTATTAGAATACAAAAAGTAATGTAAAAAATCGAATTCGAAAGATTTTGACGTGATTACGTTATTTCTCTTAACGTGACGTTTAAGTACTATTGAACTTTGTGACTTTAAGCGTGTACTTGCTTGACTTTTCTTAACATAGCTTTGTTTCAATAATACTGGAAAAATAAATCAGTTTAGTGACCCCCATATAACTAATATGGGGTCTAAGTGCCATTTTATAAAAAGTCCAGTGTCAAATAATTTTAACTTCACAATACATTTACACATATTCTACCTAGTTGGCCAAAACGGCCGATTGCACTAAATTAACTAGTTACGTACGCGAGTTCTCTCGCATACGCGTAAATTGTAAAAATACTTGTTCGAGTGTGGTCTGCGACACGGAGTAATCTTCGACGGGGTAGAGCGCTCTCGCTTCCTCCATTTTGTCGAACAACTGCCACCAGAGCAGCTCTGGGTCGTGGATGTAATACGTACTTATGCCGAGGTAGGTTTCGCTACAAGGAATTGTTATAGCGTTATTTCTTCTTACAAATTATTGTTTAAGCAAATATTGTTTCAGCTTGTATTGTTCCCACCCCATTCAATGGATGCAATAATTAATTTTACAGAGTTTATAATTTTTTTTTTAACAAAATTGCTTTTATAAAATTATATAATTTTTTATTAAGAATACTGATAAATTGCGTATAATAATAACAGTTTGATTTTTTTTAAATAAATTTATAATTAAAAAAAAAAATAACCAATTAAGAGTAATTCTATCAATTAGGTGTCCTTTATAGCTAAATTGAAGGTACTTACATATGTCTAGCTTCCTTAAAGTTGGCTATGACAAACTCTCTTATCCTTGCAACATCTGCATCCTTTTGTGGAGTCTCTTTACATTTCACAATCAGTGTATAACCTAGAAAAAAAATTACTTTGAGTGCTGTCAAAAATTTTCATAGCACAGAATCGGATTCACGTCATATGCGTGAGCATCTGCCGTTGACTATACAACTTATTAGTCTAAAAAACATTGATTACAAAATTTTATCGGATAGCTGGAAGAGTTGATTCATTCGAATAAGTATAATTTTAATAACATCTAAATATTGCGTAGCTGGTTTTAGCTAACCTGTGTTCATTCACAGAGTGCTAGAAGCCAATAAGAGACCTGCACATCGTACGTTAGAGACGCGCTCAATGTACTTGTAAAATATTAATAGTCAAGATTGTCCTCAATCATCAGAAGATTAATTCTATAATCGTTAATTCGATTTGTAAATAACGTCATTTTTACAATGCCCTCTTTATTATATTTGAGTTATATATTCTAAAATAACAACTTGTTTGCGGGAGATTTCCATCCGATAGAATTCCAGATGGAATGCAGAGTTGGTGCGGATCTTGCGACGATGAAGCGAGGCAAGTGATAGTGTCCGATTATTATATAACAAGTTTTATTAAAATCGGTCCAGTCGTTTGCGCATGAAGAAGTGACAAGCATACGCACACGCCCACAAACGTGCCTGTATCATATTTCTAAGATAAATAATGCAGTATGACAAACCTTGTGAGAATTTATTCTTAAGGTGCTGCAGCGGCCCGAGACAGAAGAGTCGCCCGTTGACCATAACAGTCAGCCGCGAGCAAAGCGCTTCGCATTCCTCCATACTGTGCGAGGTGAGTACCACGCTACGGCCCGATACCACGGCGTCACTGATACAACGCCATACTCGACGTTTCGATGCCGGGTCCATACCTGTCAACATTTTATATGGGGTGAATTTCACTGGTTGGAAGTTTCTGGAAGTACTGTCGATCTGATCGAGTGACATCTCTGTTAACATTAAAACTAAAGCACTTCAACTTGTTATTGCGTTTGTATTTATTGTATTTACTTTTATTACTCTTACTTGTTATTTATTGTATTGAATATACATAAATTTAAATATAACAATATACGAGCCATCTCTAATAGCTTGAAGTAGCCTTCTTATAGACTAAGTTAAATAAGATTCTACACATCTACCCTTAAGCACAACTTCGATAAAACACACATACAAAACATACACACAACATGTACACATACTCATAATACAATACACTGACAGATGCTTGCACGCTATGTAATGCATGTTTATATCTTTATTTTATATATCGATATAGATATTATGTTTAGTTTTTAGTATGTATGGCACAGGCATAATTAATTGAAATGGTTTTTATTTTTATTATTTATTGTTATTAAGAAGAGAACGTAGCATATTTTACTAACATATTAAACTACTTATATATATGGTGTCTGTCTGAAAATAAATTTATTATTATTACTATATATATTCGTAGTACCTGTTGTAGGTTCATCGAGAAACACCAAAGGGGCATCTCCCAACAGAGCGAGTGCGGTGCTTATTTTCCTTTTCGTCCCACCACTGCATTCGTGAACCTTAAACACCAAAAATCGAAACTAAATAGAACTATTTTTTAATATTTGTATCACCATATAATTAAAATACCATTCGTTGTACGTTAAAAAGTTCTTTTTACTTCTATGATAAAAGATGACCATATAAGTTTTTTTAAATTAAAATAATATAAAAATACCTTTTTATCATAGTGCTTTGAGAATCCAAGTTGTTCTGCAAGTTGTAAGGCCCACTCAGAGCCGATTTTCACCGGGATACCGCGAAGTAGGCAGAATATCTTGAGTGTTTCGCGCGCAGTAAGGTTTTCTAGCAAGGCATCGAACTGCGGGCAATAACCTATAATAACATAAGCAACATTTCTCTTAGTGGATAGTTTAAGTAGTCTAAGTTTATATGACACCGATACGTTACTTCAAAATATACAAAAATTATCGAGAGTTGATTTTTATTGAAATTCAAAGAATTATTGTTGGAAGTTTCTTGAGTCCTAAGAAAGAAATATGGTTTAATCATTAGTACGGTCGGAATAGGGTGCTGAAACAACTTTAAAAAAACAACGTACCCATATGTGCGTGCACGTCCCGAATTTGCGTCTTAACGGACATTCCGTGTACGTATACGTCACCCGCACTGAGCCGAGCATCTCCTGTCGCCATACGGAACGTACTAGTTTTACCAGCGCCGTTGATTCCCAATAGTCCGAAACATTCGCCTTTACGAACCGCTAAAAAAGACAAGCTGCGATCAGTTTGTACATTGATAATTCTAATAGATTCTTTAGAGTTAGAAGTAGAGAAAAATATGTCTTAATAAAGATTTGTATTAAATTTTTCTTGTAATTGCGGCAATATCTGTGAAAATTTCAACTGTCTAACATCAAGGCTTATGAGATACATGGTGGTGACCGACCGAATAATGAAAGGCAGACAGCGAATCTTAGTATTTGGTACGGAACTCTTAAAATGATAACTTACCAAAAGTGAGTCTATTGACAGCGAGAAACTCCTTGTAGTACTTGGTGAGGTCTTTGCAGATCAGGCTGTGCTGTGCCAGTTCGGCCTTGGTGAGTTGCTGCACGGTTTGCCTTTCTGCTGCCACGTCACTGTCTTCGTCCGGACTAATTGGTAAGGGCCGGTAAGGGGTCTCCGAGTAGAATATCTGAAGAAGAATCGATATGATAATAATTCATGAGTGAAGCCTGCAAGGAGTTTTTATTGTAGAAGGGAGTTTTTAAATTTTTTTTTGGCTATAGGCTGTAATTAAATAAATAAATAAATAAATTTTTAGGAACAGTTAATTATATCCGATTAAAGCACTTCTTTTTTTACTTCAATTAATATAATAATTATTTAAAGCTTAGAAGTATACTGTATAGGTGAAATAGTTATAAAATAGTTCCATGATACAAAAAATGTATTATTGCTTCTCCAGTATTGACTATTGTTTGAAAATAAATCTGGAAAAACAATAACAATACATATTTTGGATCGATCATTATTTGGAATTTCCTTTAGTCTACTCAATGAAGCTTTTAGAGGTAGTAATTTTATATATTCTAAAAAAAAATTAGGTTATTTATAAAAGGACTCTTAATGTCAAAAATAAAATAAGACGTTATTTAAATTGGAAAGTAATAAGTTGAATTTTTCATACCTTATTAATCACTTCGTACTCCTTGATAAGCAGAACTGAGAATGCTATGACACCGACTAATGTCATCATGAAGAGGTAACGCCCGATACCCGGCTCCTCCCATTTCAAAAACGTGTTTTCATCCAGGTCTGAAAACGTGAATATTATTTCTATACTATTTTTATAACATTCAAACATTTAGACAACTTTAACGAGACATTTATTATTAAACTCTCAAAACTTGCCTCACAATCACACCGTGAACAAAAACAAAAAAAAATCAATAAAATTTTTCTGAAAATACGTAAGTATTATATAATAATAAGTAAAATTAAGTAAAAGTAAGTAAGTAAGTAGTAATAAGTACATTTTTGAGCTAGCTACCAGCAGTTTTACTGGTATAAAATACCCTCACACAGCATTCTGTCTACAAATGGACAAACATAAAAATACTTAATCAAATTGCAATCAAACGAACTCTGTCACATACTCACAATTATAATATTGATGAATATGAATAAGTAATATTCTCCTGTAAATTATTGATGATGGAGAACCTCAGACGAAGTATTGTTTTAAATTAAATCAGAATAAAATATTCCTCTACGCAATCACAAAACTTAAAATAATAAGAATAAGACTCACGTACTACAACACACGGTCATGTTAATTTGCGTGCACAGCGACTGTCTCGTACAATTCTGAAGCTCCAGTTGCGTACAGAGGCCGTCGCATATCAGCATCTTGAAAGAGGATAGGCTCATATCCCTGTAAGATTTATAACATAAAGTTAAAATAACTTAATAAAATCCTGTGTCGCTGTCTGTGGTTGGTGGTTAGTTTATACTTGTATGCCGGCGTACGAGTGCGTCGCCTGCCTTTTCATTCACAAAGGAAGTTACTAAGCATATTTGGATAGTTTTTTTAGATAAAAACATTGTTGGTTCGATCCTACCGAGAATCAATTATAATTTTTTTTTTATACAATATAAAACATTGAAGCCATACATTTTTATATGCTTTTTTTAGTCAAATCTGGTTCAAAAATGAATTCCATATATCCAGCACAACCATTCTGTTTTCCATTTTGCTCGTGATTTTTCATAAAATGAGCGTCCGTTAATTCAGAGCTACAGCTTCAGACTCGCGCCCTCAAAAGATAAAGTCGCTTAAATGCTTGATTGTAAATTAATTATTGTATAATATAAAAATTCAATCTTACTTGAAACTTCTGCTCATACAGTAAAGCGGTAATGGCGCGAACACCCAATCAAATATTCCGGCGTAGTAAGGACTGCCAAATTCAGGCAAACGTAGCACCTCCGTGATTAGAAACGGCATGCAACCTGAAATGTATATTCGAAAAAATTTATTTACATCCTACATACTTTATTAAATAACTTTCTATTAAGCAATATAATTTATAAGACAATATTAAGTCTTTATTTTTATTCTAACATTTCGTATGCCTTTCAGCTGCCGTGGTCATGGCCAGACTGAAATGAGTTTGAACACATAGTCATTGTAAAGCCATCTATTCCTACTAAGGTGATAGTGACAGGGTCTAGGTATAAATGAAAATTAGGAATTGCGTTACAAATCTTTTTATAAAAAAGTAAAAAAAAGATTTCTTTACTACTGCTACCAGAATTGTCCAAAATATTCACAGTAATTATGTAATTATGGAGACAGAGGCATACCAAAACTAGAACGATTGCTGTTCCAAGTTGGGATTAAATAATAAAAAAGAAAATTACCAGAAAATATATTCACGAAGCACATTTTCGAGAATCCAGTTGCTGAAGCATCGAAACAGAAGGAAGCCAAATAGTGTAGTGGTATCGTCGCTAGCGAAAACACCACGAGTACAAGAAGGACTCTGCCTGAAACAACATTAATATATCAATTTTATACTATTTTTCGTATACATAATATTATTTGGACGAAATTTAATGTAGTTAAAATAAAAACAATTTCTCAATCAATGAAGCAATAACAGCTTTTTGATCTTATCTAATGTATCTGTCGACCACTAAATGGTTACATAACCTGTCAAATATTAAAAAATCAAAACGAGAAAAAAATAGGAATTTTTTATTTATTATATATCAAATATTATATAAATATAATTCTCATGACACATTTCACACGTTAACTTCAAGATAACCTAATACATTTGTTATGGTGGGTGGTAACACACATAAACATAAAATTTCATAATTTTTTATAAATAATATCTAAACCACAGATATTGTACGTACACAGAATATCACCGGGGAATTCACCGGTAACTATGACAGCAACTGGGTGGTAAATATTTCTGTTGTAAAATTTAAATAAGCAATTTAAGAACATACCCAACTCCTCTGGCGTAGAGAGCGTAGATTCTTGGAAGAAGGCAAGAGTGAGGACTATCGTCATGTAGACGCACAGCATCCAGAACCAGTCCCAGATGAAAGAGCACGTCCAAAGAACTGCGGGCCGTACTCCTGATATTCTCTGAAGGAGTTTGGCGCCGCTAACGCGCTCCTATAACCCACCAGTGGGAAAAATTATTAGAGGGCTAGAATACCACCCCAACTTATATCTGGTTTAACCAGTGGCGAGGTGAAAAGGGACCCAAATTACTGATTTATAACAAATAAGAAATGTTAGTGAGATAATTTTTGTATATTATAAAGTTATGACTTGTTATGAATACAAAGTGCTTTTTTATTTTTAGATTAGCTTGTATTATGGGTACTAAACTATGAACAGATGCGTACTTATAGTTTTTATTATAAAACTCTGACAATACAAATGACCGGAAATCGAACCGGCGACCCTTTGTTCAGCAGTATGTAGTGACAATGGCACCAAGTGGGTCAATAAAATAATTGTTTAAAAATGCAATCCAAACTAACCTTTATAACAAACAGCACAAGGAACGCAGTGACGAACGCCATACAAAAACCGATATTGAATGCGAACTGAAATCCTAAACTGCTACCCGACGCTAGAATTCTAACCTGAAAATATTAATAAATGGTATTAGGAAAAATATAATCACTTTGCGACGGTAAAAAATAAAAAATCTAAGGGACCCAATTTACTAGCAATACCCTCAAACCCCTCCGCGAAATACCCTCAAACACTCATCGCACGTTTCGTCCCAACACTGGAGCATCCACCGGACCACACTATATATTTTAAACAGCGATTTGTACCGAGTCTCGAAATTGTGAGCAATATTTTAAACAGCGATTTGTACCGAGTCTCGAAATTGTGAGCAATATTTTAAACAGCGATTTGTACCGAGTCTCGAAATTGTGAGCAATATTTTAAACAGCGATTTGTACCGAGTCTCGAAATTGTGAGCAATATTTTAAACAGCGATTTGTACCGAGTCTCGAAATTGTGAGCAATATTTTAAACAGCGATTTGTACCGAGTCTCGAAATTGTGAGCAATATTTTAAACAGCGATTTGTACCGAGTCTCGAAATTGTGAGCAATATTTTAAACAGCGATTTGTACCGAGTCTCGAAATTGTGAGCAATATTTTAAACAGCGATTTGTACCGAGTCTCAAAATTGTGAGCAATATTTTAAACAGCGATTTGTACCGAGTCTCGAAATTGTGAGCAATATTTTAAACAGCGATTTGTACCGAGTCTCAAAATTGTGAGCAATATTTTAAACAGCGATTTGTACCGAGTCTCGAAATTGTGAGCAATATTTTAAACAGCGATTTGTACCGAGTCTCGAAATTGTGAGCAATATTTTAAACAGCGATTTGTACCGAGTCTCGAAATTGTGAGCAATATTTTAAACAGCGATTTGTACCGAGTCTCAAAATTGTGAGCAATATTTTAAACAGCGATTTGTACCGAGTCTCAAAATTGTGAGCAATATTTTAAACAGCGATTTGTTATCCGAGTCTCGAAATTTTCAGCAATATTTTAAACAGCGATTTGTACCGAGTCCCCAAATTGTGAGCAATATTTTAAACAGCGATTGTACCGAGTCTCGAAATTGTGAGCAATATTTTAAACAGATTTGATACCGAGTCCTCAAAATCGATGTGAGCAATATTTTAAACAGCGATTTGTACCGAGTCTCAAAATTGTGAGCAATATTTTAAACAGCGATTTGTACCGAGTCTCGAAATTGTGACCAATATTTTAAACAGCGATTTGTACCGAGTCTCGAAATTGTGACCAATATTTTAAAGAGCGATTTGTACAGATTCTTCGAAATTGTGACCAATATTTAAACAGCGATTTGTACCGAGTCTCGAAATTGTGACCAGTTTGACCTACTTACACCGTCACATTGAGGACAAATAGGAGTTTATAATCCCGGTTTATAATGTATTGATTCTATTATTATTTACTTTTGAAGGGTAGATCCTTCAATTTCGATAATGTGCAGATACCTCCCCATGTAAGTCAAATCCAAGAAAATATTGATATTATCCTGAAGGAAACGAAGGGAATATTAGGTATAACGTCTAATTTCTTATTTTTTGTACTAAATTATCTCGTATTATTTGAACAAAATTAAGGACTTTGTTTTTCCTTCGTAAATATCTGTTTTAACGGCGATATTCCTCTTATAAACTGCAAGTAAACATAACATGGGAAAATACTTACAAGATTCTCAATGGAATACGGCAGGGGATGATTTATCACCCTTAGAGTGGAGCCAGGGGAGAGGGCATTCATGAGCGCATTGTTCGCCAACGAGAGGGAAATGGCCGAGTCGTGGTAGCCGTAATTGCTGAACCAGGCAGTGATGCGATTCGGTGCGAACGTAGCGCCTATTAGGTTCTCGTAACGTATACGTGCAGGGTTTGATTCGCTCTGAAAAAGATTACGTCTTATTGCACTCAAATAAACTTTGAACTTTTAAGATTTTCGGAAAAGACTTTGAAGAAAATTCTGACACCATACTGTATGAATTTTGAAAAAAAAAAGGGTTAGTCCACACAAAAGTAACAGTCAACTCTTGACTTTTGTAGTAATAATAATAATAGCCTTTATTCGCTGACCTTCACAAAGTTAATTACTTAAACAATACACTTATGCAACCAAATAAAAATTAGATGCTATTTCGTTATGTATAATTAATATTTAGCACCCTCTTTGTTACTGTTGGTCAAGTTGTTGACATAGCCCCCAACAACTCGACTCTACCAGGCATCGAACCTGGGACACAAACTGAATCATTAAAGAAACCGACATATGCCCATGCCATGCTTACCAATTTCAGATAGAACTTCCCAATATCCATACTTCCTATATCTTTGAGCTCCATATTGGGATACGAGGTCGACTTAAAATAGTCCATATAAGCCAACATAGCCTTTCTCTCAACGCTTGAGTCCGTCAAATTAACTCCTTCAGACATAAGCGTCTCCGTATTCTTAAAACCACTAGTTAAAGTTAACTCTAAGGGAGGTAGGTTGGTTATAAACCGCCATGAGCGGGCTATTATAACTGATATAGTTATATTTATGATGGGAGTTACGATCTGTATGAAGGCGGAGAGTTTGTTCCTCATCGAATTATAGGCTAGTTTGAGAAACATTGCTTTTATGTGATTTCTCAGTAATTTTGCACCTTTGACTTTTTGTAGTGGCTCGTTGGCTAAAACAGAAAAATCTTCTTAATATTCAGATTCATTGTGATTTTTTTGCTTTTTCTATATTTCAAAGTTAAATGCAAAGTATTTGCTAAAACTTACTTTTATGAAGAAAAGTTGTAATTATTGAGACTTGTGCTTATCTAATATATAAAATTCCCGTGTCACGGGGTTCGAACTTGAACTTCTCCGAAACGACTTGACCGATTCTCATGAAACTTTGTGAGCGTATTGAGTAGGTCTGAGAATCGGCCAACATCTATTTTCCATCCCCCTAAATGTTAAGGGTAGTCCACCCCTAAATTTTTTTTAGACCTTTCTAGTTTTTTTTTTATGATACAACATACAAAAATACATACAATCCTAAATTTTCACCCTTCTACGACCAACCCTTATTTTTTATTTATTAATTGAAAATTGAAATCACATGTATGGCAAAACAACGTTTACCGGATCAGCTAGTTTACTATATATGTAAACTTTACAATGTATTTTTATATAGTAATTTTTTAATATCGTCCTAAGTAAAGGAACCTAGCAAATATGTTGTAAAAATACATATATACTATTTTATATATTCTTTGATTCTCTTAAACATACCAAAATGATTTTGATTATTTTCAATAGGGACAATAGCATTTTCGTTGTGATTAGTGTAATTATTTTTCTGAACAGATATAACATCATGGTCCTCAGCGCCGGCTCTGAAAAAGTATAAAATTTCAATTAAAAAAATGTATACCACAGATACGAATCCTGTTTTTTTGTCAAAAACCTAATTTATGAATTTTTGGGATACATTTATTAAGTTTAGTGTGTGTGTTCCTGAACACTCCCTTTAATCTACTGCGAAACAATAGTTACAAGTTAGATCTACTACAGAGTGGAAATTTGCATACAATAGATAGTATATGTAAGTAACTAAGTATATGATTTATATTATTTATATATATAGTCATTTATATAATATTATAAGTGACTTACATAATATATAATATTTAAATAATTATATTAATCTTATAAACTCACTCAGATGATTGTATTTTTTTTATTGAGAATAAACTCTTTAAACATACAAATAGTTATTCACTCACTTCATAAAAACTTCTTCTAGGCTCGTAACAGAGAGGCCGTAACTTGACACCTTCAGAGAACTCCTTTCTTCTTCAAATCTCTTTAACATTTCAGGGAATTTGCTAACATGCTCATTAGGTAGTATGTATGTCAACTCCGAACCTGAAATAATTTCCTATATATTAAAATGTACATACGAGATACTATTTTTGTTACGGTTTAAATGATTAGTGTATCTATTTGAACAAAATTGGAAACCTTTGCCCCCCTATTTTATAAAAGGAAATAATTCAGGTGCCAGGGTCAAATTTACACTCCATTTTTGGGACTAAGATTTAGGAGATGAATGAAATGAGTATGTCAAATATGGCTAGTCAGATTTTATTCATTTAATACAAATATAGTTCATAACATAGAGTTCATATAATGATATTAAAATATCAAAAATATCGATAACAAATATTCTCCATCTTAATAGTAAAAAGCTCTGTTTAAAATACACGTTATATACACGAGATGTGACAAAATATTACATTTAAAGAAAAACACTTTATTAACGTATTTAAGTTATGTATTTTTTCAAAATATAATTATATTTACATTATTTTCAATATTACCGACGTTTCGCGTATTTGGTACAGCGTGCGTGGACACGGTAAACATAACTTAAATCCGTTAATAAAGTGTTTTTCTTTAAATTAGTAACAGTTATGTTAATAAAAGACAATATTATACATAATACGTACCAATATTTGTATTTTCCCTAATATCGGGGACGTAATTTCTCAAAAAACCGGTAACAGTCTGCACGTGACAATCGTCCTGTTTCACTATGGTCATCTTATACCCTATACCATAGTGTTTCTTGAGAAAGTATGGTGTTCCAACACACTGGAGTTTTCCCCCGGACATAATAGCAATGCGATCACCCAACACGTCCGCTTCGTCCATGAAATGTGTTGTGAGAATTATCGTTCGTCCTGGAAATGGAATATTTCATTAGTGTCAATTAAGATCGTATATACAGAAAGCATAATCCAATCTAGACTAATATTATAAAGCCTATTTGTTTGGTATGGGTGAACGCGCTAATATCGGGAACTACTTCGGTTCGGTTTGTGAAATTATTTTGTGTTGGAGTTCATTTCAAGGCAGGCCATGTATCTGTCAATGAAATGCGAAAAAAATCTTGAACCCTGACAAATCACCTTCATAGTTTAAAAGAGCAGTCGACAATGCGTACTACCGCACATTAATATGTGAGTAATACCTTTTTTCTCCTTCTGTAAGAGATCCCACAATGATCTTCTTGCAGATGGATCCAAGCCAGATGTGGGCTCATCCAACAACACGACCCTCGAGGATCCACACATAGCAGCGCCAACAGACAACCGCCTTTTCTGGCCACCCGACAAATGTGCTGACTGTACATCTCTCTATAATCATAAATAACATTATTTCAAAAGGGAATAATTAAAAAGTCATCTTACATAATATGTTTAGAGGCTATTAAAAAAACTCCGGTTTGAGAAGCATAGCTAAAAATCTCCTGTAGAGAATTATAATAAAAAATGATTATATAGAAGTGTTATTGATTTGTCAGTTACCTTTTCTTCCAATTCCAATAATTTGAGGAAATGATTGACTTCATCATCAATTTTGGACTTCTGCACACCTTTTAGCCTGGAGTAGAACACTATATGCTCAGCAACGGTCAGATCCGGGAAGAGTACGTTGTGCTGCGGGCACAGACCGAGTGACTTTCGTGCGAGCTCGGTTTCGGTCACAATGTTATATCCGTTTATGGTAGCTGTACCGGAAGTGGGCGGTACCATGCCTGTGATAACATGTTTATTTATAATAAATTCATAATAACCTTATTTCTCATTCCGTATCAATCGTAAACAATATTTGAAGGAAAGAGATGAGTAGAATCCCGAACGTCTGTCACCGAATATATCTCAGGAACCATTATAGACAGATATCGTGGAAATTTTTAACAAATGATGTATTTCTTTTGCTATAACTAACAAATATATAGGGGTGATTTTCCTAAAATACGGTATCGACTCGCATTTGTCCGGTGTTATTAAATAACTAGTCTGCAAATCATTATTTTATGAGAATTATTTAAAAATTACCAAAGTCAGCATTAAGTGTAGTAGATTTAAAACAAAACATATAAACAATATATCTAACATACAAGGAAGAAATGTAAAATAACTTTAGCATACATTCAATTGGTTATATCTGCGCTAACATGCCACATAACAGCGAAAGATATCACGAAGCTTTTAAAACAGAAACTTATTGGAACAAATACAAGATTGGAAAGCCACTGCCTCAATTAGTATTTTCTGTTCGAAATTTCCTTAATAAAATGAGTCAAAAGACAAGTTTTGTTCACAAAATTTTCATACGCTCACATCAATAATAAAATATTTGAGGAATCTTTTGAAAATAAATATTTAAGAAATTCAAATCAAAGAGAAAAGCGTGAATATTTATCATGCATAATATTGTTATTTATTACATGTCATTATCATATTACACAATATTATTGCTAATAAATTGTTTGTTATCAATAAACAAATATTGGTATCAGCACGAGCGCGATTTTTATTACTTTAACATTATCGTATTTCCTTTATGATTGCTTCCGTATCTATGGAAATTTATTAATAGAAAAACCTACTATAGTGATTTTTTTACCTGAAATATGAATAAATTATATTGTTTATTAAATGTAATTATATTCCTCATTAGGATTTATTTTTATTATTCATTGACGTCATGAAAGTAAATAGTATAATCGCAAACTGCTTTTACAAATAAATACGGATAGTTTTTGAGATATCTTTGAACAGCTAAAGACGTCAACGGACATTTAAATGTTTATTTGTAACCTATACCAGTCGAACATACTACGATCAAGCCATCTATATTTAGATTTATTTTTATATTATTTATTTATATTTGTTGTATTGTTTGCTAGCTTTAATTTTTTCTATTATAATTATTTTCCATACTGTCTTGTAGTATAAGTGTATGAGTAGGCTCAAGTATGAACCCCCTAGAGATACTTGCGTACTACCTGTAGCACTTAGTAAACTGTATTTTTGTCTTGAGTAAATTAATTTCAGTAAAATTATTTCTGACCGCACGAAACTTTATATACGCAACATCATAAGATGTTTATAAGAATTAAAAATGAAACAAAACAAAAATTGGAATTGTAAACCTCCATCTGGGTTTTTGATCGATATCTGTATCGACCATATATATACATATATATTGTGCAACAATTTTCAAATTACTCCTATATCTATAATAATATTTATGTGTGCAAAATATGCATAAAAATATCTAAATAAAATAAATGTCTGATAATAGAACCTAACACAAAGATTGAAGCTCCGATAGAAGTTCTAAAAATGTTCAAGGTTTCGGCTTTAGTGGATAATGTATACGAAAATGACTCATTAAGTCTATAGAAAACTGGGCAATTGCGAGTCGTACTTATACACGTAGGGTTCTCGACTATCCTCCAAATTTCATGTTTGTTGTGTAGGAGACCCCTTAAATTATTATTTAGTCGCGTGGATATCAAACTTTGGTAAAGAAAATTAACAAAGAAGTATTCAAAGCAATAATATTTGCGTTTGTTAATATTGTGCAATTAAAACCTCTTTGTACTGGCATGCAAATAAAAAATGACGATCGCCAGCGTTTGTCAGATTAGACAGACAAGAAAAGAATTGTACTATATTAATTTTTTGTGCACATTATTTTTTATGTTTTAAAAGTATTTTATTTGAATTGTAAATTTGTGCATGATTGTAAATATTTTTTATTATATTGTAAATAACAAAAGTGGGTTTTATTCACTAAATGAATGACCACCAACCCGATTTAATAACA
Organism: Pontia daplidice; assembly: GCA_963693355.1. Taxonomy (NCBI): domain Eukaryota; kingdom Metazoa; phylum Arthropoda; class Insecta; order Lepidoptera; family Pieridae; genus Pontia; species Pontia daplidice. The sequence goes on along the minus strand of CAVNZL010000007.1, from coordinate 3,376,663 downwards.
TACTAATAATACGGTTAACGATAGCCTCAAAGAATTGGATTCGATTTTGTAAAAAGCTATTCGCGCCATCTATCAATGCTTCAAGAGACCTATTTTGTACCGGGCCCACTAATTGCCTTAGATGAAAATGATGTTCGCAACACACACACTTTGGTGAGATTTATAAATTTTAAAATACGTAAATTATACGCAATATAGTACCAGCGAGTCAAATTTACCATATTTGATGCAAACGTAACTACTATAGCTATTACTATTATTACTATAGTTTTTTAATTATCCCCGGGAACTCTTACATTTTCCGGGATCTCAAATCTTATAAGGTACCTTAATTTAAATCGGTCCAATAGTTCCGCATATAAGCCCGAAGAAGCAAACAAACAGACATACAGAGAAACAAAAAAAAATAATATCTTCTATTCCTCTCTTACATCCCCCTGAATCGGGATTTATTTTTTGTAGGTAATCGTATTCGTAATCGTAAATTCGATCGTTACAGTTTAATTATAATTATTTATTATTTGTTAAAGGCAACAGAAAAAGATCACTTGTGAAAATTTCTCAAATTTCTCGGTTTATGATATCTTTGTAACAGACGGACGCAAAAGTCTTAGCAACAGAGTCCCCATTCTTACCTTTTTGGCAGGGAACCCTAAAAAACGTGAACAAAAAGACCATTCGTTGATTATATCTTAAATTAAATTATCTTTCCAGTATTTGTTCGCTATGAATTGTTTGACCTTTTGCGAACGCCTTCGCGACTTGTTTTGAAAAGCAAATAATGGTACGTAACGAAGAGGTCCCTAGTTCGAATACACAGAACACACCTCGGTAACACAGAATTATATAGAATATTTTCAACTTCATATTATTTAGAAATAATATCTATAGAAATTTCCACATTTTTAAAATCTAATTCGCCTCACCTGTAAGCATGGATATTGTGGTGGTCTTGCCAGCCCCATTATGTCCCAGCAACACCGTAATTTCATTTTCATACATTCGCAGATTCAAATTATCAACAGCTTTCTTCCGGCCTTTGTAAACTTTCGTGAGATTCTGAAATAAAAATTGAATTATTCTTTATTGAGATAATTTCATGTCCAAACGATAACCAAACATGTTTTGAACCAATATTGTATTTGGGACAAAGGTTGCACCATCTTTTGTTTTTGTAGTTTTTTTGATACATTTACATATTACGTATGCAGTTTTAATTATGATTATATTAAGTTATTATAATATACTAGCTGGTGCCCGCGACTTCGTCTGCGCAGGATTTTGATTTAGGATTTTGGCCTTTTGCCTCAATAACACGTATCATGATATTGAATTGTAGCTTATAAGACATGTTTGTCGGTTTACCATAGCAGTGCCATCTATTAATTTCTTACTAAATCCAGTCAAAAAGTATCGACATCTATTAGAATCTTTTGGAGTTAACAGATAATTGTGACTGTCAATTAATTATAGACAAATAAATTCCAATAATATAAAATTGCGACTATAATTAAAGATCTAAGCTATCCTATCTCTTAACTTGGAACAGACTGCTCACGGTGTGCCAATTTAATTTAAAATCGGTTAAGTAGTTTAGGAGTCCATCGCGGACAAATATCGTGACATTTATATATATTAAGAAGATGTAGAACATTATATGTGATCAAAGAAGTTCCTAAATCTTAAGTCTGATCATTAATAATAGTGATAGTGCCTCCATAACTCTAAGCATAAAAAATAAACTCCACAGACGTTAAACTAAAATATTCAGTGCAGATTACAATGCCTACTGTCCTCAATTTTTGCCGGTTTACTCTGTTATCTATACGATCAAGTTTAAATTGCGCACATAAGAAATAGATTAGTGCCTGTCCAGCCACTTTTACTTTTGTTGATTTCATTGCTAATAACATCTACCCTTTCCATTAAACTTAAAACGAGTAAGATTTTATATTTATAGAACGAATCCAAATCAAAGCAAAAAACTAATATGTTCAAGATGACTTTTTGTTTCCATTCGAACGGAGTTCAACGTTATGATTTGACCTTGGATTATATAAATAAAATTTAGCCTTCAATTTTGTAATTTATAGTGGCTGTAGGTAATGGATGGAGTCTACCCTTTTCGTACAAACAACTTCTTTTCCAAGTTAGAAACAAGAATTAGTTTTTTATATATGTTTATTTGTGACACGAAATTTCGTCAATTAGGATTTTCCTCTCTGACGTTATGACCTCTTCAGTCGATGCAAATTTGACTGTGGCTTTTTCAAATACAAAATCTGGGATTTTAAACAGTTTCTTGTTTAAAGTCGCGCTTTTTTATTGAGAATTATTCTCTCTGTGATGTTACTGAACTACATGTATTGAAGAGAAGACTTTATAATTATAATTTATGTTTTCTATTTCCTTAAAAAGTAACAGATGCAAAAAAAGGACACTATAAACTAGAACCTTGTGAGAGACTGCCTAATGTATGTATTTAAAATATCTGTATTATAGGTCAAGCAGTCCCTATATATATTTCAAGAACTCAATAATAACGACATGTTCTAACAGACAAGAACGACAAGAACGACATTATCTTTTGGAGATGTATGTAAACTTGTATATTGTTAGCATTATAGAGTGTAATGTATTTAGTGAATCTGATGTATTCAGGTACTAGTATAGCAATTAGTATGTAAATAGGGTAAACATTAATAAATGTAGGCAAGCCGCCTTATGGCATAGGAAAAACAATTATTAAGAAAAAATTGTATGTTATGTATTAAAAAAAAAAATTTTATGTTTATATAGATAACATACTATACTATATATATGTTAAGTATATACAAGTCAATTAAATTCAAAAGCCATTTTTAACATAACGCTTTTAGGCCTAAGTCGAATATCATATGATCTTTATAAGCCGAGGTAACAAATTCATTGACATTAAAATTTGACTCTTTGTTTTGTTAAAATGAGTGTATACTAATATATATAAAACAGACATACCTCTATATTAATACCCATTGGAACACCCTTCGGTTCTTCGTCGTGGACCACTTTCAACAATGCATTCTTGTACTCTTGATCGATGCCATCTTTCAACGTTATTGCTATAATAATAATTGCAAGTCAAATACTCTTTACTTTCATGAGAGTCTTTATACCAATAAAACTCCTTTATAATTATAATCTGAGTTGTTATTCAAGTTTTAGAAGCACATATCAGCAAGTATTCTGGATGTATGAAAAAATGTATATTGTACGGCGCAGAGCGTTAGAAGCTATACGAGCAGACTTTTTATCGGTTTTTGGCTTTACTAATGACTACCAGACAAATACAGGTTACTTTAGAGACGTTTTTGCATTGGTCGTCACATAAATAAACTAATATGTATATATTTTTTTAGAATAATTATAGTCAGGTTTAGTTTGAAAAGCCTTATCTGATCAAATATGAATAAAAGTCTCAGATGTGGGTTAGCTCACAGTACGCGACTCCTAACAATTTATATTTCATTTGCCCCACAGGAACATCGAAAAAAGGGCATCGCGTATGTATGACGTTATTTGTAAGATTTTATACGTTTATCAATTATTAGCACCCAAGTCAAGCTATTTACTTATCTTGGAGGTACATATATATTTGAAATATGTTCTTATATTTATTATAAATATGAGAAGTTTATAATAAAGTATAGATAAAATCGAGTATCAACTAGTTAACCATATTTATTAATAGGGTTTCATATGCGACTTGTAGTTGATAATAATGTTGATCTAGTTAATTTGTTACAAAGAGCTTATACAACTGAACGTTGGTTTTAAGCTTAGGAGGAATGTTTGAATAGAATGGGATAATATAACCATATTTTTTAAACAAATATTCACTAGTAGTAAACTAATTTAATAGTTGTAGATATTGATATAACAGTAATCTAATATATAAAATTCTCGTGTCACAGTTATCGTTGCCATACTCCTCCGAAACGGCGGGACCGATTCTCATGAAACTTTGTGAGCGTATTCAGTGGGTCTGAGAATCGGCCAACGTCTATTTTTCATCCCCCCTAAATGTTAAGGGTAGTCCACCCCAAATTTTTTTATTTTTTAGACAAAATTTTTAGTTTCTATTTTTTTATGATACAACATACAAAAAGGACATACAATCCTAAATTTTCACCCTTCTACGAACACTTATTTTTTATTTATTAAAATTGAAGAAATTGAAATCACATGTATGGCAAAACAACGTTTGCCGGATCAGCTAGTTATTTTATATAAAAATATAATTACCCGCAATCCTTGTTTTATTCGGCAACCAAAAACTCTTCGTAAATGGGAAGTACCAGGGCAACGGCACCCCATAGTTTCCAGGGCGTATTTTCTCGATATACAATGCGATCGTCATGTATATTATCGTATCGAGTATTAACATTATCACCACGTGCCCCGGTAGAAAATCATCGTGATATGCGACGGGTGAAAATATCTCGCTCCATTGTAAACCTGTAAAAGTACATTATTTTACGTTTACGCCTTATTGTTTATTAAAAACCCGTCGTTGTCATTCTTAAAATAAGCATTTGTTTTTTGTTTTTACAATTTATAAGACTCTAAGCTTGGTACAATATATTAATCAACAAATCAGATATGACGTTTTTAAAATTCTTGTATTGGGATCTATTGCAAATACATCTTTTTGTCATATAAGTTGACCCAAGAGTTTCCCCAAAAAAAACCCTCCTTTCAATTTCTCACTTCGGGTCGTAATGATATGGTTGCTAGATAAACGCACTAACCAATACAAAATATTTTTTCACGCTACGTCGTGAGAGCAGCGCGTACAACCAAATAAACAAAAAACTTCAGTTTTATAATATTAGTAGAGATGTCTTCTAGTAACAAATATTACTATATTACAAAAGAATCCCGAAGATTCAGACCGTACTTAAACATTTCTAATAATGTCAGATGTATAAAAACACAAAAACCTACGTAATTACATTGGTACAACAGATCACACACAGAGAAACGTTGTAATCATTTTTTAGGTAATTTACTTACAAATTATAAACAGTATTATAAAAAATAATGCATTGGTATTTTAACTGAAGCAATGCTTCGTCTGTTACGAGTAATGAGCGGTTATATTACGCGAAACTTCACGAGAAATGAAAGTCGTTTGTTGACATTAAGCCATAGATATATTGAATAGCAAGAAAATGCTTATGTAACTTCGGATAAATTATATTTTTGGGGGGGGGGGGGGGGGGGGAACCCCCCCCCCCCCCCCCCCCCGGGGGGGTTTTGGGGGGGGGGGGGGGGGGGGGGGGGGGGGGGGGGGGGAAAAATTTCCCCCCCGGGGGGGGGTTTTTTTTTTTTTTTTTTTTTTTGGGGGGGGGGGGGGGGGGGGGGGGGGGGGGGGGGGGGGGGGCCCGGGGGGGGCCCCCCCCCCCCCGGGGAAATTTTAAAAAAAATTAAAAAAAAATAAAAAAAAATTGAAAACCCCTTGGTGGGAAAAACCCCTTTGGCCGGTCCCCCTAGTAACAGTATAATATCTTATTAACGCGAGTATTACACACGATGCGGTACGCGTTATAAGGAGATCGGAACAATCGAAACTTTTCTCATATAGAATTTCAATTGTAAATCAAGCTACACCGCGGAATACGAAGGCTGCGTCAAGAAGGAATTTTAAGTTTATGAAAACCGTTTCTCGAATACAATGTCGCAAACGTTTAAATTGTATTTTAAATTTAAGAATAGGTAGGGTATTCATTTACATAGTTGCATTTAGTACACGCAACGTAATGTTTGGGAATTCCCTATTACTATGGCAACATATATAAAACTATTAAACTATCGCCAGGGCTCGAGTGCAATCGATTATCAAAGAAGTTAGCATTTAAGGGTTAGTGGCCAGACTCTTACCCTCTCTTCTAAAATGAGAAGATCTATTCAAAAGATCACTTAAAGATAAGAAAAATTTAAAAGTTGCTTGACCGTAGACGTCGCAGATTATATAATATATGTAAAAGTTAATAGTTCGACGACCCGATTGGGGCAATGGACACCATTTCATAGGGCCGAACAGAGGGCACCGGATTCGAACGGTATTCAACACTACACTACAGGTCAATATTTGGGTGATAAATGTTACGTGGTCTGAGTGTTATATATATTTATGTTTGTATTAGCACCCATAATATCCCAAATACCCCAGCTTACCAACCGTGGGAAAACATGTGCCCGATTAATAATATTAAGTACGCTATTGGTACGTATCACATATTAAAAAGCTCAATCATTCGAGTTTCTAATTCAGCCGAGTCTATACAACTTAAGCCACCTTCCGGACTCTAGGATATTTTATTGGATGTACATAATTATGTATACTATGTATACTACTAGTTATGTAATGTAAATGCGCTAAATGTTATCCAGCCTTCCACGATAAATGAACAATGCAAAACAACAATATTACAATTGCTAACAGCTCTACATGAAAATCGCGCCTAAAAACAAAACCTACATCTCCATAATAATATAATTAATTTATTTGTCGTATTTAATCACATGTTCGTTTTGCATATATTATAATATTAAAAACATTTAAGCCCTGTAGCAGTATTGGTAGCGGCGCGTATCTCTTGTTTCTTAATTAAAAAATGTATAATTAAAGCTTTTTTAAATTCACTTAAGTTATTGACCGCATCAAGTTCAATAACATTACAAGGCTATCGGGTTCTTATCTTTCTATGTCACTGGGGAACTGTGTCAAATACATTTATGATAATACGTAGTATGTAATAAATGTAATAATTATTATAGATGGTGCATGCTATTGCTTTGTTTCGATTAGTTTTTGTTTGAATGAGCTAGATTCTGAATGACGATGAGACATGAATCAAGCGTGTTTGATTCGTATCTTAGGGCTGCAGAAGGAAAAAACTAATTATTCCAGTGTCATCGGTCCTTGAGTTAAAATGTTTAGAAACCGGTGAAAATCGTGCTCAAAGATGCCGTTACATACATACATACAGCCCAAGCTAATATACGAGCGTAATAAACATAAGTGTACATTGTAAATTAAACTATTTGACACGAAAAGATAGATTTATAATGGTATAGGATAGAGAGGGACAGAATAAGAGAAGCGATATGCCTGTATTTAAGAAGCTATAGAAAGCAGTAAAAGAAATATTCTATTAATTTAATTAGTTTTAGCCTATCTTAAAACTATGAATGCATAGAAGCAAAAATATATGCCAGCTGTACGCCGTAGTTATTTCTCGGTTCGGTAGAAACGTAAATTACCTATAGATACGTATATTTAGGTAATGTCAATGACAGCTTGGCTAAATATGAAATAATATACACAAATATGTATGAGTAAAGATAGTCGTTTGAGTGCGTTGAGTGCGCGTGACCTGATGCAATAAATGGTAAATTTGCGGAAACAATGATTCATTCTTTTCCAAGTTATTTTATAATTCATAATTGTAAAAAGAATATCCCTTAGGTATCATAAACTGTCTGTAATTAATTTTTATTAAAGGTTTTCAGAATGCGGACACATTATCTTGCCGATATACTGTCGTTACAATACATAATACTAAAGTCTATAAACATTACATAAACCTGAATATTAAGGGAATACAAACATTATAGAAATTTTATTTTACTGGATAGAACTCGCATAAACTAAAGATAAAAACTTATATCATGCAGATATATTTTGCATTCCCAATCAATCAAAAACTACTCTGGTAAATTCTTACCTTGAGACGTCCCTTCACATATTATCAGCATCTGTAGTACAAAGCCCATAGCGGCATTTGATATCAGACTGAGTAGAAATTTCGTATGAAGGCTAACATCTTCGTACAGCATTTGTGTTAGAAAATACGCCGAATATGTCGAGAACCACATAAGACCCATGAACGATGCCGCGGTGTTTGCTGAAAATGTTTTAAATATGAGAGATACAATTTATTTGGTAACTATCTATCTCATATTTTTATCTACCTAATTGTGGGTGAATGCATAAAGATTCTTTGGTCTTATGAGCGTCTAATGTCTTGACTCTTGATCTTCCAATCAGATTGTTTATATACCATACTTAGTTTACCATACCGATGATCGTATAGCAGTGTTTGTATTAATACAAAGCATTTTATAATGTGGGGAGCTGGTGCAAATAAGAAACACGACCGTCTGGTTAGAGCTTACGTTTAATTCTGTTTAAGTAATCAGTATGAGTCCATGAATATATGTATGTTCATCGATTGCATCGATTTGAGTCGATATACAGACTCATAAATCCCTATACATTCACCTATTATAATGATTGAACACATTTCACGCTACTTCTTTATAGCACGATTCTGTAAACTTTTTGTCCCCAGACCTTGCAAGTTCAAAGCCATAGCCAAAGCTAGTATTGAACCATTATTGTTCCTCGCGTTTGCTATACTTAGTACGATACTTATAATGCCATAGTATAACTCACCTCTTGTAAAGAACACGCTCACCATAAAACAGAAGGCAAGGGAGGCCATTACAAATAGTACCATAAAGAAAAGAAGGACGGACCATGGCGTGTACGTAAAAACTGAATATCTTTCCCCGTCTTTGGTTGCGTTAAATGGGATCTGTAGAAGTAAAAGTATTATTTCTTTTAAGATATCCTTTTTAAGGATTATTTTCAGTAAAATAGGAGCGAGGTAAAACTAAATACTTGGTGATAAAAAGGAGTAAAAGACAATTTTTTGCCCGTCATCCGATGATTATTAAGATTTCAGATGTTGTAGACCAAAGTTACCAATATGAATAAATACTAGTTTTATTTTTATAAAAGCAACTAATATATAATCGGATTAAGATATAACATACATTTATAAACACCCCATGAATTTTACAAATAACTTTAGAACCAATATTTTATCACCTTGAGTATGACGTCGTACTATTGATTTAAACTCTACGCAAACGGAGATACTCATGAATATCTTTAATAATGCATTGACGTTAACAAAGTACCGTTAATGTTGACGTTTTATAAAAAATATTTTATATTCAATGTATTCAATATGAAAAGCATTTTCACGACTGCATATAGTGAGTGTTTTACGCCGCGTCTAGTCTACCAAAATAACGAAAGGGATAAATTTCGATTGGATAATGTAGGACCGCAAAAATAGAGCATAATTTCGTAGAACAAATACGACCATCACGCTCTTCCTCTAATATTCCCAATACTATTACATCTAATATAAGAATATATAATGTAATATAAAATCAATGATTTGAAGAACTAATCTATAATTTGTTGGGCAACGATTACTTATATCATATTTGCTTTGAACCTCATATGTTAAACACTTGAATAGAGCAATGTAATTATAATATTTATTTAAAATCATAGAAATGTGAACATATAACAATATGACATAATTTAAGGATTAGATTATTTCTTTAAATAATAGGCCTTTAAGAGTATATATAGCAAGTGCAAATCCGGGCGGGTAGTTTGTATATAGATGAATAAATCTTTATATCCAAGAAGATTTATATTTTAAACATGACAACGGACCATTACAAAATCATTGTGGTGACGCACGAGAAAATTTAAAATTGCTAAAATCATACGAAAATCGTCAATATTTCACAGTTGAATAATATTAGTACTTCTTGGCAATTTTGTATAGTCTTACAGTTTACGCAACACCGACATTTATAAATGCAAATTTATTACGCAAAGTTTACGAATGTTTGCTATTAATGAAGACTTTTAGTGTCTAAAGTGAAAAATGGTCGAACAATAATAAAAATAGAATATTATTTTTTTATTTGTAAAGTGGTTTGATTAATTGGACTAAAACATCTCGCAATTAGCCAAGTAGCGAAAATTTAAGTAATATCAATAAAATAAAAGTGTGAACTAATACTCTCGGAAATCCTTCAAATTTTGAAAATCCCATGCCGTTCAAGCTCCCCATTCCCCTATAAGCACTGTAGTAATCTATTATAACATTTGGAAATTTTATAGAATAGTATAGTGATGGCGTAGCAACTTTTCCAGCGCGCATTGTCGCGACATTATTCATTACATTTGATAAGTCATCTTAAAATGAAAAATTCGTTGTAAAAGTATACATTGTTAAAATAGAGAATGATATGTCGAGTAAATACCGATACGGATATGCTGTACTAAAATAAAAGCGAAAATATTTGGCCTTGCTCCAGTTCACGGGTAGAGCTATCACAATATAGAGCAACCCATCGACAGTCGCACAATTAGCGACTAGTCGCAGTTGGATAAAATTTGACAATCATAAGAACCAATTGCACAATGGTGCTACTATAAACTTATTTAACTCTTGTCAACGCGTTATTGAATCAATTGCATAGCTCGACGATATGATGATAGAGAGAGCATCAATTGTGGTCATCATCATCTAAACACTGTCGCAGAATACACTTTGTGATAAATTCGCGTTTATTTAATTAATGTCATGTTTTTTGTATTGTTTATTGAACAATTACGACTTAGGGACCTTCAAGAAAAGAGCGTAAAGCATTTTAGAGGCCGGCAACGCACTAGTATCGCGAGTGTTATAAAAAAAATTGTATCAACCATCCATCTTTAATCAATCTTTTGACATTTTGAAAATGTATCTGACAAAATATTTGATAATTTTTAAATACGATTATAGAACTGGTTAATAGATAATTAGTTCTTACTAATTAATAAAACTTTTTAAATGTTATTAAATATCGATGTCCGCAATGACAATAAGTAGGAATGAATTTGCTACTAGTAGCGCGTTCTGCGATTACCTGGCATTACTTTCTTAGTCTATGGAACCTAATCTACACAGGACACGTGCGTTAGGAATTGTTACGCGTTACCTGTATCAATAAATTTCATTTAATAGCTCGACTCGCCACATTTGATAAACAAAAAAATATCTCTAGTTTAGAAAGAATGAAATACAAAAACGTTTCACAGATAATTCAAAAGTATATAATTGTTAGACAATGTTGATAACACTGCGCATAATTCTATGAATTCGTAATTACTTGAACTCAATTCTCTCACTAACCAGTTTTATGACAGTTAATTATTCAAACGTCGAGTTTAATAAAACATAAATAAACTCGCGATTACTACGGTAGGTTTTTAAATACCAACCAATTAATATCGAGACTCGCCCTGCGCGGCTTGATTTACAGAATATGAAATAGATTCGGAAATACATTACCCGTTAGGAGTCTTTACTACCATGAGTGATAACGTATATTTTTACACTCAGTATTACGTATGGCATTGGGATTACACAAATTTATAAACCAATTGTCGCCCGTGAACGTAATCAATATGAGAGACGTTAGACAACCTTGAACACTTAGTTCGCGACTGCTTCTTTGAAACTTTACTGAATGTTTCCAATACTATCATCACTAGAATCTGAATTGTATTGACAGTCCAATTTAAAAAAATTTTCCCCCCGCCCGCCCCCCCCCCCCCCCCCCCCCCCCGGGGGGGGGGCCCCCCTTTTAAAAAATTTGGGGGGGGGGGGGGGGGGGGGGGAAACCCCCCCCCCAAATTTTTTTTTTTTTTTTTGGGGAGATTTTCTTTTTTTTTTTTTTTTTTGGGGACAGCAAAAAAAAAAAAAACCCCCCAAAATTTTAAACCCCCCCGGAAAAACCCCTTTTTTTTATTTATTAATTGAAAATTGAAATCACATGGCAAAACAACGTTTGCTGGGTCAGCTAGTTATTTTATAATATAGTAATATTTTAATGATGTAATACCTATAAAGACCTGGGGTTGTAGGTACAGTGGAATTTTATGACCTGTAGGGCACAGTAAACACACGCAAAAACCGTTAGGCATTTTATAAATATTATCGAACGCCCGGTGTTATTCAAGGCTGCGTAAAGTACTACGAAGTATCAACTAATTAAAAAGTTCTAGTGTTAGAAATTTATATGTATAAGCAATGAAACAAACGAACAACTCTTTTTCACACGCAAGACATCGGTGATCTGATCAGAAAACTGTGTAGTCTTACAACGAATCTAAGAACTATGAATACGTTATGTAACATTTTAATCATTCAATTTATGAACCAATCATCTCAATCAAATACCGCAGCATATTAAATGATAAATGGGAACAGTAATTAAAGCGGGCATACGAGTACAAATATTACCGATGGCAACACATATATGTTACATTAAACCTCACACTGATGACCTAAAGCAAAATCCTCATCTTGAGGTCGAGCGTTAGAATCCTGGTAGAACCACTGGATTTTTTTGTGCGCATTTTTACACTAGTACCGCGCAGGAAACCGGTATGCCTTATAAACAGAAATCTGAGGTCAACCTCAGAGGTACAAATTATTTTTTTTTTTTTTTTTTTTTATAAAATAGGGGGGCAAACGAGTTGCGAGTGGCCCGAGCGGGAACAGCCGCAGCCCATAAGCACCCATCATGGATCGTTGCCGGCCCTTGAGGAAAGAGTACGCTCTCTTTTTATAGAAATGTAGGTCGTATCCCGTGGGAAGACCTCCGCTGGAAGACGATTCCACAGTTCAATGTTCGCAATAGAAAGTGCCTTGTAAACGAACTGTGGAAGACTTCCATGCATCAGATGTGGGGTGGAATGCCGAGTTACTGCGGCTCGTGCGATGATGAAACATCAGGGGGATCAACCCAAACAGTTCGGATGAAATCACCATAGTAAATTTTATAGAAAACGCAGAGTGACGCAAGTCTCTGGTAAGGAGAGAGAATCAAGCCGATCAGTAGGAGGGCAGATTGACAATCCGACAAGCTCTCCGCTGGATTCGGTCAAAAGGAAGAAGCTGGTATTTTGGGGCACCGGCCCAGAGATGGGAGCAGTACTCCATATGAGGACGTACTTGCGCCTTGTAGAGCTGCAAACGTTGAACCTCAGTGAAGTACTGCTTGGCCCTACCCAAAACACCCAGCTTTTTAGAAGCCAGCTTGGCCTTGTCTTCCAGATGACTGCGGAATTGTACATCTTTCGAAATGCCAACACCGAGAATACTGAGGCTGTGTGAGGTACTAAGGAGAGTGCCATCAAACCGAGGGGATACGACGAAGGGATCTTTCTTGGCGGAAAAAGAGCAAACCTGAGTCTTCGTAGGGTTAAACTCAACAAGGTTTCTTTCCCTACCCCCGAAACCTTCTCCAGTATAGTTTCGATTTCGGACACAAGTTTGCTACGACTCTCATCCACTTCAGATCGAGACATATTTGAGTGGCCCGTATAAATTGCATCGATGGTACTGTCATCTGCATAGCAATGAATGCCGCCGACTTTCAACAAGTCGTTGATATGCAGAATGAACAGGGTGGGAGAGAACACACCCTTGGGGAACACCTGCATTAATAATCTTAGACTTGAGCAACTCCATCAACCAGAACCTTAATGCTACGTCCCACAAGGAAGTTACCCAGCCATGAGCATAACTCCTTGGGCAATCCATATGAGGGTAGTTTGACATAGAGCCCTGTGCCAAACCCTATCGAACGCCTTTGCTATATCCAAGCTAGCGGCCAAAGCCTCTCCTTTACTTTCGATAGCATCAGCCCATTTATGCGTGAGGAAAGCTAGAAGATCACCAGCCGAGCGACCCCGTCGAAAGCCGTATTGACGATCGCTAATAAGCTATTCTCCTCCAGAAATCGAGAAGCTGGCTATTAATAACGGATTCCATCAATTTGGAAAGCAAGGAAGTATTGCAATAGGCCGGTAGTGGATGGGTTGAGGGTCGCCTTTCTTCGAATAGGGTGAATGAGCAGTTTTCCATGAGCTAGGAACTACACCAGATCTGTAGAGAGACGAAAGAGCCGTGTAAGTACCGGAGCCAACTCAAGAGCCATTCTTCAGTACATGGAGGAATGCCGTCGGGCCCACTTCTTGTGGATATCGAGGGAACATAATGCCTTCCGAACATCCTTTTGTGCGAAAGAATTTTGGATGGAATAGCCGCAATGCGGGATGGTAGGTGTTGGGGTCCCTGAGTCATCAAGCGTGGAATTAGACGCAAAAAGCGTGAGAGGAGCTCGGCTTTCTCTTTACTAAGTAGCATTGTGTCGTCCTCTTTGCAAAATGGAAGAAGGTTGGCAGAAGTTTCCTGAGTTGCCTTAGCCAGTGACCAGAAAGTACGGGATCCAGACGGCATTTTCGCGACTTGTCACCAATCCTGCCGATATGATCGGATTTAGCTCTCGCATTGTGGCTTAAGATGCGACAGTTTAGTTTCTTTTATAAAGGGCTACATCCGGATCATTCAGAGCCATAGCCCGAACCCAAGTCTGATACATTTCTTGCTTAAGACGAGAAGCTTCCCTACATGAGTGACCGAACCAGGCCTAGAAGTGCCGTGAATGGGGATGACTGAGTTAGGGATAAATTCATTGTTGGACATCACATCGGCGATAGATTGGCCTGGTACCAGGATTACCTTCCCTAAAGCAAACTTCTGACCAAGGGTATGCTGCAAAAATTGGCGCATTTCATCCCAATCACCGATTTAAATGCCAGACACGACGACAAGCAGAAAATTGGGGCGAGATCTATGACTAATTGGCACCATTTTCGACAGAAGTGATCCGAAGACCCAAGAGGAGATCTAACTTATCTCTTTCGGGTGAGACGTCATAAGAGGTCTAACAGCGATGCTTGATGATCAGCTCTTCCGAATTCGGTAGGTGTCATGACAGTTTAGTCATTGGCGCTTATGACATCAATGATTGATTTATTTCTTAGGATAAGTCATGACGAACATAGCTAAGACTACGGTCAATAGGCTATTAAAAACTCAATCGGCGTTATAATCGACGACAAAAAGATCTCGGGAAATAATTGATAACGTTTTCGAGAAAAACTTCTGAGCTCGCATGGGATTTGATTACTTTATGAATTGTTATTTTTTACTGTAAAGTCTCGCTCCAACAAAAGTTGGCGACAAAATACTCAAGTCATGAAAGGACAAATACGTTGTTATTTTTACGAATACATCGTGATGAGTCTATGTCAAATGTAATGCTTTGTTTTTCCTATGTAATATTGAGTTCAAAGTTCATAGCTGATCGAGCAGGCCGCACGTGTTGAAAAAATATCGTGTAACATGACTCGACATCTATCTAGGAGGAAACGTTTTATACGTCAATAGATCGCATTTTAAAATGGGTTTTTTCATTTTATATTTGTCGAAATAAATTCCTATCTTATACGAATATTTTGAGATTAGAAATCTGCCTAACAGTTCTAACTAATCATATTTGTTCCACGTGACTTTGACATTTTATAAAGATAAGGTAAAGGAAAAAAAATTAGATCTAAGATAATAATATTCTTGATTCACACGAATACTACAATTTATAAAAACTTATTTCTATTGTGAGTTATCAAAAATATCTCTTTAGTAAAAAAATTGAATGTTTCTTGAAATCAGTGAAAATTGATATGCAATATTATAAATCTTAATATTATTAAAATTATAAATATAAAGGATGTTATTTTTAATCAAATTAACACCATTAAAATTTAAAAAAATAGTGTTAACTTACGAATTTTTGAAGATATATACCTTGAATAGTATCACCATGAGAATCACTGATACGAGAAGAAATGAGAACTGTTTCATAAACCAAGCGAGCCAGTGAAGCCACGAAGGTAGACCCATAATTGTCATGGTTTCCTAAAAAAGTATACATAATATTAACTTACGCACGATTTAAGACTTTACTATATAAAATTGTGGATTATTCACAAATTTAGAACCCCATATATACGAAAGTTTTTAAACATAGCCTATATATGTGTCACCATAGTTTGTCAGTTTAAAAATGATTACACGTAATTTGGAGGGCCAAGGTTTGGACGTAATGAACATCAATTGCTGTAATAAAAGTAACATTTATACGGTAACGTTTGAGAAGCTTTTTCCCACACTCATCAGAATTTTCACGATACTAGACAAGCAAATAACCAGTGATCGACAAAGTATTCTATTGTAATAGTTATTAATATTCACGAATTCATTATAATATCATTATTAAAGGTACGTAAAACTCAATAAAAAACATTTACTTATACAACGTGTTTACTTTAAAATAAAAAAAGATGGGATGGGAGTCGAATAACTTTATAAGCATGTTGATTCCTGGGACAAACTATTTTAAAATTCAAATATCGATATAATTACAATTTTAAAGTGCTATACTGATTAGGGATTAAGTATGAAATACGTCAATCTTTTGTATGTATTTTGTATAGTTTAAGATTAACTATTTAGAATGGTAATCATTTCAAAAATATACGATTTTGTTACTATCCAAGACAAAGCACCACCTTTTGATCGAATGATACGTATTTTTAAATAAATAAATAAATAAACCAAACAGACACTTAACTATATTTGATACTGTGTTTTAACTGAACCAACCTTTAATTGCAATTCCTTTTCAGCCGTCACCACCCTTACTGTATTAACAAAAGTGTACGCAAAACAGAGCATTATTATCATCGATATAAACCTCTCCATAGCCACCAATAGATCGTCCTTCCTATACGGCCTCTGTGGAAATCGTTGTAAGTATATTTTGGTATTTATCGGTTGTCCAGATTTCTGTTTAATTATTTCTTGAGAAATGGCGTGTTGGACCGCTAAGAACATTTCTGGTGAGTAGCCTGCGGATGTTCAAAGACTTTAGTCCCTAAGTCACAAAACGAAGTAAAAATTAACGACATAAAGTCAGCTTTTTGTCTTTATTTTGATACCCATTGTTTTTTTTTTTAAAATCCTCCATAATACTTTTTTATTAATTACTTTTAATAACCCGTAAAAATCGTCACTTTTCAACTTGATTTTAATGAATTTTGATTTACTACAAAATTATTATTTTTGTATTAATAAATAATACTATGATTTATGATCCGGGTATGTTGAAGGCCAATAGCTATATTGGAGACTAAACACAGTTAATTAATTTTATTAATTGACAATGTTATATCTCGTCTGGGAGTCAAAAATTACGATATTTCAAGTTGTATACTCAGTGTTGTGGTACTCATTTATCCTACTCCTTTACGATAATTATGGTTCATTTTGTTTTTCTTGCTTTGATAGCATACTGGCTCTGGTTTTTATGGATTTGAAACACAACAATTACTCTCTCATAAATATTGAATCATAGTCGTCGTTATTATATATATATCCAATGCATTAAAATTCTGAATATTAATGGTTAACAATGGGAAATTTATCAGACTTACTCCAAATTGTCTGAATAAACAAAATGCTACAATGAGCAGCATATTTGATTAATCAATTTTTTAATGTAGATATTCTTTCCTACTGAATCAACGACAAAGACACAATATATTTTAGTCACATATTTACCTGGTGTTTGCCCTCCATACATGTCTCCTGGAGCCCTTGGTCCCGGAAGGGGAAACAATGGAAATAGTAGATTTGTTCTCCAACTCAATCTCAGAGGATGGTCATACATAGGTGTTCTCATTACAGCTGGAAATCTTAGTGTAACATCAATATTGTCCGGCCATTTTGTGGCATCTAAAACAATTCACTATATCAATTAATGATCCTTTCCTAATAACGGCATAGAATAAGTGCTATTAAATAATTACATGGACACTGAAAATATGAGTCATTCATTAACAAGCTCTATGGATAAGCTGGTGAATAGTGTAAGCTATTACTTATATTTATCAACCTGAAATTACACTTATTTAAGAAAATTTAACCTAGTGCTATCAACAAACCATTTAAGTGATATTATCTTTTAAGGTTTTGGATTTATTTTTATGATCATGCACTTTGATATGTGAAGAAGTGAAGGAAAATTACAGACATCAAACAATGCAAAAAACTGGTTTCACAACATCTATTTTACTATATAATAAAGGTCTTGCAAATTGTAACAATATTTAAATTACAAAAATGGAAAACAAGAGGATGATTAATACTTACTGGCCATGCTATCATTAAACTGGATTCCAACAAGAATTTTGTTCATGGCATTAGGCTGGGTTAGTGCTTTTTCTAAGTCCTGTGCATCCTTAAACCCTTTAGGTTCAGGTAGCATTCCAGTATCAAAAAATAGAGCTAGAAACCCTAAGTTATCTAAAGCAACTGTTGCCATTGCATTCTTGGTTACATTTCTTATCAATGGGTTTTCTGGTGAAAACGCAAGAGTTCCTTCTCGTTTTGCCGATGTTAGATTACCCCTACGGAAAGTATTGAAATTAGGTAAATATCTATAGAACTATATAAAATAAGTATAAATTAAACAACTTACATATGCCTGCTGCTCATATTAAAATATGTTGGTAGAAATGGTTGGTATGATTCAGCTGCTTTCGATTGCGGGTCAACGAGGCATCGTATTAAAATTAAAAATAACGAAAACACTACTGGCGACGCAATTTCAAAAACAGTCTGCCATTTATGCCTTCTTTGCAATAGAAAATTTTTCCAAATAAGAAGTTTTAGCTTCTGATATTTAGACATTTTTAATTAAGAAAAATGCAGACGATTGTTAATAAAAAATAATCAGATCCAAATCGCTCATATTCCAATAGGATAAATAGTATGAAGTAGTATAGTTTCAATTATATTCACAATTCTACTCATTATTTTTGTCAAGATTACAAGAGAATTGTCCGAAAATATGAAATCTGACTATTTACGAATTATCTTATTTGTAGGATAGAAATGTATTTTATAACCACAATTGATGATTCTTAACAATAAATACACTAAATAACTGGTGATATTATCACTATTACGTTATAACATTCAATGCTGTTGATGAATATTCACTCGCCACCTCAATCAATTTTAATAACGATTCAAAAATAATTTCAACATCGTACATGATCTCATAACACAAAACGACAACTAGCCAGTCGCCACTCCTACTTCAAACAAAACTATTGCGGGAAATGGGAAATCCGATTACCGAGAAATCAAATTAATGACAGTAGAAAGACACTGACAGTCACCGATGGATGACAGAACACAGACTATTGTCGACGGCAAACATACATTATGCGTAATACTTTGTCGCGCTATATCTAATTATACCGTACAATTAAAGGTTGAGATTGAAACTAAAGTACGATTATTAATTCCAGTCAGTAATATGAGAATGATCTTCATAAAAGTCCATACTACTTTTCTTCGACTCAAAAATATGTAAACCGGCCTATAAAAAACATTTATCACTGCCTCTATGTATTGAATTAGATGCGTATAGGCCTATTTTGAAGTGGTATATGATTATATTTTGTACCTATGGTCTATAGGTGCTACTTGCTAGGTTACTACTTACTGTTAATATGGTTGTTGTCTACCTTTTTCTAATTCCTTGCAAGAGATATATTTGTTCGCTTTGTATAAACTATATTATTTACTAAAGTCTTTCCATTTATATTTCTAAATAGTAATGAGTATGAGAATGATCGTACCGTAATAATATGTATTTAATACATTAGTTAGTATTTTATGTTATAGCAATTATTACATATTTTGATTTATAAAAAGGCAATTTGATATTGAATAAAAAAAATATAATCTCGATTAACTTTTCATTGTAAAAACTAGATTTTACCACATCACTATTTATTTGCTATGTTTACTCATATTATTCAGTAATATACAACAAAAATCGTTATGATATTGCCTTTTATGTATAAACATATAAATAGATTTAAAACCCAAACAAAACAGGGAAAACTTTTTTTTCTTGACATTAATTCAAGCATCAAGAGTCAAACTCGGAACTTAACTTCGACAACACAACTTAAGAAACGTTGCATTTTACTTTAAAATTACCTATAAAACGGGGTACAACCGCCCCTTGTTTCCGTAATTAGGAGTGAATTAGGAGTTTTGGTTCAAACCAAATAATTAATTTAAAAAAAAATACGTATTATGCAAATGTTTTAGTTATCTCAACCAATCCAAAAAAAATATATTTCAAACCATTATTAAAAATAACAATAAAATATGAATTGGACTTTGAGCAAAATTCAACACACCGAAAGAATTCGGATAATTTTGGATACTTTTTATTGAAATTAATAATATCTATGTAAATTAGGTGAAATTTAAATAGGTATAATAAAAATATATGTATATATTCACAATTCCTGCTACTCGCTTTTTCATATCTATAATCAGCTGTCTCTTCAGTCTCCGTAAATGAACTATTAAGAATACGGCATTCCTTACAAATTAGTACATTAAGGCACAACAACAACTCTGCCTATGGTCTTCTCATCCACATCCATCACATTCAGTTATTAATATGGTAAAATAATATACGCTTTTATTTTTACGTAATATTTGCTTGCGTCTTATCAACTTTTAGAAAGCCGTCGAGACGGTTACATTAGAGAACACTTGAAACACCATCTTCAAATAGGATTATGTTCAGGATCTGAAATGTTTAAAGATGAACACAGCATTCCTGGCGCTTTTTTTTATAAAGATAGCCATAGTCAAACAACCACTTACAAAAAACTATTTGGTGCTTTCAAAATGTTGTATAATTGTTCTACTTTAAAACTTTGAGAGAGGTATTTGCATTCCATTTTTGTATTTGTTAAAAGTAGTATTTAATTAAAGTAAAATAGTGTTGAGTTATTGCATTTTTTAAAATTTGAAACAATTTTTTTAATCTATTTATGTGATTTGATAATTTCAGAATTGATTGTATAATTCTGAGCTGAGTAGATATTATAATTGGATTTCAGTTTCTGTGGGGTTGGTTATCTTATTATACCAATGAAATTCTTAAGTGATTCCTGATACAATTTTTTTTGTCTGATATGGTAAAATTCCTTTTTTTATTTTTTTTTGATTTCACCAATTACATACATTCACAGCTGTTTGGGTACTAGATTTTTGTGTGTAAAATTTTACTCAGTTTATGCAATTTTGGCTCAAATTCAATTTATTTATATTTTTGACCTTTTGTACCCACTTTACCCCTGCCTTAACAAAGTAATGAGCAACTGGTTGTTTATATTTTATTAATATACCTTGAAACATAATGCTGAAACTAGCATGATCATCTTTCTCTTGATGTCTTCTACCTTACGCTCCAATAAATCAACTTTGTTAGCATAAATTAATATTGTCCTGTCATACAATTTTATCAGACATCATCTTTGCAGACATTTTTTGTTCCTGTATTCTTAAATGACATATACATGACATGTGGATATAGACCTGTATCCATTTTGATATTCTCCAGGACTGCTTGTAAGGTTCCCAAACTTGGCATTTGTAATGATTGATTATGATATTCATTTGTTTTTGAAGATTGCTTGTAATTAGCCAAAGGTCTGATTTCAATTAATTGAGACTCTTCTTTTCCTAAAGGTTCCCTTTGGCTTACAATAGGTGCAGAATTAAGGTTTTTTACCACTGGTGAATTAATTTTGTCCGTGTGATGAACATTATTTTTAAGAATTTTAATTGTCATTTTCTTAGTGCTTTCGTCTAAATTTTGTTTTTGTTTAGGTGAGTGTACTAAATTCTCTTGAATAAATGTTGAAGATTCTGTAACAAATATATACAAACAAACAATAATACACTCATGCCATATATGTATTGAAATAATGTTAGTTCAATAAAAAAAAATCAGAAAATACGCACGTGGACTGCTGGATTTTTTTCTCAAAGTAACTGATAAAGTTTCCTCAGCAACAGAGCTGGACGATATTTTTCTTTTCAACTGAACATGTGTAATTTCCTGATTTATTGCTGTAACAGCGAGAACATGAGATAAATTAAAATATAGAATTAGGGTTAAGTTTACAAAAGAGATGGACTCTCTCAGTATACAATTCTTATGGACATAATGTTGTTTGGAAAACTCGCCAAACTCATGTGCCCTGCTTGTTGATATTTATAAGGGGTTTGAGGTTGCTCCAGGGATGGGAAAAAAGTGTGTCAAGTACTTGAGGGATTTGTTATGGAGTATTGCTAATAAATTAGTCTATAAGAATTGTAAGAGATAAATTACAAGAGTTTATAAAGTACACACATGATCTTCTTCTGTCTAACTGATGTGGTGTTGTACACAGAGTTGGTGTTATAGGTTCTGAAACATAAAAATTAAAAGATACAATAAGGTGTAGATATAAATGATTGATTATACATAGGCTATAGAATTTGGACACTTACTTTGATCACTGGTTCCAAATCCGGACTTACAATAACTGTGTTCCTTTGATATTTGTGAATGAACATCTGCAAATTTTTAAAATGTAATTGAAATAACACTGTTAATGTTCAGTATATGTTTTTTTGTAATATCTAAGTTTTATTTCCTAGGAGATGTTATTAAAAACAAATCAAACCAACCAATATGTACACTACGAAGAGCATATTGCTCTTTTTCAGCTGTTTTAGCTATATGTAGAGGGAAGTCTTTTAAAATTGACTCTGATAATGGTTCTGCAGTGATTCCAATACAAGGAATGGCAGCTTTTCTAAGCTGTGTTTTTTTCTTTTTAAAATCTTTAGTTCTAAAATGATTTCCGCATATATGCTTTAATTGATGTAATTTTTCTATTGGCACATGGGCTAAGTCCTCTTTCCCAGTTACTCTGACCCATTCTCTGCATCTAAAAACAAATGTATAGTTTTTTTTTTAATTATATTTTCCAAGTTAGAAATAATCATTATTTAAGTGTTTGATTCATTTTAATTTGGTTTGAAGGTTTCAAATTATCAAGGCTCTCCGAAGAAAAACTTTGCGCTGAATTAAAATTTTATACATAAAATTTCACCAAATCATAAGACTTCGTATTTATGAAAACTTGTAATTACTTACCGATCCTCATCTAATGGAAATTGAGCCATAAATAGTCTTTTTTTATTATCCGTTCGAGTTGTTGTAATACCGCAGATTTCGCATTTAACTTTAGGCATAATAAATACGTACCAAGAAGTACAATACCAATGAGGTGATTCACAATTTTTACCGAAGTATTAAGAACTTTAATATATTGTAAATATATATTATAGCTGGGAATTAACAAATAACAAAAAATAAATTAGGAAAAGAGTGAGAATGTTTATTTGCGATTTAATGACAGATGACACAGTCCCGAATTTACAATTTAATGAATATATTATATAATAATAAACAAGGTCTGCCGTCTGGCGAAATTCCAATTTTCCAAACCAATATATGAAATATGAAACGCCCGTAATTTTTGATGGCGCCTGCCTTAGTATTTTATGATTTGTATGACAATTGTCTTCATGTCATTCTATGACGTAAGACTTAAGACAACGACTCTAGTATATTAGCAGCTTTTGACGCTTTGAGAGATAGTCTATAACTTTATTTAGATAAGACTAGGTCACCTAGATCCGGATTTTATTTTTTATGTTTACCTATTTATTTTGTTGCAGTTTTTAAAATGTATTAGTTTTAAATTTTCAATATAACATTATTGTAGACGGGTAATTCAAATTTTGTGCGATTTTGTTTCTAGAGTTTTATATATATATGGATAACTGTTGTTGTCTTGGACTATTATTGTTCACTCTGATTGGTTAAACTCGCGTACGACGGATTATTCGGGTAGAAGCTTCTACAATTTCGATCTTGCCAATGGTTTCACCCAACTGGTCAAGACACCTACGCGAATTCCGGACAGAGCTGATCATCAAGCATCGCTGTTAGACCTCTTGATGACGTCTCACCCCGACAACTATGAGATAAGTGTATGTGCTCCTCTTGGGTCTTCGGATCACTGTCTGATGCGAACAATGGTGCCAATTAGTCATAGATCTCGCCCGCGATTTTCTGCTTGTCGTCGTGTCTGGCATTATAATTCGGCTGATTGGGATGAAATGCGCCAATTTTTTGCAGCATACCCTTGGTCAGAAGTTTGCTTTAGGGAAGGTAATCCTGGTACCAGCGCCGAATCTATCGCCGATGTGATCGTCCAAGCAATGGAACTCTATATCCCTAACTCAGTCATCCCCATTCGCGGCACATCTAGGCCCTGGTTCAGTCACTCATGTAGGGAAGCTTCTCGTCTTAAGCAAGAAATGTATCAGACTTGGGTTCGGGCTATGGCTCTGAATGATCCGGATGTAGCCCTTTATAAGAAGAAACTGAACGCAGCGTCTCGCCATCTTAAGCGCACAATTGCGAGAGCTAAATCCGATCATATCGGCAGGATTGGTGACAAGCTCGCGAAAATGCCGTCTGGATCCCGTACTTTCTGGTCACTGGCTAAGGCAACTCAGGGAAACTTTTGCCAACCTTCTCTGCCATCTTTGCGAAGAGAGGACGACACAATGGCTCACTTAGCTAAAGAGAAAACTGAGCTCCTCTGCACGCTTTTTGCGTCTAATTCCACGCTTGATGACTCAGGGACCTCAACACCTACCATCCCGCATTGCGGCTATTCCATTCCAGAAATTCGTTTCGCAAAAAAGGATGTTCGAAGGGAATTATGTTCCCTCGATATCCACAAGTCAAGTGGGCCCGACGGCATTCCTCCAATTGTACTGAAGACATGCGCTTTTGAGTTGGCTTCGGTACTTACACGGCTCTTTCGTCTCTCGTACAGATCTGTTAGTCCCTAGCTCATGGAAAATTGCTCAAGTCTACCCTATTCCGAAGAAAGGCGACCGCTCAGACCCATCCAGCTACCGGCCTATTGCAATCACTTCCTTGCTTTCCAAATTGATGGAATCCGTTATTAATAGCCAGCTTCTGCGATTTCTGGAGGAGAATCAGCTTATTAGCGATCGTCAATACGGCTTTCCACGGGGCTGGTGATCTTCTAGCTTTCCTCACGCATAAATGGGCTGATGCTATCGAAAGTAAAGGAGAGGCTTTGGCCGCTAGCTTGGATATAGCAAAGGCGTTCGATAGGGTTTGGCACAGGGCTCTCCTATCGAAACTACGCTCATATGGATTGCCCAAGGAGTTATGCTCATGGCTGGGTAACTTCCATGTGGGACGTAGCATTAAGGTTCTGGTTGATGGAGCTTGCTCAAGTCCTAAGATTATTAATGCAGGTGTTCCCCAAGGGTGTGTTCTCTCGCCCACCCTGTTCATTCTGCATATCAACGACTTGTTGAAAGTCGGCGGCATTCATTGCTATGCAGATGACAGTACCATCGATGCAACTTATACGGGCCACTCCAATATGTCTCTGTGTCCGAAATCGAAACTATACTGGAGAAGGTTTCGATGTGGGGTAAAAGAAACCTTGTTGAGTTTAACCCTACGAAGACTCAGGTTTGCTCTTTTTCCGCCAAGAAAGATCCCTTCGTCGTATCTCCTCGGTTTGATGGCACTCTCCTTAGTACCTCACACAGCCTCAGTATTCTCGGTGTTGGCCTTTCGAAAGAAGTACAATTCCGCAGTCATCTGGAAGACAAGGCCAAGCTGGCTTCTAAAAAGCTGGGTGTTTTGGGTAGGGCCAAGCAGTACTTCACTGAGGTTCAACGTATGCAGCTCTACAAGGCGCAAGTACGTCCTCATATGGAGTACTACTCCCATCTTTGGGCCGGTGCCCCAAAATACCAGCTTCTTCCTTTTGACCGAATCCAGCGGAGAACTTGTCGGATTGTCAATCTGCCCTCGCTTATTGCATATCGATCGGCTTGATTCTCTCTCCTTACGCAGAGACCTTTGCGTCACTCTGCGTTTTTTACAAAATTTACTATGGTGAGTGTTCATCTGAACTGTTTGGGTTGATCCCCGCTGCATCGTTCCATCATCGCACGAGCCGCAGTAACTCGGCATTCCACCCGCACCATCTCGATGCATAGAAGTCTTCCACAGTTCGCTTTACAAGGCACTTTCTATTGCGAACATGTGAACTGTGGAATCGTCTTCCAGCGGAGGTCTTCCCCACGGGATACGACCTACATTTCTATAAAAAAAAGAGAGCGTACTCTTTCCTCAAGGGCCGGCAACGCATCCACTGATGGGTGCTTATGGGCTGCGGCTGTTCCCGCTTGGGCCACCCGCAAGCTCGTTTGCCCCCCTATTTTATATAAAAAAAAATGTATTTTTTTTGTAAATAAATATTTTATTTTACTCATATTTATGATTTTAATTTTTAAAACATGTATGTATAGTACCTTAAATGCATAATAAGTAGATATCAGTAAACAAATATTATAAAATGACAGTTCTTCCATTTTACATCCACACTTTGTACTTAGAGAACACAAAATGGCATCAGTCATTTTAAATATACATAAATAATTAAAATAAGCAAAAAAATAATTTTGTCCCGCTAGCTTGTACTAGACGAAACACTGTGCACCGTTTGGAAACGATTGACAACGAATGTGATTCTAATTTCTAATAGACTGGTTACGTTGTCTCATGCGCCTGACGTGTTTAAGTTTTAACGCTAAGTAAGCAGTCGTGAGACTATTTGGCTAGTTTGGGCGAAATTCTTTAGCCTGGCCCCATGCTCTATTATTTTTTATGTATATCTACTTATGTACTTAGCTAATTAATGTTTTTATCTTTCGTAATGTTTAAATATCACTTTATTGTTAACTTAATGTAAATTTTAGATTACTATATTAATATGTCCGTTAGTAATTTATCATCAGTGTTAAAATCATGTTCAGAAAGTGAATTGATAAATGAAGTCTCAGAATCCAATATGACATCAAAACAGGTGGAAGGATCCCGACTGAAACGTACTTTTACCTTGCCTCGCAATCCTTTTGGTACTACAAAACCTAGCTCTAGTAAAAATAAAAACAACGATATTGACAATAAGCCCTCAAGTGCAAATCCTTTGGCCTCAACTAATAAAGAGGAGGGTGGCATAGAAAGGAAGCTATTCAGAAGGCCATCATGGAAGATATTTTTAAACAAAATAGCTCAACATATGAGTACTGTGAACACGACTGCTGTATGTAACGTAATTGTCTTTGGTGCAATTATTTTATACAATATTTATGATATTGTAAGGCGTTTTTGTCTGTAGGTGAAATCTTGTCAAGTGGTTAACAGTGACAGAGTGCCATGCAGTGGAGAGCCGCCCTGGCCGCCTGGTACTACTCCTGCAGCTACTGGAATAAAAAACCATGGCAACACTTGTTATATGAATGCAGTTCTTCAGTGTCTCTCTCACACTGATGTCATAGCAGAATATTTTGTACTTGATTTTTATAAGGTAAGTATTTATAATAAGTTATTTAGGTATTTTTGGAAATTCACATCATTTTATTATATTTAACTACAGTACCTTTAAAAGGAAGTCTGTGCTAACTTCCATAACATAAAATTTCATAGTATAGTTTGTCACAAATAAAATACATTACAAATATAAGATATAAGAATATTTAAGAGAATAAGATACATACATAAATTTCTAATCCAATCATTACCACTGTAATTTGCAAAAATATGTGCTATATTCAGATAAGTGTTATCAAAATATTTATTTAACATACATGATGATTTGTTGTGACAGTAACCTTGTGATTAATTTAAATCAAGGTTTTAAAATTTTATACCTAAATAAACTTGTTTCCTTGTAATGGACAATTCTTTATTGTCAGTATACATTTTTAAAGATGAGCCATTGTAACTTATCAAAGAGGATTTTTTACCTGGTATTATATTCTATTCAGTAATGCAAGAAGGAAGTTGTATAAACCAACTGGTCTGTTATAAAACTGTTTAGTTTCCAGCATTCAGGTGTTTTTTTTTAACATTGCAGGTTGACTTGCAAAAGAGGAATAAAATTAACTCAAAGAAGTATGGCACTCGAGGAGAAGTGACTGAGCAATTAGCTGCATTGCTTAAGGCATTGTGGTCATGTCATTATATTCCTGATATGAGTATAGCTTTTAAGGTATGCTCAAATACATTTATTTATTTTTCATATACATCTTTAATATTAAATTGGATCCGTATCTTCATACAATGTTTAAACTTTCTCAAATGTTAAATCATACTGGTAGTTATGAATCTGTTTCTCAACATTTAGAGGTGAAAGTTTAGAAGAAACATAATTAGGAGAAATTTTGGATTATAGTAAAATTTTAAACCCAATAAATGCATTGCAAAATTTTAAAAATAATATATATTTTTCTCATTATAATCTCGTACTTTTAACTACTTCTTCTACTTCTTAATCATTGATGACATGGGTCTGCAATGAAAAGTTTTTCAAATAAATTTATCACACAATTTAATTATATTATTTATTATATTTATTTATATTAATAGTTTGTTAAATTGTGTGAGTTGGTTTCTAATATTTTTACAAAATTGATTCTATGATCTATCTTTTATTTCTATATTTTATGACTTTCTTTAGTCTTTTGTTGTAACTAAGAAAACAAGATTTATGTATCATAAGTTTAAACCAAACTACCACTGAAAACGTCTAGTAAAATTCTTTTTTGGTCTAATGGCTCCTCAGAGTTGCAAAAATAATCTAAAGCACAGATTAAAAATAAATTTTCATTCCATTATCTCAAAATTCATAACACTATTTCCTTGAAGATATGCACTATATCTGCAAGGAAATAGTGAAATTTTATACCCTACAAATAATCTTGACCTTTAAATTAGCAGGAACTGAATAATTTATACTTGTTTCTATAATTGTTTTCTTCATGTATTTACAAAAATTTTTTTTAAAAAAAAACCCCCCCCCCCCCCAAAAAAAAAAAAAAAAAAAAAAAAAATTTTTTTTTTTTTTTTTTTTTTTTTAAATTTTTTTTTTTTTTTTTTTTAAAAAAAAAAAAAAAAAAAAAAAAAAAAAAAGGGGGGAACTCCTAAAAAAAAAAAATATATATAATGTATGCAATTTTGTATTACTTTCAAGACAATTAAATACATTTTAACCATGTAACAAAAAAATAATAATACAATAATTGCAGACCTGTGTTATTGGAGTTTCCAATATTTGAGTATTTCTAATATATCCATAATATTGCAGGCTGCTGTTGAAAGACATGGTACTCAATATCGAGGAAATAGTCAGCATGATGCCCAAGAATTTCTCTTTTGGCTCCTTGATAAAGTTCATGAAGATTTGAATACAGCAACTAAGAAAAAATATAAGACCATTAAAGTAAGTTACCATTCATTTGAGACATGTCCAGGTTAAGTAATCTAGTAAATAAACTTGTGTTTGATGTTTTGTAAAATAAAAAATATGAGATATTTTTTATTTTGATATTTTTTGGTGGAGAAAATTCAAATCTCTAGATTTCCAGCATTCTATGTTCACCAGAATGCATTATGATTTCGTACATCATGAGGAATGGAGTTTGTTTGTTTTTGTTTGTTTGACTAGGTATTAAAAATGTATTTTTAGTTTGTTACTGAGAATTAAAATATATTTATAAGAGCGCGTTCAGTAACAACACTTTTACAGGGTCATTGATTATATGATAAATTGATTTATCAAAAAAAAAACAAATGGTACAGTTATAATTTGAACCTTCAATTAAAGAAATAAATGTCATTTTAGAACACCGTGGGGAAGTCAGATGAAGTAGTAGCAGCGGAAACGTTGGCTAATCACGCGCGTCGAAACAGTTCCTTTGTACAGGCAGTTTTCCAAGCTCAATACAGGTAAAAAAATTATCATACAATGTTTAATCATTGGTCCACATTAAACTACATTTATAAAACATTGCGTAAATTAAAAGTTAATAATTGAAATATAATGTAAATAATTTTTTTATAGTGACATTTTATTATGCATTGTCCTAGACTCATGCAAAGATATGCAAAGTCTTACCGAAAAAGAAATACAGTCGTCACGTTTTGATCTAAGCGCGTTATTTTCACGTATTTTCTAGACGCCAATCGAGTGTTTTGCCAAAAAAAAAAATGCGATGTTATTAATAATATTATTCTATTAAAATGATTTTAGGTCTGCATTGACGTGTGCAAAATGCGAGCGAACGTCATGTACATTCGATCCGTTTCACTGTGTTAGCGTGCAGCTTCCGACACGACCTGTCACAGTACAGCCTTCCCCTCTGCCTGTTAATGTAAGATACTTTTTTTAATTTTGTTCCTATTTTATACAACATAGATAAATATTTAGTCGTAGCGTGAAAATTTTTAAAGTTAAGACCACACAGCCCGTTACCCCCAAAGTGGGGTATATATAGTTTGTTGTTTGCTAATACTTATAATACTTTTCATAAATTCATGTTATATTTTTTTATTATGTAACAATTTAACAAAACAGAGACGATTGAGAGAATCGTGTAATATGATTTATTTGCATGTTTGTTGTAATTTCATAATAATTGGAAAAAATCGTTAATTCTGTATTCAATTAGTCTAATATTCTCGAAATATTATTATTTTGTGTAACAGGTGGTATATGTTAACCAACAACCAAGGCAAGTGCGGATCGGAGTAGAGCTAGCGCCCACCGCCACAATGGACGAATTACGGACATCGCTACACGCAGACACGGGAATTGATAGAGAGCACATTATACTGGCCGAGATTAATGAGACTGGTAAGGTTTATTTATGTGATCAGTGATCACTTTATTTATTTATATTAATGTTCTACTTATATAGAACTTACTTCCAGCTGTATGATATATTTCAATAAACTATCGCGAAAGCCAATATTGAGAAAAATCACAATAAATAAAATTTTGCTAAAAATAATATCTTGTAGATATATCTTGTAGTTAATTGTTGGCGGTACCGTTTCAAAAGTAATTTGTCAGATGTCATCGCGAAAGGCAATATTGAGAAAAACCAAAATAAGCATAAAATTTTTGCTCAAAATAATGTCTTGTACAGTACTTTTAGTTAATTATTCGCGTTACAAGTTTGTTAGAGTCAAAAATAAATTGTCAGATGCTAAGGTAAATGTATATTAGTCACAGATGAATTTTAAATTTCAGGATGGTGTAACGCTCGCAGTGGTTGGGAAGTGGCGGGTATCGACTTCGGAGCCTTATACTGTATGGAGGCTCCACCGCTCTTGCAGCCGCCGACTGCACCCTACCTTCTCATACTTTGGGTTAATCTATTGGAAGGCGAACGATTTGGTATGTAACATTATTGAAATTTGTAAATTTATCAATGTCATAATGCCTTTGGACTTTTTTTATTATAGTGTTGTCTGTGGACATAAAAAAATTAGACCTTAAAGATATCTTGATTTCTTAATTTAAAGTGATTTACTGTAACTGTATGAAAAAATTAGTTTGATTACTCCGACCGTGACCACTGTTGCTGAAAGTATCTAAAAAAACAGGCTCTATAATATTAATAATAAATCCAATAATTAGTAATAATTATGTAATGTTGTAGAGTAGATCTAAGAAGGGTATAGAAATGAAAACACTTGATTCACAATATCATAATCATATATTTCAAAACACTCACCATTATAATCACCTCTCACAAAAGTTATAACAACACTGTGTCCAACCTCACAAGAGCTCCACTTATATAGCCCCTTTTGGCAGTAGCTGTTTTACCGACCATCCGACCAATTTACCGACGCCATCTGTCAGCAATATTAACAAGTTAACAGATCGATACATTATGCTGACAGATGGCGCTGGTAATGAAATCAAGCACTTTACAGAGAATGCCGACGCCACCGATCTCTATGATGGTAACAAATGAAAGAATTTAAATGTGTGATATTCGAAAAAAATAATTATATATTACTGAAAATTTCTGTAATAAGCAAATTTGCATCTTAGGTTCTCCATACGCAATGCAAGTGCCTCGAGAGATTTCGTATGAAGATCTTCAAAAGCTGATGCTGAAGGAGATGTGCCAAGTGGTTGCTGAACGGGTGTTGGAGACGGCCCAAGGCACCGATATCTTCAAGGCCCGAATTGCTGAAGCGCATCGCCCAAGGGATCCGGCGTATTTGTTGCCGGAGGTAGCTATCACTCTTCTTAAGATGAATTTTATATTTATAGACTCAATGTTTGGATACCCAACACAAAAGTATCAATTCGATCAGCTGTTTCTATTGGAGTTCAAACTCTTCAATATATAATATTTGTGTTGAATATATTTTAGGGTTTTTATATACTAAGTATAGTCTGGTCAAGTTACTAAGATTGTCGTCTACATCCGATATCATTTATGCGGTCTTATGGATAGTGAAATTATATACATGAAAGTGAAAATTTTTAGGTTTCGCACTGTTAACAAAATATTTTTCTTAAGTTACAAGGGGTAAGTAATTTAAACCAATTTAATTGTTGTTAAATTTTAATTACAGAGACGGTAATAATTATAATACCCGGCTTGGCCGTTTTACATTCCTCGTGTAAAAGAGTTGTATAGTCAGATCGTTGATTAGAATATTGTTATCATATATAGTCCAGACCATCTTTGTCACGTTTTGCATTATTTTTTTTAAATTGGTTTTTTGATAAAAATAGCATAATACAAGTTTATTAATATTTACGAATCTTCAGTTACCACACCCATTGTTTGCGCTGGACGTGGAACAGGCACTCTGCGCTCACGACAAGTACCCGCATCTGCGGCTTGAGCTACTCTGGGATCCCGTACATAGAGACAGGTACTTCAATCATAACCCACAAATCATTAATGTTTTGACTTTTTCTATGGAATTGTGATTACGCTAAGATGAAAAGGGACAGGAGCACTATAACTATAGCGGTTCAAACCATTTATTATTTATTTACGATATATGTTTTATAAGTGTTGTATTATCCTGTTAATTCATTTAATTCCTCTATCTGTAACAGTAGTCTTTGATTTGTTTTACCCTAAAATTTAATAAATATATTTTTCTTGCTTTACGCGTGTGATATATAAGAGTGTTGTGTACTCTTTAACTGGTTTATGCATCAGTATGTAACTGTAGCAAAGAATGTTTTAGTTGTGATAATGTATACCGTTGGAGAACCTTAATTTATTAAAATAAAACCTGCGCTGTTTTTGGCTTTTTCAGCTAGCCATCGATATCATCAGTAAGAAATTGTATTTGCAATACAATGTTAGTGAATAACGTGGCGTCGACAGCATAATTCGCGAGTGGGGCGAAGCGTGCGAGGTGCACGTGTCGGCGGCGGGCGCGGCCGCTCCCTTGACGCTGCACGCGTGTCTGGCGCACTACACCCGGGCCGAGCATCTGGCCCAGGAGGACGCTTGGAGGTAATCTTAAGTTAATTTAGTGTTTCACAGCATCCTAGTTCCTTATTAAACTCTATATTACAATTTTGACAATGATTATAAAATAATTATTTTTCCTATCTATAAAGTCTGAGAGTGAGCGACTTTGTATAAATTACAATCTGGCCTCAACAAGAAATATAGCTTATAAGTAAAATTATGCTTACTTAATTTGTTGTATACATCAATGCAAAAATCCTAACATTTGATTGAGTGATGGGAGTATTAATTTCAAAAGTTCAAATAAATTATGTTGCTGGTTGGCTATTCGTGAGATACTAATAACAATAATTGTCAATTGATTGTGCTTTGTGTAAAATTGATACCTTTGTAGGGTTAAAAGTCGGTAAGAGGCCCAAAAGAATTTCCTTCTATTCAGTAATAATGTTTTCACGTTAAGTTTCAATCTATTGCTCATAAAATGTATTTCATCTAGAATCAACACCTTGATATAATTATTTTTTTTGTATTGACCGAACACACTTCCTTAATCGGTGGATTAATAGTTTAATTGAACGAAACGGGCTGATAACAGATATAAATTATTATAATTTATTACTCTCGATTATCCAATAAAAACCAGTTATTGAGACAAAAAAGCAACTGCTAATGTTATATACGACCTTAAATTTTAATGTCGAAATGTAAGCCAGGTCTAGACCGGTGATTTTATTAGATAATAAATGCTTCAGCCTAATATGGTCTGAGCTAGATCACTTTCGAAATTGGAATGCCCGTAACCATTTAAGCTTTTTACGTTCCTAACATTTTATGTGGATAGGTGTTGGTTTTGAGTTATTTAAATGTTTTCATATTAATATAGAGGCAGTAATTAGTATTAGTATGGTAGGATTGTTAAATATTTCATTTTATAGATCTAGGTATGATTACTTATTTAATTATCAATGAAGAGATTTTTATTAATAGCAATGAGGGAGAATTTTTGCGGCCTTCTATCAAATATAGAAATAAATTTAAATGTGGAAGTTTCCCTTCAAAATATCATAAGATTTTAATGATCGTTTGCTATTTTCAATTAAAATAGCAGGTGTTGGTTATGTATTTTAAAATTATTTATTATTAGCTTAATTTTAAACAGTTATTTTATGTTAATATGTCAATCATTTTAGGTGTCCTCAATGTCAAAGATACATGCCGGTTGTCAAGACGCTTGGACTTTGGTCTCTTCCTGATATCCTTGTGATACATTTGAAAAGATTTCGACAGTAAGTAAAACGCAAAAAAATACAATTTAAATTGAAACCACCTCTAGTAATGGTTTAGTTTTAGGTACCCAAATTAAATGCTAAAATGTATCTTTTATTAAAAGAATTGTGTATATAATAAGTCTTATTTGAAACTTTTTGTTACAGACAAGCAAAGGGTCGGACCAGCACAAAATTGACAACAATGGTAGAGTTTCCCCTTAACGACTTTGACATGACCCCACATCTGGTCCGAAGAAATACAGCAACTGCCGAATCACCCGGTAACTCTCGATCTCCGAGGCGGAGACACTCCAGAACTACCCAAAATCTTCAGGACAACATATACGATCTGTATGCAATTTGTTACCATCACGGTGACGATTTAGAAACGGGCCACTACACGGCAGCTTGCAAGAACCCATACGACAACCACTGGTACAAATTCGACGACTCTCGAGTGACGGCCGTAGAAGATGACAGCGCTTACAGCGAACTCGTCAACAACTCCGCCTACATGCTGTTCTATAGGCGAAAGAAGCCAAATGTTATTCACTCCTGCTCCACAGAAGATAAAGAGCACTGGGCACTGCGTATGCCCAGGTACAAACCCATCGAGACCCTGAACGAGATATCAGAAAACGTTAAGAACGAATCGGATATAGAAGAGAAGAGCGTAGATACGTCCACCACCAGCTCTCCCGTGAAGCATGTGATACACTCGCCGACGCTTCAGCGGCCGCTTAAGGTGGAAGTGAACGAATGTGATTACGAACACGAACAGACGGATACGTATATACACAAGGACGTGCACGTTAACCCCAAAATGACGCCCGTGGATTCGCGAAGACCAAAGTCGGTGGATATCCCATCTAGGTCCAGTGTGTCGCCGTCGAGTAAGGATAGGAGCTTCGACAACTCCCCGTTGGTCGCGAGTATCAATGAGGTGGAATATCCGACGACGGAAGACCTCATGTTATCCATGTTCCAGGAGTCGAAGTATATAGCGAGGCATATCAATGGAGAATCTCATAGAACAGGTTAGTAATGTTTATGTTGGTTCGTAATCGTGGCTTGTGCATTTTTAGCTAATTCCAATGTTTGTTTTCATTTATTCTCAGACAAATTTATTTTGGATGACGATTTCAAAATAAGTACATTTTACAAATGCAATTATACTGAAATTTTAAGACGCACATTTAACTAGCGACCGAGTTGGCTGGTACTTTTTTAAACGAAGGTTAACTAACACGGGTTTTGTTGTATATATTTTTTTTCAACAGAAAAGTCATCTGTATGGAAAACAAGAATATCGACGTGAGAGCAGGTGAGCGGTTTCCACTTTCAAATTAGTTTTCAGTGGACCCTAGACCTGAGGGTAACTTGTAGTTGACATTAAAGCCACATTTTGCCGTAGATATAAAATGATACGACAAGCTGGATATTTAAAAAATCGAAACTTAACAATCGAGGCAATTTGTTGTAAATGGTGCTAATTCTGATTATAAACAAAATTATTTCATGAATTAATATTGAGGTATTGATTTAGATTTTAGACCATTGTCATGCGATTTTATATCTGCGGGGCAATGAAGGGCTCCCAGCAGCGATAACTGTTAAATCCAGGCGTTTTAACCCTAATCGACTGAAATGTGAATTTGTATCAGAAACTCATAACTCGAGCTTCCTTAAGTCGTTTCAAATAAGTAATTTAATGTCAAAAGCTAAATCACATTTTATATTGCTGAACTGCATACACAGTATTGGAGACGACTATACCAGATGATACTAATGACAAATCGTAGACTTCTACGTCTAAACAGCTTATGAGTTCTCTCTATGAAAAAATTATAGGGCGCTATA
Organism: Pontia daplidice; assembly: GCA_963693355.1. Lineage (NCBI taxonomy): Eukaryota > Metazoa > Arthropoda > Insecta > Lepidoptera > Pieridae > Pontia > Pontia daplidice. Next base: position 3,340,344 of record CAVNZL010000007.1, on the reverse strand, counting down.
CGCGGTTTAACATCAATTAAAATACATTGTATGACAAATGTAATTTGACCAATCTCTGGGTACGTGTTCCTGTTCCATTTCTCCATTACTTTCTTCTTGATAACACTTTCTGTAACCCAGGCAACATTTGTCCAAACGGTGATGCGTTTAATTAATACAGTGTATGCAGTCTATAAATGTATAATATAAACAGCATAAACTAGTGGTTACTTTAGATAATACTGTGCCTTCGTTCTAGGGAAGTTGTGATTTTTAAATATATAACACCTCTATCGAAGATATTGATAAGCTAACAGCAAAAACAATGTAAATACCGTGGCCTTTCTAGTTTTGGTATTGGATTATGTAATGTAAGTTTTGAATGAAATTGGCTATTCGAACTTGAGTCTTTATGAATGGTTTTTAGAGACGTCATTTCACCGAACACGAAACTGATCGTATCCTATTTGCAAAAGCAATTATTAAAAGCCCATTGACGGACTGTTTAAAAGTCTATAAACTCGGTACAATATCATGAGGTACTCGGTCAAATCAGCTTGGTCGTTGTAAACTGGTTTTAAATAGTGCAGTTATTTTTGAATTGCTGCAGTTTGACGTCACATATATGCGATTTTTACAATTAGGATTCAAGGTTTCCTATACTTATGACATTTATATTCGACGATTAGCCCCAATTATTTGAAGCATAGGATATAGCCAATATCGTTCAAGACTATGTTTAAAGGATTGGTTCATGGTTTTGTAAATACGATAGCACACAACTGTGTGAAATGTGATTTTTTAATATATATTTTATTAAAAATTTAATTTTTATAAAAGACAATCGTATTAAGTGTAATCCGTAATTGTTTTGTCGACATTAGCTTTACTACAGTGTATTGGAATTTGGGCCCTTGTTACTGTGTATTAAGGTGCAATTTACAACTCGGTATGGCCGTTAGGAATCCGTTATGGCCGTTACAATAGCGGGTCATGTCATAATTATTACAATATTATTTTTACTTAACATAAGAGGTTCCGGTAGTTTCTGAGACTAAAAACTTCAATACATGAAGTACTTATATTAGTAAATATAAATTATATTCAAAGTAAATGATTAGTGGTGCCCTCTGCACTTACATAAATAAAAAATGTTTCTCATGTATTAAACGAAGTCACGGTGTTTGTGGTAATATTGTAAACTTATACGATGTGAGAAGTGAGAATAGTATTGTAAGGAGATGTACGTTTTAGTGTTTTGCAGCTTTATTTGTATTTTTTATTATTTAAACATGAAGATTTAAGAGACGAGATACGCTCTCAATATAGTGTTAGTGATGAACGACCAAACTCATATTTATTAACTAATATACAGCTATATACTCAAAATTGTAACATTTTGTAGACTTTAATTCTCAGTGTACCTCAGGAAATTCTACTAGACAAGTTCGGTACTGAAATTCGAGATGTTTAGGCATAAAACTAATCGAAAGAGATTTGTTTGAAATATGGTCATGCAAACAAACACACAAATTGCAAAGGATAACATATACAAATGTATTAACAAATATTTTCACTGTCTTAATTTGGTAATTAGGTAATTCTTACCTCGAGTAAGTAGCGATTTTTCAAGAGAAATTTGATAATGAAAAACTTGTCTAGTAAAATACTGTCTATGCTTTCACACTACAGATTTTTATAAGAACCATAAATTCTTTGCCAACTGATATTGACATTAACATTGTTTCGAAGATAAAGCATTATGAAAAGTTAATATATAAATAACAGATAATATTCAAATATGTTCTGTATGTAAGCTTATCGTGGTTGTGCTATCTGTTAATTGTTTGACAATTGACATTTAAAAATATCTGTAGTGGGTCAGCGGTGGGTACCATGTAATATAAGATGCGGTCGGTTTATCTCAATTGTATTAAGTTCGTTGTTTTAATTTAAAAATGTTTATTTTTTTCTTTATCACGTTATGTTTAAATATAAGTGTTATGTGCACCATTGATTGTTTAATTTTAACCTCACCTCATCAAACATACGCAGATATGTTTCCGGTCAAATAATGAAACGTTATACTCCTTTTATAAATGTGGTTTATAATCTAATATATAAAATTCTCGGGTCACAGTTTTCGTTCCCATACTCCTCCGAAACGGCTTGACCGATTCTCATAAAACTTTGTGAGTGTATTGAGTAGGTCTGAGAATCGGCCAACATCTATTTTTCATCGCCCTAAATGTAAAGGGTAGTCCACCCCTAAAAATTTTTATTTATTTTTTAGTCAAAATTTTTAGTTTCTTTTTTTTTATGATAATACATACAATCCTAAATTTTCACCCTTCTACGATCACCTCTTATTTTTTATTTATTAATTGAAAATTGAAATCACATGTATGGCAAAACAACGTTTGCCGGATCAGCTAGTATACTATAATACTCATGGTACTAATTAATGTTTCTTAAGACTTTGTTCGTAATTATTATTGTTAGTCTGATTTGTAGCGATAGTGTCTGAAGGTGAAATTCCATCAGTAGAGAATCGGCAATTTCCGTTTATTGCATTCTTGGAACATTATTCATAAAAAAAAACAAAACAATGTAATTTTACGTATGTTCTGTTCGTATAACTTTTTACGCTTTGCTGAAATGTTAGACAGGTAACTAAACCGTTATATACATACTATAATTTCACCCGCCTTAATAATTAACAGTTAAATTTCATCTCACTTTCATCCCCTATTTATGGGGATGAAAAGGGCTTGATATAATAAGACACAAATAGGGCTTGATATATAATATATTTCCGGTTTTGTAATAAAATTTAATTCAAACATTCGTCAAATATTTAACAAAATAATGCCTACAACGAATATTGAATAAAACTGATTTTATGCCAAACAAAACCGTTGTTTGAAAAGCCTCTAGAGAAAGTTGTTGAAAGACCAACGGTTGTAATGATATGTCCTTTTCTATTAAAATAAAAAACCGTTGGTGTTACCTAACAAATCGGAATAATTATTTTGTGGGATTGAACACAAGAGTTATAGATAAGAATACGGTATCCCTTTAAAGGTATTCAGTTTTGGATGTGCCGCATTCTTTTCCTACTTAGCATTTCTAAATTGATTTACTTCGACAACAGAACTAATCATAATTTTTATATATTATCACTGGAGTCAAATCGCATGTGCAATTTAGTTTTTATTAAGATAATATCTATATAAACACGACTAAATCGACAGTAATTTTTAGGACTATTATTATTCAAAAATCGTTGTACAATTCCGGTTCTTGAATAGTTACCTAAATTTAAACTAACCAGAATTGTATTTCCTAATGCTTAATTGTCTGACAACCAAATGTTTAGTAACACAAAACAACTTCTAGGTAGTTAAAACTAGTCCTGCGAGTTCTTTCTCCGTCTAGATGAAGGTTGTTTGTAAATAACCTTACTCTATTTTTATTTAGGATTTATATGCACATTCGTCGGACATATTAATATTCATAATGGAATAATGCAATGTTTTTATCTGAACAAATCTCGCTGTTAAAAAATTAATTACACTAGTTGTTTTTAACTGAATGCAAATACATGTATCGTAGTATAATTATTTTTTATTAAATACTGTACAAAATATAACTTCTGTCTGCATAATTAAAAGTGTGAGTTTATACAGTTAAATTATAAAATAAACAATTCGGTTTCATTACATGTTATAAGTAAAACTTTGATAAATTTACCAATAAAATAATATGTATTATTATACATAATATTATTATTTATACCGTATTTTAAGGAATAATTAAAGAAAAAACTGATACAGTATCTCTTTTAAATCTATTCACAAAATATTATGTTATATGCGGTTATGTCTTCATGAAGTGCATTCACTGACTTGCATTCGACGAGAATTTACTTTCTAGGCTACACCAGATAAATGTATTATCCTAGGCTCTAAGAATGCGCAGCGCAAAAAGCTGAAAAATACATTATGAGTTCAACATTTCCATTGCATCTATTTTATAGGATATTCTATATTATAGTATGTACCTATGTTCCTGCATACAGACCCAGACCCAAAAAAGATTATTTTCTATTCAGCTGCGAATTCTACGTCTAACAAAAAAGTGGGTAGCACGTCTGAAACAAATACATAAAGTTCAACAAGCAATGTGGAAATAAATTTTAATATAATTGTATAAAAATACATAAAATAACCTTCATAATATTTAAATTATCGTTTTGAGAAGTGATGGCTTCGGCTTCCGATGGTCAACCCTGCTGAGGTCGTTCGAATAACGATCGTGCACCAAGGGAGTTTCTGTGTGCGTCATTTTACACTTGTCCGGTGAAGGATAACATTGTAGGAAAGTAGAATGCCTTAAACTCAAAAATCAACGGTGTGTGACAGTAGACAGACAGACGTACTTGCCTGTTAAGAAATGAAAATCAAGTAACGTGAAGTCCTCAGAGTTGTGGCGGCAATATGTATCATGTTATATCTTTAATACTTTACACGATAAAATCGCAATAGGAAGTATACGATATTTTACGAACCAAAGATTAATGGATGGTCAAACGTTTCCTTTACAGATGCGAAAGGAAATACCTCCTAATTCTCATGGTCTAAGATCCGGCTATAGAAAGACCGACTTCCATTTACGCAAATGTTTTTATAATTATAATATATAGAAGAATAATTCCTAAATAATGAAAAGCATAAAAAATCCTAGATTTATTTAAAAAGTACATATAATTTTTTAATGTTAATTTTATCAACTTCATTTTAATCATAAGTTTGAAGAATAGAGAATATGTATAATAGTTATTGTACAACTACTAGTCAAGGGGTTGTAAACAGGTACATTAAAAAAATATACGTAAACCTCTTCGGTTTTAAGTCCGTTAAAATAGTTCTCTGCATTCCGTAGCTATAGTTTGTTCTATAGACAGATCCTATACTATATGAACAGAAATTAAAATCTTGTTGCATTTGAAATTTCATTTTCGTTATGTAAACAAATTTAAAAGTTTTTACAAACTCAAAATATATTATAACATATATGCTATAAATTAAAATGTAAAAGTAGTTCAAAGACTTATTAACATAAGTTTCGACATAACTATACACATAGAATCTAAATTAAACGTTGCAGCGTATATTATATATTAAAATTTTATTTCGGTTTAATTGTATACAATATCATATAAATAGACATTGATTAATCTACCCGTTACAAATGATGGATCCTGTTACGTAGTAAACTACGTGGTAAACTTGGAGATGTTAATCATGTCGTCACGTAAATGGACTGTTCTTATAATTAAGTTCTTATATTAACAGAATTATTTAGCTTTGCTATAATCTGTACGAAATGTGTTAACCGTTTTATTTGTGAAATCTGTAGTGTAGGTAGAGATTGGTGAGCATTTAGATATTCCAGAGGTATTTTTATTTCATACCCCGCGAGATGTCTGATATAATATTCGGAATTAAAACCCTGACTAGGGTTAACATCGTCAAACTTAGATTATAAGTTTTTTTATATTTATTATGTAAATTTAATTAAATTCTAAAATTTAGTCTACAGATATTGCATCTTAAATTTTTTGTATAAAATTTGATTTAGGTATGTTTTTTTATAGTTTCGGAAACCCTGAGGAAAATATATGGTTAACATTTATAATTTTAGAAAGTATTATCGGTTATATTTAATGGTGCAGTTATACAACCTGGGATGACACGTTGCACGATAGTGAGTTATCAGGATTCTATCTCCATCTGGAATAATGAAGGGTCTCGTTAAAATTAGCAACTGCGATTCCGATTCACGCGCAAGATTCCTTAGTGCTTAAATTCCTACATTTTTAAGGGACATTTCTATTATAACCATTCGAATATTCGATATGATGTGGATTCATAATGACCTGTTGATAAACACATGCGGCGCAGTCCCGTTATTTGAATCCAGAGCCTGTTACTTAGTGAATCGTACAATTTCTAGAACGTGTTAGCACGCAGTTGCCTAGAAGTAATAATATATAAATCTTTATTTGCAAAAAAAAGAAAACAAAGATTGCTCAATACAGGAGTACAAAAAAAAAATTGTACAAAATTTTTTTCCTACAATAAATGTTTATTCGAAACCCCTTCAAAAGAAGTGGACATAGATTTCTGTAGCATTATACGCCATTATTGTCATTTCATAGATACATTGTCGGTAAACTTACACCCAATTTTATAAATACATGGCCATTAATTGAAAAATTTTATTTACCGCCTACTTGCGCATTCTATAAAATAAATAATAATTTCTTAACAACATAACTTATTACTTGAATCCGCGTAGCTATTGCATATGCATATAGCAAAAAATGAGACAATGTAATACGTACTGTTAGACACAGGGTTAGTGAAATAAATATTTCGGTTAGGCGTACTAAATTAACCTTACTACGCAACCAATGCAAATGAGAATAAGTAGACCCCAAAATAGCTTCGAGGCTAAACACGCTTTTAATAATAATGCCCTTACATTTTTGACTTTCATTTCAAAGTTACGAAACATAAAATCTTAATACGAAATTACTTTTTTGACCTAATTGCTTTTGCAAATTAATATTGCGATAGTCAATTTATGCCACTTTTACCCGTGAAACAGGGTTGTTTAAACACCAACATCTTAATGCTATCATTTTTAAATTAGAAATTGCAATCTCATACATTATTAAAAAATACCCTGTGAATTTCATTCCACACTCTGTCTAATTGTTTCAATTGTGTTTCAGAAGCATGCAAACATAACGCACTATTTTGATTACATTCTTATCATTTTTGAAGCTTATTTCTGAGCAAATCTAGACCCAAAGAATTATTACTTTAAATAATGTTTAAAATATAGTGTATATACAAATTAATCAAAGTAATTATTGAGTGTTTTAACTGTTGCAATTCAAGTTTGTATCTTGTTATAGATTAATTACATCCATTTTGTTTTATGTCCGTTTAAGGCCATATTAAATTTATTAATAAGCCATTTTATATTGAATACACCTGTGACACGCATGCTTTAATATAACTAGACGAGAGCGTTACCTAAATACCTATGTACGTAATCGTCTCTGTTTGATAACGCAGACATGAAATAAGGAAGTAAAAAACGCTGCATGAATTGCATTGTTAAATAATTATTAAAGTGAATGTTTGAATTAGGAATTAAAATGCAAATGTTATCTGTGCAATCAACCTTGACGGCGATATATTTTGTGTATATGATTAACCTACAAAATTTACAGTCACGTAGAACAATTATTTTTGAAAAAGCTTGAGTGACAGTGTGTCAATATTTAATAATTGCAAGCATTTTAACTACGTAAATTTCACACTTCATTGCGACTTGTAGACGTACATTTTTCCAATAACACCAGTGGAGTATCCAAATTAAAATCCAAAATATTACATGTTTATTGATTCACTCATATTAATATAAGAATTTAACAACAATTATTGAAATATCCTCAAGATTATATTATAATTATTTATAGTCATTTATACCTAATGCCATCTAATAGAAAAATAAGTTTGGAATTATATGATTCACTAGCTGACCCGGCGAACTTCGTACCCCCTTAGCGTAGCTTTGATGCACTATTTTATTTTGTATAGTTGACCTATCTTATTTCGTATTATAAGAGTGAAAGAGATAGAAATAAGCCACGACTCTCTCACTCTCTCTCATGACGTTGACATTTGTTACGCGCGTTTTGTTCCTTTACGTAGACTGCGGAACCCTAATAAAAGTAGCCTAAGTGACTCCTTATTACATCACCTACCAATCAAAAAAAAGTCCCGTCAAAATCGGTCCATCCATTCCAGAGATTTGCCGGAACAAACAGACAGACAGACAGACAAACATTTTAAAAAAATGTCATTTTGGTGTGTGTATCGTATATATATTCATATGCATGTAGTAAAAAACGGTTATTTCAATATTAAAAACAGACACTCCATTTTTATGTATTAGTATAGATAATTTTAATCCATAAAAACATTGAAAATGTTAATAATTGAAATCTTTCTCAATGTTGCCATTATTGTTAAAGACAATATAATATATTAATATGTTGTAAAAACGACTTATTTATAGACAATATTTAATGTTAATTAGCTTTAAAAGTAGGAACAGTTACTTTTAGGTTCTTATATTTTTAGACAAGGACAGATTGTAAAAGAAGATGGAGACCAGATACCGGCGTTAATGACGGTAAGGATCCGGCTGTTATTTCTGTCCTTTGGAATCAAAGTTAAGAACTTAAGATATGATCATCAGATTTAAAATTCTCTTGAACTGTAATTAAAAATTTCGAAAATTTTAACTGACAGCATGTACGTTTTAATTATTTAAATGTTAGCGAGTCCAGTTAATTTCAAAACACAATCGTAACGTCTGGATTAAATTTAATAAGATTCGCAAATGCTTGTAATAATTGAGCAACTCATGTATTGTTTCAAGGTGGTTAACATAAATAATAATTATATAACATAATACTATTTAAAGTGTATGTGTTATAAGATACAGTATACGAGAAAGAAATAATTGCTTTGTTAAAAGCATTTGCAAAAAAATGTATATGTCATAAAAACATTGCCTTGAAAACATTTTAGAATGTATTTTGGATATAACTAAATTAAAAGTAAAGTCAAAAGCCAAAGTCATCAGATAGTAAGGATTTATTTGACTTGCGATCAACGTACATTAAATTATTGTGTGAGAGTTGCATTACAAATGCGTATTTATCCCGTATGACTGGATAAATTTGCTTGTACGATCCGATAGTAACTAAATAATTTTACAAATACTAAGTTATTTCATCCTTTTTCAGTAACTACAAAATGCATACCAAAAAGACAAATATTTATCTATTCCAAGGATAATCACGATTTGATGAAAATGCAATTTCTAAAGTAATTCTGTTAATCTAGAAAAAGGATACTGAGCAAACACCATGACTAACACCTGTCCTCAGAATTCATAGAAATCGGTTAAGCAATCGTAATGTACACCACAGTGTGGGTTCATATTTGAAAATTGTTGTTATCGCCCTGTGGTTTAGCTGTGAAAGCGTTACAAACAGACTTCGTTAATATATATATATTATCTTCTTGTGGACAGTTTATGATATGAGATGAGATGTATTCTTAATAAAATTTTGTATAGATAAGTGAATATATTATCAATTATATTTATTTTATATTGCCGGTAACGTACTAGCAAACCCTCAGTGCGTTCATGGGCCGGGTCAACACTTCATAGTCCTTAAGTTATTTTTATTATAAAAAAACCTTATATTGTCCTTCAATTCTATTTTTAATTTTCTTCTCTTGTAAACGTATGAATTAACCGTTGTAAGGTGCAGTTTCCGGCTATTTTGTTACTAACAACACGCAGACCTATTGATTGAATAAAAGAATTCGCATGGGACTGTGGGAAGTACGGAAAATACGATAATTATATACAACACTTTTACACGGCTATTATCATTTTTGGTTCTATAATATTTTGATGTCAAAGTTGGAAAATACATTTCGATGAATTTACCAGTCCAGACCAAGAAAAATAGCTAAAATTGCTAATTGTACTATGTATTTTTTATCTAGATTTTATTTCGATTCGGTCGTGTATTTAAAACTCAAGTCCGCACTATCGCACTTTTTGCATGGTGGTTAACCCGGATGTTTCTGATAGGAACATAAGGCTGATGATTAAGACCAAAAAAATATCCACAATATGTATGCCGCTCGACATATTAAAAAAGTCTTACAAATAAAAACGAAATACGTATGGGTAATGGTGAATATTGAGTTTGAAATGAAATTGTATCGTTTTGCATGTTATTTCTACTTGTAAAATTCGTGAATAATTTACCAGGAATCGGCTTAAACTATATAAGTGCTTGACATAAACAATAGCCTTTTCAGAATCGCAATTACCTACCGGTTTATATAAATAAAGTAATTCTACTAAATTTTTGTCGAAGGGTAGACTGTATTAATTGGGTAAATCTATATTTAGAACGTGATTGGAATGTTGTTCAAAGTTCCTTGCAGTAAATGATTTAAAGTCACGAAGTTTATTCGAAATTAGTGAGAGTGTGTACGTAATTATTTAAATTCCTAGGATCTAATCCCAGGTGACTGCGAGCGTGTGTGAAAACGCCGCATAACTTTCACTCAGGTTATTTTTTCCTGGTACAAGGAAACGTTTATGATACTAAAAAAGTACTTCCTAAATCTATTTATAGTGTTAAAGTAAATTAATTGCTTACCAAAAATAATGTAACCTCGTCCCACTTGACAACTATATGTAATTTTGCGTTTTATGTACATTACCTTTAAACCGCCTCCCTCACCTATAGAAGGACGAATAAAATTCAACGGGATTTTTTTTGTGTGTACAGATCCAGCTGCTTGATCGTACTGATCTTTTGGTCTCATATAACGGGTGTTATAATAGGATAGATATTTTTCTCTATAATAGACGCGGTTAGAATAATAAAAATTACTTTAACATCTTTTTCATTGATCCATTCTCTTCGTATTCTTATATTCGTATATTATTAATTATCATCAAGGTGCACACAAATTATATATCTCTGTTTGGACTTGTATTAATAGATAAATTTAATCTTAATATATATAAATCTCTTGTCACGATGTCTGTCCGCGATGGACTCTTAAACTACTTAACGAATTTAAAATTAAATTGGCGCACCGTGAACAGTCTGGTCTAACTTAAGAGATAGGATAGCTTAGATCTTTAATGATAGTCGCATTTTTATTTTATTGCAAATTATTTGTCTTTAATTAATTGACAGTTACAATTATCTGTTAACTCTAAAAGATTTTAACAGATGTCGATACCTTTCGACTGGATTGAGTATGCTATGGTAAAACCGACAAACGTGTCATATAAAGGTTAATTCATTAACTTTCGATTAAAAATATATGCCCGCACACTTAAAATTGATAACTATTTTTATTGAACACATTTATGGCAAAAAAAACGTTTGCCGGATCAGCTAGTGTATATGTTCATTTGATTTTTCTAGATAGAAATTCTTTAAAATGACGTAACATGTATATAGAGAAGAATCATTAGGATAAACTACGTATTGAACATTCCGAAGTTCTAGTATTACAATCGCAATTTTATCTTAATTTGTTTTAAATAAAAGTTTTTTGGAATTTACTACCGGAAATAAATCAATTATATAACTATCTTAAAGATCTTTAGACTGTATTGATGAATCAGAAATACTTATATATTAAAATAATAAAAACTTTCTATCGCACTGTCTGCTTACTTAGACGCTGATTAATACACAGGGGTAAAGTGCATTAGCATTTACCGTTTTAATCATATACTAGCACAACACCCTGACTTGTTTTTTTATATATTAGCTTTCGTTACATTCGCAACCACTTATCTGCTACCAGTTAATCCAGATATATATCACATATATCTGGATTAACTGGTAGCATATTTACAGAATTGTAGTTCAAATTATTATGAAGATTACATAAATTGCACAGATTAAAGGGAAACCACTTGTTAAATTTGACTGTTAGGTTTTTAAGTGAAAATTATGTAATTAACTATTAGCCTTGTTTTTACTCGCGTTCAAAACTCGTCTTGCAACGTCCTCCGTTTAATTGTCGCGTTTTTCTTTAAAAAACTGTGTCGTAGTTTTTGATTTTATAACAAACTACTTTTAGCAGTGAGACGTTTTTTTGTTGTCTCTGTTATTTTTATTATATTATTATTAATATCTAAAATAATAAAATATAAAAATCTTAAAGCTATTATGACTAAATCATTAATAAGCTATAGAAATTGTCTATTTGTTGGGGGGTTTGCTATAGATGTTTGGTGTTACCCCTGCTTTTTATCAAATTCGGAGATGTTCTACTTGCGTCATATGCTTCGTATCAGCTGTATCCAAAGAGTGTGGAATGACAGCGGTCTCCAGGGTCGACCTGCCCATTTTAATGCAGACTGTTTACGGAAAGTCGCATACCTAGGTCACATTTTGCGTCACGACCGATGCATTTTATTATTAAAGGGAAAAATTTAGGGCAATTGATGGGCTGGCAAGGAGAAGCCATAATTACGTAACATAAAGGAAGTGAAAAGCCGGCTTTTAATAATAAACTGGCAGCAGAAGAAGACACTAATAGAGAAATACACTGAAGAATACACTGATCTTTATAATCGTAAATTACTATTGTATATAACATATACAGTAAATTATAAATAAATGTAAGTAGGCAATTGAGATCCTTCAAAAGTATCACTCGCTGGTATTTCGTGAGTTGCGGCTCATTAAATTATAAACAAATACCATATAAAAACTTTTTGGCATTAATTATGTACGGGCATATAAAACAATTATATGTACATATTAATACACGGGGGTAAAGTGAATTAACATTAACCTTGGCGAAAATAGAACTATATAATGTATCGTAGGAAATAATTGATTCTGTTCTGTATACGCCATCGGCACTTTTACTCATGCGTTGCTTGTTGTTGTAGAGGGGTTTGGTCGAATTGTGTTAGTATTCTGTGCGAGGGCCTGCCTAAAAGGCGCCTACTGACCTGTTCGTGTGTGATTTTGATACAGGACTGTTTGGTCACAGGTACGTGTGAGATATATTGATTTTCATATGGAATTTCTGATTATTCTTTCAAATTAGGTTTTTATTTTTTCGTATTGATACCATCGGTAATATATATACTATATATTTTTTTTAAATGCCATGTTCTTTTTCTGTTATGTCTGTCAGAATTATAGTATATAGTAATTTTTCAGCTATTTCGATGTTGATTTGTTATGTGCATTTAAAAAATGACTATTGTTAATGTTACACAAAATGTTCTATACTTAACTTCGTATAGAAAACAATATTTTTCATTACAGCTCGTTGAACTCGTTTGCATTGCAACTTCGAATTAAATAAAGTTTCAGTCCTAATCTTCATATTTTTGTTTGAAGTCTAGAAGCTGCGCGCGTATACGTATATTAAACATCATTTTTCCAAAACGTAATTGTTTGTTAGTCTTTTAGCATGATATGCATTTTCTTTACATTTCATAGTTAATTTTATACAAATCTAGAATAGAAAGTAATTTTCTTGTATATTGTAGATATGTATACGATACGTAGTCCGTTGTGTTGCACTTACAATGTAGATTTTGTATGTTAAATTTTCATTTTCATTTCATTAAGTTCCATTGTTTTATACTACTATGTAACACATCGTTTGCCTGGTAGACATCGTCTAATTGCCAATAAGTCTGTTGCACACGTCTTTAGATGTATGCATAAATTCTGTTAATTATTTACTTGCCTAATTAACTGGCAATTAATATATTGAAGTTAAAGCCATATCTTTACGCGAAATGTGTTAAGTTGTAATTAATGTTGTATTGCATCTAGATGTTATAAAGATATTTTTTAGTATTTTAAATTGGAAGGTCTTTTATGAAAGAAATACGCTTTGACTTTGAAGTTTTGAGGTATGTTGTACGTTTGTCAAACACCTTATAACGTATACAGCAAATACTTAGCATTGACAATAGATCATTGTGTAATAATTGACCAAGTATTTACTAACACGTAGGAACAATGATTCAACAGAGGAAGGATGTTGTTTCTAATAACGTGTATACTAGAAATAGAGATAATAACGTTATTAACTAATAGTTATTATTAAAGATCAAATGTTTTAAGCCACGCTTGTGACTTAAACACAAACCTTCCTAAATGATATAAATAATTTAAAAGTCTTAAATTATTAATATAATTATATTAAGATTAATTTTAGACATTCAACAATATTTTAGCCAGAAATAGAGATAATGACGTAAATTAACTAATAGCTATTATAAAAAAAAAACTGTTTTTAAACCACGATTGTGATTTAAGCATAAACCTTTTTTATTCTCCTAAATAATATAAATACTTAAAAAGTCTTAAATTATTTATATATTTATATTAGGATAATTAATTTTAGACATTCAACAAGCCAGAAATAGTGATAATGACGTAAATTAACTAATAGTTATTATAAAAAAAACTGTTTTTAAGCCACGATTTGATTAAGAACAAACCATTTTTTTTTCCCCTAAAAAAAAAAAAAACTTTAAAAGTCTTAAATATAATATTTCATGTTAGACTCCACAAAGAATATAATATAATTCTTAGTTTATAATATAAATAATTAATAATTTAAAAAAAACAACAAAAACGTAATAATAAAACATTCGACAGTACTTGAACCAGAAACCACCCAATTAATTGGATGTTAGTGGAATTATTTTTTAATTTTAGTGTGTAAATTTAATGTCGATTGTGTAATGTAAATTGTGTTTACAGCGTGTCAAGACATAATTAAATCAGCTCATGATTATCGAACAAGTTCGCGTATAACTTTTACTTACAACCCACTCTCCGTTTTATATCGCAAAAACAATGTGTTTATTCTCAACTTTTGTTAACCTTGCATAATCAACGAGCTGTCTTGTTTAAATGACCGGGAAAATATTGAAAATGTTATGTGTACCGTTATAATATTAATATAAATCCTTGATCATTCTTATAAGGACACTCTCATACAATATAGACTAATCTCGTATTATAAAGAAACATATTATTATAACCGTTAATCCCACGATTTAAACAATAACTGTAACAGATTAAAAAAAATACCAAAAAAGTATTTAAATGAAGTGTAAGTCAATACATATTCCCATGTATACAAATTCAAAAATCTCTCACGGAACAATGATCGGCATACCAGAGTTTTGCGAAAAGTTTCTAGTTGACAATCGCTGGGAATTTGTTATTCTAGGCTATTATCGCTTTAAATTCAACGTGTCTAGTATTTCCGCATTCAGCCGAAATATATGGTATTTAAAAGTATAATACTTCCGCAAAGAAAGTTTCTACTTTAAAATATGATCTTTTACGTTTAAACAGTAATTTATTTCTGAAAATAAAACTTAAGGGACCCTTTTAGTGTGACTACATTAATTAGAAAAGTTAAATTATATCTAGTAACATAATCAAATACTGGCGAATCTTTATTGTCGAAGGTTGTCGTGATAATGGCTTGAACTTGAAAACTTTTAAGACCAGGTTTTAGTTCTTTGTACATTTGAAATTATTTATAACGATGTTCAATTCAATTGTGCTTAAAAAAAAATATTTCTGATGGAAATTAAAACTTAAATCGTAAACTTTCACTACTTAAAATGAATGTCATGTACGTACGATAAATTAAAAGGAAAGCATAAAATAAATATGAAACTTAAACAGACTGCTTTAATATTCAGAAAAACTCCATTCTTAACTTTCTGACATTTGACATATCATCCATATCTATCGAATGACGTTGGATATACACTAATTAAACGTCAAAAACATCGTAATATCGTCGAGTTACACAAATAATAAATCGGGCTTTTATGAGTTCAGTAATTAAATTAATCTTTGTAAATATAATAAATCATGAGTTTGACAGTAATTATCTAAACGTTGTAATTACCGTGTTGCAGTTGTTAAAAATAATGTACATTCTGTCAAGATTGATTATCTATGATTATGTTAATCATTCTTTAATACCGAATCCTTATATGACCTACGCTAAGGATTTTTTTATAGAGCGTTAAATGACCGGTATCCTACAATTTTAGTTTTATTATAGAGTTTTCATTGTGGATTATTTGCCCATACGGATAACGGAAATTAACCGTAAGAATTACCAAACATTATATATATAACTTGTAACTGATTATTAACGCCACATTAATAAGCCTTGCGTGTAAACATTACCCCAGGATTGATGTAATTGGTTAATTAAATTATTAATTAAGGCAGAAAAATTCTACTGATATATCGGTCAAATAGACATGCAAGTACAAGAAACAAGAAATAGATTAAAACATTATCAAATAAAAATGTTTAAAACAATTATTTATGTAGTTAATATGATTAAAAAATAAACGCTACGAAAGCACCGTTTAAAGCGGTCAAAAAAGTTATCCAGATCTATTTTTTATAAAAATATGACTTGTAAGTAAAACTTTTGTCTTTAGAAAAACAGTGATTGATTCATATTTTTTTACTAATAGAACATATTTTAAACATATTTTTTTTTTACAAAAACGTAAATAAAATATAGCGAATCTCTTCCTATTCATTATAAAATATACAATTTCAATCATTGAGTAGGAAGTCTAAAGAGCTAAATGTTTTGTGTAATTATTTTACGTATCTCTATTTTTAGCCATAATATCATATATTTAAAAAGCGAAATTGAAAAGACCACATATAAAATGAAAGGATAACGGCCTTGGAAATTGACCCATTCGTTATTTTTAGCACTATATAACCTTTTCTGAAAGCTTGTTAAAAAGAAATTGTTCCGTCATTCAGATTGGTGTTTAAATATCTTTTATGTCATTATTAACCAGATTACTCTTTCAGGCCTTTTCACTTTGCAGAAACATGCCCAGATTTGTCAACGAATAGAACAATTAATAAAATAACTTTAATTTCATATTCAATAATATTATAGTTCGTGTTTAGGATACTGTACTTATCTGAATAACTCGTATAAAAAATTCTTGATATTATCGTGACAAATTGTATCCGCATACTACGGTCTTAATTCGTTGTCAATCAGTTCATTTAATTACTCGGTTACTTAATCACACCTTGTATTAAACGATAAAAGGCAAATTTTGCGCTCCCAAAACTCAATAAGGCAATAAATGATAAAATGGAACGTTCTGTTAGCGCCCCCAAAACTATACAACTACATTTTTGTTGAAAATCTATAGTAGGACTTTGTGTACGTATACGTATATTTAGTCTATAATGACGAATTATTCAATATGGAACTGAGCGGTAGTACCTAATCGTATATTTTTCATTATCTAATATATAAAATTCTCGTATCACAATGTTCGAGCTTGAACTCCTCCGAAACGGCTTGACCGATTCTCATGAAACTTTGAGCGTATTGAGTAGGTCTGAGAATCGGCCAATATCTACTTTTCATCTCCCTAAATGTTGAGTGTAGTCCACCCCTATTTTTTTATTTTTTAGACAAAATTTTTAGTTTCTATTTTTTTATGATACAACATACAAACATACATACAATCCTACATTTTCACCTTTCTACGATCAACCCTTATTTTTTATTTATTAATTGAAAATTGAAATCACATGTATAGCAAAACAACGTTTGCCGGATCAGCTAGAAAATATATAAAATGATTATATTCTTGTCTACAATTTGAATGAATATCGCTCGAGCTGTTTGAACTAAATTGATTATTAGTAGTAAAATGTCGATACAATTGTATCGTTGTCTTTACGTTCGTACTAAAGTATTTATTCCTTGGATACAAAAAGGGATATTAAATTGGTATTTAATTATATACGTGTAATTAAGTTACTGTAAGAACGGAAAGGTCTCGTTAGGTTTTATAGTCGACAAATAAGGTTATAGAACCTTTAGTGTGTGTAAAATATAGCTGTCGTAATAGAACAAGCTCTGTGATTCTTTTATCAAACGACTAACTTATTAATAGCTTATACGCGTATGTTACATTAGTAATAAATAAAAGTTTAATTTTTTATAAATATGCTTATTCTCTATGTATATTGCGTACTTAAGAATTGTAGGTCTTATCAATGGTGCGTCTTTTAATATTTGCGTTTTTTATATTTTCACCTAATTGAAAACAAAACAATTACTTTCCAAGTCTTATATATTTTTATCAATGGTTATTTCCGGAATAAATAGTCTTATATATTTTGTATTCTTATTAGTACTGAATTAAGATTATAAAGGCTGCTTCAAGTTTACACGTTCGAGGAACTAATTTTGTGACGTTTATCTAAAAATGTAAAGTAGAACTGTTATACTACGATATGCTGTTTCAATAGTTTCCAATTCATTTTCCCTAGCACCTACTCGATAGATAACTAAGATATCTAGGTGATTGTACGGCCTTGTGGTACTTGGGTGCAAGAATAGGTGCAATTCCCTACGGCAACGAATAACCAACAATTTCTGCATTATTGTCTATGATTGAATTCTTATCAATAATATATAGTAACTGGTGATCCGGCAAACGTTGTTTTGCCATAAATGTGATTTCTAGCAATCATTTTTTTAGTTCAATATAAATAATTGTCAGCTTTTAGTGTGCGGGGATATAATCGAAAGCGTTTTAAACAATAAAAGTGTGCTTTATTCAGGTTAATAAATTAATCTTTATTTGACACGTTTATCGGTTTACCATAACAGTGATAAATAATGAGTTCTTACTCAAACGAGTCGAAAAATATCGACATCTGTTAGAATATTTTAGGAGTTAATAGATAATTGTGACTGTCAATTAATTATAGACAAATAATTTGTAATAAAATAAAATTTGCGACTATAATTAAAGATCTAAGCTATCCTATCTCTTAAGTTGGACCAGACTGATCACGGTGTGCGGATTTAATTTAAAATCGATTATGTAAGTTAGTTTAGGAGTTCATCACGGACAAATATCGTGCAAGGGGAAGATTTATATATATTAAGATTAAGGGTGGTTGTCAAACTGTAGGAAAGATAGACCTTTTAAAGACTATTATTTGAGGCCGAGAAATATTAAAACGTAGTTTTCCTTTATAACTTTATTATTTTACGCCATAATAGGAAAAAGCTTTGGAAAATGTAACAAACAGCATGAATTATTAACAGGTTGGTTTATAAGACACATAACTCAGACGATGACGCATTAGTGAAAGGGTCGACCCTGCTACAAATAATAAATTTAGCAAAATTTTTAACTTTAAGCAAACCCTAAATAGCGGTGGCTATCCAAAATTCGCTAATCTAAACTAATCGTCTACAGAAATAATATTTGATAGCAGTAAACCGCATTTTTCTCATTTTTATCGCAATAATTTCCCATTCGTTATGTACACTCGAATGTCATATTCATACAATCGTTCAGTATCTATAGGTGATTACTCTAAAGAAAGTCAAATGTTCATACAAAAATCGCATTTACAAATCCATGCCAGCCAGTACACCTCATACTTTAATTGAAACGGGTCTAAATTCCACTACACCTTACAATAACCCAAATATAAATTAAATTACCATCGTAAATTACTAGCTCATATAATAAGTCATTATGTTGCGATTTACTCCACCGTTGACATGTTGACAGATAAAATAGACCTGTTGAAATTCAAATTACCTGCATTGTTCTTGCATTAATCTAATATTATTACAAGTTTCCGACCATATGAAACCACATCCCATAAAAATTTAATTGTTTCTAGGAATCTGATAAACTATGACGTGGTTGAATCATATAGTTAATCATTGTTGAATCATAGATATATAAGTTTTATTGAATGTAATATAATATATATTACGATATGCTATAATTTCTATGTATGATAATTTTATAGACTACGGTGGCAATAGTGGACATTTAAAATAATTATATTTGGAAGAAATGTTAACTTAAATATCAAATCGAATTGCTGAAACGTTAAATTGTACTAAGTCTTTTACCTGGATATTAATATCAGCAATACCAATTAGAACATTTAAAACTAATAGGTTTTACCTATGAAATTGCCGTATTGCAGTACATACTTTTACAAACAAAAAAAGTTATGATTGGTATGAGTTCTAAATTAAATTGATTTTGTTTTAAAAATATGACATTCTATTTACAAAATCAGTCATCTTTTGTTTATTGATTAGGTGTATTTTCATTACATTTCAAAATTTTTCCTCATAATGGATACTTTGAAATTTCGTGTAATTATGGAATATGAGTTCCGTCGTGGTACCTACGCGGCACAAACGACACGTAACATCAACGACGTTTACGGAGAACTGTACAAACGAACGTACAGCCCGTTTGCTTTGGTTTGCTCGGTTCCGTTCTGGGAATTTTGACTTGAAAAATGAACCTCGTGGTCGTCCAGAAACTTTGGTCAACAATGATGAATTAAAGGCGATTGTGGAAGTGATGAATCTCAATTAAGCTGAGCTGGCAGCAGCTTTTGATATTACCATAAAGCAATATTGGTCCATTTGCAAAGATTGGCAAGATTAAAAAGCTTGATAGATGGGCCCACGAACTTAAGATCGACTTTTGAAGCGAATCGTTACGTGCAACGAAAAATGGATTCTTTTTGACAATCGAAAGCTCAGCAAGTTGGTTAGATCCTGGTTCGGTACCAAAGCAATGTGCAAAACCGAAGAAAATGACCCCTAGAAAGGTGATGGTCACAGTTTGGTGGTCTAGTGTGGTGTGATTCATCATAGCTTTATACAAAATGGCGAGCAACTGGGGCAGATGTGTACATTGAAGAACTGACCACAATGATGGCGAAACTCGCACGTCTGCAACCAGCTTTGGTCAAGGTCCCCGCCTCCCCTGCTACTTCACGACAACGCGCGACCCCATACTGCACAACAGACCGTCTCTAAGCTGCATGAGTAGGGTTTTAAGCTCTCCCCTCATCCGCCATACTCACCAGATCTTGCGCCTACCGACTATTACTTTTTCCAAAATTTGGACAACTTTTTAGCGGGAAAAAATTCAATTCCCGAGAGGCAGTACAAAACGCCTTTGAAGAGTTTGTTGTCTCCCGTCCAGCTGCTTTTTCAAGAAGGGCATCCATAAACTGCCACAGCGTTGGCAAAGATGCATTGATTGCAGGGGTGATTACTTTGAATAAAAAGAATTAAATAAGTTCGAAAAAAAAATACTTTAACTTTTTTCAAACAAAACGGCAATTTATAGGTAAAGACCTGTTGTTTTAAAGCTGTCAACTGGCAAAATTATTCTTTAGAAACTTACACTAAACCACAGATTCGACGGTTGATTTTTTTAATTTTTTTACTGGTCACCTTTTTACACAGCTTAGTTTCTTGGGCATAGTATTCGGTACTGTAATATAGTTTCAAGTACTTTTATATAAAGTCCATGATGCAAAGCTTTAACCTAACTGACTATATATAAAGTTTTATTCTTTTTCCACAGATAAAGATGTGGTCCAGAACGATATTAGCATTCGCCTGTGTCGCAGCAGCGAGTGCATCACTTGAAGTAGTGAACCAATGGAGTTTCCTCCAATTTGACTTCCCACCAGACCCAGTGCTGTTGGAGAAGTTCCAGCCAGAAAACACCGTCCCCACCGGCTTGGAAATCGGATGGGATAGAGTGTACTTAGGAATTCCGAGACTTCGGGCTGGTGTTCCAGCCACCTTGGCGTGGGTACCACGATCTCTGCCGCCTGGTGTCAGTCCAGTTTTACAGGTACTTTCTAGTTTACGTAACAGTAATTATGCACAACTTTTGTTGGGTGAAAAGTTGATTGGAAGTGCGTTGAACGCTCACGGAATAATCTTTTATGGTAATAAGAATACGATAAACTTAAACCAGATATTATACCTACATAAGTCCTTATTTCATTATCATTTAGGTTTAAAATCTTAGAATAACAATATTCGTTGTTCAATAATAAGATACGTTTTTATTTTATATTATTTTGGTGCTAGTTTTACTTATTTATAATGATAAAGTTAGTCTGCTATTAAACATATTTTAAAAGAAATCGGCCGAATACATGGCCGTTTACTATCCGGATACTGAAATTATTGAAAATGTTCTTTTTACGTTCAAATGCTTAGCAGTGAAATCAGTGCGATTAAAAAATATATCAGACAGGAAACATAATTAGCATCGTCTTGGAATATTTTTCATTTCAGCGAAAACATCCACAAAGCATTAAGTTAAGGAACCTGTTAAGGAATTTGTGATAGTTAAAATAAAAACTCGTTATTAACTTAAAACCTGCGACGATCAGTGACATACAAACATTGTCATTACGCAATTGTTCTAGTTTTACTTTCGTTAATCTGTCATCGCTAGATTGATGCGTGACAACAATTACTTATTATGCAGCCTTGTAAACCCGCTGATTTAAGTCTGATGTAGAGTTGGACGGCTTTTGAGAAATTACGTTCATGCCCAAAAAATATAACAATATTGTGCTAATACTGGAGGTATTGTAGTGGCCTTAATAATAATACAAATAACAAAAATAATTTTAAATATAGAACTATGAGAACACGAAAAACAAGATTCGTTAGTCAATTGTCACAGAATACGCGTAGATTTTGGTTTGTGTTTTTTAATAATGATTATTATTAAATAGCTGAGTAAGCTGTTTTATTATAGAGATAAAAACAGCGTTGAAAAATAAATAAAAAGCCGTTGCAGCGCATAGCATGTATAAACATATAAAACTTATATAACCAATGCCATGTCATAACTGACTACTGGTTCAATTTGCAGCTGTAAAAATGCCTACCTGACATCAATCATTTTTAAATTGTTAATTGTTGCTTATGACCTCGCACTTTGATATCATTGCACGACACTACGCTAGGGAGATTGTATGAAAGCGTGAAGGGCAAAAATTACGTTGACGCGACCTTGGTTATTCCTATGGTACAATTTGACGTTACTAACGACAGTTTGGGAGATTGACCTATTGCTATTCGAAAAGGTAAATGTAGTCGGCTTAAACGCATGAACGGTTGATAGGTACCTACGCCTATTCAAAAACTAAACTATTTATTACGATAAATATCAAAATAGACTTATATTTGTATGCCTGTGTTTTTTATTACATAAATGTGTAATATTTATTTTGGAGATATGGTCACAGAATGTAATAAAAGCGGCTAACGGTGCCGCTACTCTATGAGTCCCGTGTGCTTATTTTGAAAGAGTACTGAACTTTTGTCTTTCGCATGCCAGTTTCTTCTCTTCAAAGCAACCTTATAAGAATTCCGTTGTACATTCGATTTTGAAAGATACATGGTGATCTTTAATCTTGTCCATTCCCCAATCCGAATGTGTACTCCCCAATCACATTTCTTCTAAAAATATCCTATTTGTTTCAAGCAAATTATAAGTAATTTTGTATGAACCCGTATGAATTCTAGGATGTGTATGAAATATCAATAGTATTTTCTTTCTACATATTTGCTTTAATGTTGAACTGGAAACATAGACTTAGAATTCTTCTTGACGCCGATCAGAAGTTAACATCGTAACCGATACATGTTTAACTGACATGCGTATTTTTACAGTCATAGCAATAATATCAATATTAAATTCCTTCCTACTTTTCATAAGTCATATCAACTTAAAGGGTGATAAGAAACGTTGACAGTTGATTATAAATTCACAATTTAATTAACATTTAACGGTTTTTAATACGAATTAATTAAAAGAAACGAATGCTTTGGAGTGACGTTAGTGAGAGAAAACATGTATTTAAAATGTTTTTTTCTTGGAAAGGATTAATTTTTGTACAATGCTACCTTATATGAAAAGCTGTCTAAAGAACTTCACTCACTGCTTGTAATTTACTGTTAAAACAACTTTTATTTAGCCTTGTTATTATGTTAGCTTCTTCTAAAGACTTGATTATTTACGTTATTGTTATATTTTCTTTTTTAATATTTGTTAAACCCATCTGCAATGTACGTATGTATTTTAATTAAGAAGAATTTAAGATACAGAAGCCGTAAAACTTAAAATGAAATTCCTTGTAAGAGATCAATACATATTTATTTTTCTGTCTGTATTGAGGTACATTAGATTAAAACAATTTCAAATTGCACAATTTACGATACACTAAAGTTATTCTTTTTTGACGTGCTTTAAGGCCTCAAATATGTCGATAAAATGAATAGATATTGTTAAAGGAAATAAACTTATATTTGCAGGCGTACCCTGACTGGTCATGGCACACAGCTGGAAGAGGAGACATAAACTGCACGGGCCTGATCTCCGTGTACCGTGTGAGAGCTGACCGTTGCAACCGCCTTTGGGTCCTGGATGCAGGTGTAGTGACCAGTATTGATGACTTCCGACGAGTATGCCCGCCAAAGATACTGGTCTTCGATATGGCTACGGATCGTCTGGTAAGAATCTTTTTTAATTTTATGTATTTTAATATACATTGGTGGAAAATATCAAACATTTGGAAAAAATCCCACTACGCAAATTTATTTTTCTTCTTACAAAACTTAAACTCATACATGTTATATATATGATGGCTGATTTTATGAATCTTTTAAATTTAATTAAATTGAAAATGTTTATGTTTTGTCTATATAAATATTGAAAATTTGAGTTTTAATGTATGCATTGTTATAGATTATGAGATACAAATTTAACGCCGTCAAATTACTTCCGGTTAAAATAATGTTACTTGTGCAAAAAATTTATTATGCAAAATAATTATAGAACGGCATTGAACTAAGGATCAATCGTTTACATTCACTGCTGCTAGGTCCATTCGGAAGCTAAGAGATCAAAGAAATTCAATTAATCAATTAGTTACCGTGCGGAAGTCCATAGGGGGTTTAACAGGGAAATTCGTTTTATACCAGCCACAAAAAAACAGAATCGCCTTCTAGGAGTTGCTAAATATATTCTTCTATAATTATAAATTTAATTTAATTAATGTGATAATTTTGTCTTTACTTTGTATTTCGAAATACGAGAGCATAGTCTTCTTCAGGTTTGATTGTAACCACTAAAACTATAGTGTAATGTTGTATAATTTTACATTTACCTGATTATTGATTTAATTTACCTTAATTGTTTCGGAGTAAAAAAGTCTATTTAAATCCAACCTCAATCTCAATCATTGTTATCGTTGCAATATAGCCCTGAATGACCATTTGAATAGGTCATTCATAAGGCTAACGTGAAATGATTCGATTTACAAAGCTTTGGGCGTAGGTTGTTATTACTCTCAATTACATAGTCGTGACTCGGCAGATTATTAACTGGCGGTCACGGCTGTGCACAAAGAAAATCGGCGTAACGTTGTATCAATAAAAACTCACACCTTTATTAATAGTACCTGTCTCATAAGTGAATTAGAGCAATTTGACTTACGAATATTCAAATATTATCGCACACAGAATGTTTTGTTGATATCTGTTTATTCCAGAACTAGTTCAGTTGCCTTGATAAATGGTTACGAAGAAAAGTCCTGGCAAAAGGAAACGAACAAAGAAGGTTTCTTGCGCATTTTATTCTGAAGATGATTTCATACAGATCTCTCTTTGTTACGTATTATCACATACGAACTCGGTGTGATTCTAAAATAAGACACGTTCAGAAAGCGGAATTGTCGCCGCCCACAAACAGTTGTCCTTAAAATATTATTATTACAAGCAATTACACCTAATTCTTGAGATTTCTATGTCCGAAACTTATTTAAAAAAATATGTCAATACTGACTTCATTTATGTTTACGTTTTGTGAAGCTATGTATTACTTTAACTGTATAAAACGTTTAAGTCCTCTCTATAATCATATTATAGATCAATTGATCGTGTTTAAGTAATTGTATACATATAATACAAAGCTACCTCGCCCATTTCATGAGAGACACGACCTTCGGTTCCGTGCCTAAACAGAAAGCGGTAAAGGGAAATATCAAATTTTAACTATCATTGAAAATGGCATTCACATATCTCATTGCTTAATATATTTCATAAAAGAAAATCTGTATGACCTATATATCTATATAATATCTTATGATTAGCTTTAAAGATCTGCGAATTTGATTTTCTATGAGATTATATATAAACTTTCCGCATGAGAAACTATATTCGAAACTATGCTATACATATACTTAAAATTGTGTTTCGCTAAGGTTAATCACTTTCTCGTGGCGCCGAAGCCTCATTCGAATAAGTTTTATTTAATTTCATGACCATTTCATTACTTTATAAGGCAACATAGAATATTTAAAGTTTTACCGACGAATATTGGACGAAATATCTATCCGAGGAATATTATTAATATCCCATTTCGCTCCAGGTAAGAAGTATCTACTTCCCTCGCGAGCTGCTGCGACCAGCGTCTCTCCTAACCAACATCGTCCTTGATGACACCAGGTCCAGCGCCCACCACGCAGCTAACTGTGACAACATCTTCGCATACATCAGTGACACTGTAGCTCCTGGTAACTTAATTTTAACTAAAAAATGTAATATCTAGTGATTGCATGATTTGAAATGAAATATTTACTTGGAATTGAAAATCAGTTCTGTGTTTTACGATATCTAAAGAGTATAGAAAATGAAGAATTGATAACACCTTGACGCAAGCGTGGGCAGTTGTTAGCACCTTATTCTAAATGACCGAAATGTTCTTTAACCCATAAAAAAGCCGTCTTATTTTATACAACACTAGCTGACGCGGCGAACTTCGTACCGCCTTAGCGTAGCTTTGATGCACTATTTTATATTGTATAGTTGACCTATCTTATTTCGTATTATAAGAGGGAAAGAGATAGAAATAAGCCACGACTCTCTCACTCTCATGACGTTGACATTCGTTCTGCGCGTTTTTTAATGCAATATTAAATGTATATTTTTTAATATTCCTGAAAGATTTTCTTAATATTTATTTCCGTAAGAACCATCCTTGGACTTCCACAAACATTTAAAAAAAAGAATTATCGAAATCGGTTCAGCCATTCACACGTGATGCCGTGACAACGCGAAACGGGTTTCATTTTTATATATATAGATAATATCCTTTAGACAGCAGCATAGATGTCGCTTATCTGACATCTGATCCTTAATAGCATTATATAAATGTAATACTTTCTCGATAGCAATACCCTCAAAAGAAAAGCTTTATTGTTATGTGTGCAGTCTCCTATATATATTAATTCAATATAAATTTCCAAATCGAGACTGATTAAAATTGCACAACATTGAAAGGATAATAAATTATAATAATAATTTCACTTTCAATATAGTTATGACAGTTGTTAAATGAAACGTGAAACAGTCTGTGGTAAATCTATATGAATAATTAATGTTACGGAAATTTTAAATGTTATGTCAAGTGTTGCATTTGATAACCAATAATCCTTTATTATATAAGTCGAACATTTGCTATGCAACATATTTCATAAATTACCAGCTGATCCGGCAAGTTGCATGTGATTTCAATAATAAGAATAAATAAATAATTTAAATATAAATAAATAATTTGAATAAGGGTTGATCGTAGAAGGGTGAAAATTTAGGATTGTATGTATTTTTGTATGTTGTATCATAAAAAAATAGAAACTAAAAATTTTGTCAAAAAAAAAGTTTAGGAGTGGACTACCCATAACATTTAGGGGGATGAAAAATAGATGTTGGCCGATTCTCAGACATACTTGATACGCTCACAAAGTTTCGTAAGAATCGGTCAAGCCGTTTCGGAGGTGTTCAATTTCGAACATTGTCACACGAGAATTTTTTATATTAGATATCAATACTATTATTTAGTATACGCGTATTGGACGTTAAAATAAAAATACTCTGTCTGGTATTCCAATTTATTGCATTATTTACATAACTCGACGATCGAGTGCTTTGCATAGTAAAGAGCGAGCGTCCGCTTTTATATTCGTTAAAGAAAGTGTAGTAAACAGATGTCGAGCGTCATATACAATGAACGACGCTGAATTTATTATATTGGCCGGTACAAGAAAGTGTTGGATTTAAATGTCATTCTATTGTACAAAATTGATTGTCTGATTAAGAATAATATTTACAATGAAGAAACGAAGCAATATGAATATTTTAATATTTTTGTTTGTCTGGCCGGCCGGTCCGGCAAACCTCTGGAATGGCTGGACCGATATTAACGGTATTTTATATATTTTATATTAAGACACTTAGACTTTTATAGTTCCAGTTTGAAAGGACCCCTGGGACGGGTGGGAGGTTCATTCGCCCGTTCTCACTCTTATGAACTTATATTTCATATATTTGTTATTTCTGTTAATTGAAAAGTTTTTACTGTACATCTATATATATAAAAATGAAAAACGTCGGTGTCAGGCATACGTTGAATGTGAACCGTTTTCGATAATCATTTTAATGTTTGTGAAAGTCGAAGGATGGTTCTTACGGAAAAAAAATTAAGAAAATCTTTCAGATTTGAAAAATATCCATTTAATATTGCATTAAAGGTTAAACGCCAGACCTTATCGAATGTTAACGTCCTTGGGGGGGGGGGGGGGGGGGGTTTTTTTTTTTTTTTTTCCTCTTATAATACGAAATATAGGTACTTTCAATAATAGTGCAGCTTAGTTACCAAGTTCGCTGGGTCAGCTACAAAGTAATAAATATGTGTCCAATTTAATATTATAATCGTGCCCTTTAACTTTTCGGACTTAAGTAATAATATAATAATTATGCCCTTTTGCTATATTTTCTTTCCCGCTAGATATACATTTTACACTTTAATGGTATTTCGCAGGTTCAAATTAGCACGTCCACATTGCACTTGACATACTTTGACACTTTTAAGATCACCCGTGTGTGTCGATACACTTTCTCGTTACGAAATTTTATATTCGTAACAAGCATTATATTGTTACGTGTTTTGTTTTAAAGTAAATTACTCTTACATTTTAATAATATTATCTCTTTAAAGTATAAAATTCTGCCCGTGGTTACTAAATAGTGTGGCTCAATAATGTGTATATTATACAAGCTAGCCGTTGCCCGCGACTTCGTCTGCACAGGATTTTGATTTACACTCGGTTTTCGTCCAAAAATTAAAAGTGAATAATTGAATTTCACGGTTCAGTGACACTGTAGCTCCTGGTAACTTAATTTTAACTAGAAAATTAATATCTAGTGATTGCATGATTTGAAAGATTTACGGTGAATCAGTTCGTGTTTTACGATACAAAATAGAAAATGAAGAATTTATAACATTGAGCAAGCGTGGTTGTTAGCTCAAAATAAATTTCATTTATATTTAGCCTCAATAACACGTGGTACTTATGATATTGAATTGTAGCTTATATGACACGGTTTATCATAGCAGTGCCATCTATTGATTACTTACTCAATCCAGTCGAAAAGTATCGACATCTGTTAGAATCTTTTGGAGTTAACAGATAATATTGTGACTGTCCATTAATTATTGACAAATAATTTGTAATAAAATAAAATTGCGATTGTAATTAAAGATCTAAGCTATCCTATCTCTTAAGTTGGACCAGACTGCTCACGGTGTGCCAATTTAATTTAAAATCGGTTAAATAGTTTAGGAATCCATCGCGGACAAATGTCGTGACAGGAGATTTATATATATTAATGATAGTACAGAAGTATAAGAAGCCTTGACAGTCACAGATCGATTTTATTATAGTACTTAATCATTACTTGTATCGCTAAACAGATCTTTTGTTTCTTATGTGCAACGATGGACGGGTGTTCTATTTTTGAATTTCAACTCTGTTATGTAATTACAAAATTTCACGAAACGCAAGCCTGTATAATTACATAATAAACATTGTCGGAAATTTCCTTAAATGAAAGAAAACGCAATAAGAGAATTTATCACATGACATAATCGTGTTTGCCTTTGAAGGTATCATCGTATACGATGGTCGTCGTGACAACGCGTGGCGCGTAACCCACGCCTCTATGTACCCGGACCCTGACATGGGAGAGTACGACATCGGTGGAGACAAATTCACCCTTATGGACGGCATTGTTGGTTTAACCCATTCTCCAGCCCAGGGACTCTTGTACTACCAACCCTTGGCTACCGACAGGTGAGATTTGTGATATGGTTTACAATGATAAAATGATTGTATTGTATTTCCTATGCGTCTGTAACCGTATTTATAAGAAATATAATATCTACTAGCTGACACGTCAAACGTTTTTTGTCAAAATTTTTTGATTTTTTATAAAAAGCTTTAAGTGTACGGGGATATGTTTATAATCGAAAGCGTTTTAAACAATAAAAATATGCTTTATTTAGGTAAAGAAATTAATCATTATATGACACCATAGCAGTGCCATCTATTGATTAATTACTCAATCCAGTCGAAAAGTATTTACATCTGTTAGAATCTTTTGTAGTTGACAGATAACTGTGACTGTCAATTAATTATAGATAAATAATTTGCAATAAAATTGCGACTATAATTAGATATCTAAGCTATCCTATCTCTTAAGTTGGACCAGGCCGCTCACGGTGTGCCAATTTAATTTAAAATCGGTTAAATAGTTTAGGAGTGCATCGCGGACAAACATCGTGACAGGAGATTTATATATATTAAGATTTGCATGAGATGAAATAAAAAAGATGTCAGGGGTACTAAGTTACTTTTACTAGACAACCCCTATCTAGTATATCTAAAAGTAACTTAGTACTCCTGTCTTAATAGCTATTTTGGGATTACCTAAGGTGGTTTTAGTAAGTATTGCCCACCCGGTATCTCGATGTCTACCGTTTCACAATCGAGTGTTTTTAGGACACTTTCTATAAGCGCACGATAATGGAATCGAAAGCATAATTAAAATTAATAATACCTACGAAACAAATTTAGTCCTGCTTCTTCCGATAAGTGTATGCTGACGTAAATAATTTTCACATAAAATATGGTGCAAATAAATTTCATTATAGTTGATAAGAAATTTTTTTGTAAATTAAAAAATAGATGTTGGCCGATCATTCAATACGCTCACAAAGTATCATGCGATATTGGTCAAGCAGTTTCGGAGGAGTTCAAGTTCGAACCCCGTGACACGAGAATTTTATATATATACTGCTTGGCAAAGTTGTTTGCATACATGTGATTGCAATTCAATTAATTAATAAAGGTATTTAATATTTAATTCTATATATTTTATTTTAATTTATCATATTTACTTTATGGTCTAATTGTTTATGATTAAGTTCGAACCGACTTTATAATAAAATATTTATATTAATTTATCCTATTTACTTACTTCTTTTTCAGAATAAATAATTTATATTATAAATTTTTAACAAAGTATTAAGTTATTTATTCCCACCATTATAATAATATGGATTTTAAAATAAACAGTTACAGGAAAATATGTAGTGTGATAAGACTTGACGAAATAGTATAATAAAAATCCCATTGTGCAACAAGGAAATGTTTTTATTATCAGCAGGAAAATGCAGTGTTTTGTTTTGAAAACAATAAGCAAACGGTATGATGTTATCAGTCATATTTGAAGGGAAAAACGTATTTTTATTATACTATATATACTTTAAGTCAAGAGTTTGTCAACAGGGTATTATTAAATTATATTAAACGTTATGGTTTCTCATAAATTTATTTTATTTTGCAAATACATCTCTCCCTGAAGATCTCCCTCTTCCTTTTTCACTCATGAAGTGGATTTGACCGTACTGTATGTTAATTAAAAGGATATTCCTTCCAGAATATTCAGCGTGTCAACAGCAGTGCTGGCTTCTGGTCCTCCAGCGGAGGGCGCAGATTTGCCAGTTAACCTAGTTGGCCGCAAATCCTCTCAGGGACTTGGTATTGCGGTGGACCCCAGAGACGATACCATATTCTTCAGCCCTATGACGGAAACTGCTGTCGCTGCCTGGAATCCCATCACTAATTCACACAGGTATTCATGACCTCTTTTTGTAAAATACGGGGGAAATGCACAAGAGACTCTCTCATTAACGGTCAAAATGTTGGAGGGTTCGCAAGTCCGTTGCCAGCCTTTCAGATGACGATATCCTCTTTTTTGGCGGTAAATACCTCCCTATCGCCCTCCCGGTAGCCCTCTGTAGCGCTAAGTTGTGGTACGGGATTATTAACAAGCTTGAAATTCAACCTCTTTGAATTTGCTTACAACTTTTATTATTTGAAACATGTAGCGAAACGTTTGTTTGTATATTTACTATTTCTTTATTAGTAAGAAGAAATATTATTTTAATATTCACAAAAAAAATGAGTACTTATACGTAACCGTAAACTCCAAAACTTTAATTTACAATTAAATTATACATTTCGAATATACGAGAACTTTACAACTCTCGTTTCCCATTTCGTCTCGTACGAGTAAAATAAAAGTCAAAATCTTCATGAAACTATTTACTTATTTATTTATAAAGCCACGCCAACAAGGACATACATAAGAAAAACGAAATAGACAGAAATCACATTATAACAGATAAAGTGCGGCTTTTATAAAAGGCGCGGACGGCATGCATTAAATATAAAATAAAACTTAAGATTAATTATTAAAAACACAAAAAATGCCCATATAAAATAAAAACAAAGGCAAAGAACTATTATGCACTTTCTATAATAATAAGTATATAAACTATAGTTACATAAATCTTTACAATTTCGTTCACCCTTTAATATGACTGTTACAATGTTTAACAATTTTCAGAGTTTTGGCCCAAGACGCCGAGAAGCTCCAGTTCTGCGCTGAAGTGAGATGGGCGGAGCGTGACAACGGCGCTATTTGGGTCCTCTCAACCAGGTTCCACAAGTTCTTCAAACGATCTGTCTCTAAGCATGAGGTGAGAATCAAATGAAGTTGCTGGAATAAAATCCATGGTCACTTCCAAAAAAAAATACAAATTCCAAATAAAAAAATACGCGTCGAATTGCCGCGTAGCGCGTCTATCCATTATTTTTTTTAAACACATTTCAATTATAATAATAAATTTATTAAGAATATTTATACCTTTAACTATTTTTATATGCTTGTAAATAAAATCTTCTTAATACGAAATTGAGATTCGCAAATTAAAACACTATTATATAATTAATTATTTTTTAAATGATTATTTATTTCATAATTTAATATTATTTCAGATTAATATACGCGTGTTGCGTATAGTTGAGGGTGGATACGGCGGCTACTTGTCACTTCAACCTCACATTCAACGCCGCTCCACTGCCAACCTTACTTCTAACTTTTAGATTAGATGTCCACAGACAATAAATATCATCCTTTAAAGAAAAACACTTTATTAACGGATTAAGCTATTATATTAATTAGCATATTTTAATTATTTTAAAATTTTCCCGACGTGTCGCATACTTTAAAGTACGCAAAAGTGTTTTTCTTTAAATGAGTATATGTCAATAAAAGACAATATTAATATCATCCTTGTATAGAATAAAAAACTTATGTCAGATCAGCTGACAATTTAACTTAATCCGTATTAAATTTTGACAGTTCACTTTATGTATTGTTAGTCTGTGCAAAAAATGTTCATTCTTATTACATTTATTCTACTTTTGTATGGCTATATATTAATATCATACGTTATTATTTGAGGTATACTAAAACTACTTAAAACTAAATCAGCCTAGTCTACAATTTTCTTAAACTATTGAATCTAATATGAGTAACCATACATAAATCTGTCGTCTGTACGCCATTTAAATAAAACCTTATTAAAAACTTCTAAAACCGTAAATAAATTATAATCTGTATATATTTCAAATAGGAGGTAAAAAAGGTTCGCGGTAATATTAATAAATTAGTGTCATTGCATTATTTTAACGCCTTTCGTCTTTTTCGGTCAAAATGTATTTACGATGTTAAAAAAAAGATCGAATATTTGAGTTGCAAAGGTACTGATTTATTTTATATGTCTATAATGTTTGTTTTAATCCACAAACATCCGTTTCATTTAGAGTTCTATAGAATAAACAGTTTTATTCATAGTATTTTAAATATGAAAAATAGAGGAAACTGAATGAGACAAGCGTTATTTTAGTAGTATAATTCATCGTTTTTTTAACGAGACTGATTTGTCTCACATGTAAAAATAAAAATTTGTTTCGAAAATACATTTTAAAGACACAACATTGAGAGAGAATTGATTCTTCTGTATATACTTGTAAAACGTTAATTTAATAGTTATATATGCCCACTGGGCTTTAATTTAAGTAATTTAAAACTGTATGTTTGTGTGTATGTCTAAAAATTACAAATTGAAACAGATGCCAGTGCTACAACATTTGCTAGTTGATAGATTTTAAACCGAATAATGTCTACTCAATTTAGGCTCTAGTCGTCAAAATAATCGTATTGAAATATTATAATTAAGTTTTTATTTTCTCACCTTTATTTCTAAGCGTGTTCAAAATTGGCAAGATTTAAATAAGGTATAATTTAGATCGCATCTTAGGACTGCCCGCTGGGGGATCTTCAGTTATAATTAAACCGATTACCAAATCACATACCTAATAAATAGTGAGTAGACTGACGGAAAAACCCAATCATTGTAAATACACACTATTAATACGTATACCATGCTCCATGGTCAAAGAAAGAGTGGATTCCAACTGGAAATATAACATCTTCCAAATTATAACTAATTGAAACTCTAACAGCTACGCCAACTAAGCAATAGTATTCCCGGTTGCACTAATATTTTGTATTTTTGTATAATAAAGAAATATAAAGATATCGATTTGTATGATTTCCTTATTTTTTAAATAAAGAATAAGTAATTGATGTATGTGAATTGAGTCAGTCTCTTAATTTACAAATCTAAAATAATATAACTAAAATGTTAACCTTTTAATTATGATAACTCCGAGTTTTGAAATAATTAAATAAATAAGTGATGGATTGAAAGAAATTGACGGGGTTTTGTTCGAAGCGCGAGCGAGGTCCCGAGATCTTTTGAGTATCGAAACGTCAAATAACAAACGCTACAATATTTAGGGTCTGTTTCCCGATGTCCAAACAAAGTTCTGAATAATATTTGGTTTGGTTTGGTTGGTTTCGTTGAGTATTCACAATCTTAAAATACCCTTATCAGAAGAATTAAATTATATAATAATAATTTGGTTGACTTGTCGTTATTGTATATTGTGGAAACGTAAAATTTAACAAATATCTATATGCCTTTGTATTCTTATATGTATCTCTTCTATCAATTGCATAAGAAAATACGTAGTATATGTGATATTGATACTCCTGTCTGTTTACAAAAAAAAATTAGGCGCAACAAGATGACAAAACTCAAACAAGCGAAGCCGTTTTTTTTTCTTTTGTTTGACATCAATAATACTTTTCGTTCCAAATAAAAATAATCAATTTCCTGTATACCCACAGGCATTTAAAGTATGTATAATCAATGAAAACGAATCATATGCATTTCTTAATTTAGGAAGTTTCCGTTTAAGTTTCTTTATTAGTCGGTTATCCAATACTATCCTTAGACTTACTAATGCTCTTACTGATACTTCTTCAATGCTTTAGAAGGCTAAAATGCCGTCGATGCTCTTGTAAAAGCGATCTTGATATATATAAAATTAAATATGAAAAGAACGATATCCTAATGAATAATTAGGGGATTACCTAGATTATAAATAATGTACCTAATCTTTTTAGGTCGTTTATTGACGAACAGGAAAATGTACACTTAAATAGAACCAATGACACCTGCATTGGTATAAGATAGAATTATTAAAATAATTAATATTTGCATACTAATGGCACAGTGATAATATTATTTCAAAGTAAGAAAGCACTAAGCCGTCGTCGATCACTATGAAAATGTAAGTTGATTAAAATTCGACACAAAACTGATCTTTGTTTCTTAACGTTTTCATGAAGAAAGAAATATTTATTTTTGCAGTAATATGTAAACAAATGTTGTTAAATATCTACTATTATACTATATAAATGCTGCTAATTGGGACACGGATAAGCTATTGTGGCAGGAATATTATCAGGCACCTTCTAGTACGGCTGGATGGCGCATGCCGATAAAGACAAGATAAGTAAGTAAAGGTTGACCTAAAATAAGCTGTCTAGTAACAGCCATCACATTTGATCGAATTCGCCTTTATGGACCGCAATAGGGATGGCAATGGCAATGGTAAAATCTGTTCAATTGGCTTTGAATTTTTTAAAGTTAATATTGTCTTTTATTAACATAACTGTTACTCATTTAAAGAAAACACTTTATTAACGGATTTGAGTTATTATTTTTGCAAAATTTAAATACATTTACATTATTTTAAATTTTTCCGACGTTTCGCGTGGTTTGCAGCGTGTTTGGTCATGGTAGACTGAAGACAAAAAGTGTTTATTGTCAAAATAAGTGTTTTTTAAAGTTTCTTATCGTTATTTATATTTTATCTTTTTACTGGATGGGTTGAACCAAAGAAAGCAAATACTTCAACGACCATATGATTTTTTTTTATTTAGCTAATATCTAAAACGTAACACAGCGTTGGAACGTTTTTTTTAGCTTTTGTGATTATTTAAAAAGTATCCACACAATCTTTTTTTTCATTTTGAGTTTGATTATCTACAAAAAATATTGATAATTAAGAATTCCATACAGCTTGTTCAATTTTTCCAGTTTAAGGTTTGCCTTATTATAAATTGCTTCCCATCGCCCATGGATGCCTGCAGCAACAGGAGGCTTATGTGTCGCCATCCTGTAAGAATATGGTACGCTTTCTCGATAGTACCTACGTATTTTACGAAGCGCTATATTGTGGAACGCCAAGCGTAATATGGACAGAATTTTGAATGCAAAACGCAGTTCTGAATACCTTGATTGCAGAGTCATAAAAAATAAACCTGCTTCAAAAATTCTTAAGCAATTTAAGTCTAACTTAAATTTGTACTGTAAATTACTCATAGTCTTTCTCTAGGCTAGGCTCGTAATTTTTTAAATGTTTTGTCTGTCTG
This sequence comes from Pontia daplidice, assembly GCA_963693355.1. Classification (NCBI taxonomy): domain Eukaryota; kingdom Metazoa; phylum Arthropoda; class Insecta; order Lepidoptera; family Pieridae; genus Pontia; species Pontia daplidice. The sequence goes on along the minus strand of CAVNZL010000007.1, from coordinate 3,303,664 downwards.
TGAAGGCAATTCATCCCTATTTAAAAAAATTCAACTTGATTATAACTAAAGCAAAAAATTTAAAGATTGAATAAGAAACTTTTATATTGTGCAATAAGTATGAATTATAATTTGTTTATCTAATGGTACAAAAATTAAAATTTTACTGAAATCTAAATTTAATGAGGCGTATAGTTTGTTTGTTCTAATGCATTCATAAGTAAAGACGGACTTTGTAGCTCATTTAATAAAAACTATTTTACAATTACTATTTTATATATATATATATAATAGTCTTTTATTTATTTATAAAATATTTATATTGTAAATGCATTCCCATTTTCGTAGGAGTTTAAAAACTCTATCACATCTATTATTTAACTCAAAGCTCTTAGTATTATTTATCTTTAGCTTGATTATACGAGTAATATAATAATTATTAATACCTACTTAAGTCATTTGCTGACGACGTAGTTTTAATATCCGAAAAGCATAACGAATTACAAGAAGTACTAACCTTGCGAAGTATGAAAACAATAAAGTTGGGCTTCAAATGAATTTAAAAAAAACCAAAATTATGACATATAACTTACAGTCACCTATACATCTACACGAACACGCAAAAAAGTTCCGAAGGGCGACTACAACTTAAAACTAAAACAAGTAATTTACGATACAGCACTTCTTCCGTCCCTTTTATACGGCTGTCAAACGTGGACCTACACAAAAAAGTCCGGACTAGGCTTACAGTTGCGCAGAGAGCCATGGAAAGAAGCATGCTGAAAATTCGAAAAAGAGACAAAATACGAAGTAAGACAAAATAAACGGACGAACTAACAAAAGCCTTAGAATTAAAATGGAGATGGGCAGGGCAATTTGGCAGATTAACAGACCAACGATGGAACGTATGCACGACAAAATGGAAGGGTTCCCGATTAGGAAAAAGAAACGTAGGTAGACCGCGACGACGGTGGGCAGACGACATCGTAGATGTAGCTGGTAGATCGTGGATGGAACTCTTAAGGGACAGAAACATCTGGAAAAACACAGAGGCGGCTTTCACCCAAGATGGGATTTACTCTAATAGCAATTAAAACTACTACCTAATTTAAGCAAATTTCTTTACACCTTCTAAAAATAAAATAGTTAATATTTAATTGAAAATTATATATTATTTTATTATAGAAATAATTATTATAGTAAACTTTATTACATTAAGTACTTATGGTAACTGTTAATAGATAAGCATTTGACGTAGACATGGAATTTTCCATACATTTATCAGACATCATTCTGACTGGATGAGTATTATGATTTTAGATTTCAATCAAAAAGATTCTAAATGTTGCCTACGCAGTGAGCGTACAATGATTTTTAATGGTGCCGGAACGAACAGCAAAACAAATTTGCACTTGTTTTAATACAACTGTAACATCAAGCATAAAAAAGAACGAAAGAAGTAGTGTTTTAGATCAGGGAGTACTGTCTACGAATTTAAATGGACCCTATGTTTTTAATATTAACAATAATATAATATAGCCGTTTATTCAGATCTTAAATTTTTACAATAAATTTATATCTAAAACTACACATACTCTTAAACTAAATAAACTACCTTAACTAATATCTGTTGTTTGGCTATCATCGCTAGATCTGTTTGCCAGTCGACAAAAGCCTCCTCCAACCTTTTCCATTTGCCTTCTCTGGGGTAGGCATGACCGTGTTATTTATTTATTGAGAATCTCCAACGAAGACATAACATATATATAAGACTACATATTTATCCTTCTGCGTGCATCTTCAATTACAGGAGAGTACTCTTTTGCTCCATTTGTCGTCACCTCGCATCACGTGTAGCCTATTTCCACTTAAGTCTTTTGTTGACTGTTAAATCTGTAGTTTTGTTCTTATTCTAATAACGCAGTTTTTCAATCTGTCAGACTTTTTAACATTCATACTCCATTCAATTGCATATTGACACGTTGCCAGTTTGTGGAATATTTCCTGGTTTAGAGTCCATGATTGGCAGCCATATGTAAGGACGGGTAGCTCGCAGGTGTTAAACAGTTTACATTTTAAATTTATATGAAGCGTTTTGTCTTTCCTGACCCTGTATTTATTATTGTTGATTAAACTCTAAGTCTTGGAATGAAACTAATTGCTTTAATTAAAATTATAGCAGCTAAAGCTTATAATCTTTTATTCATAAACTCGGTATTATTATCAACGAAAACTAATGCGGAAATGAATTGTGGCTAGAACTAGAAAATCTACGTTTAAAATAAAATTATTAACCAAATTGCAACCGGCCTGTCTGTGATAAACATAAATATTATTAAATTATATTTTGAATAACTGTAATTCGCGGAGAGTAATGCCAACGTTATTAAGGCCACAACTGTCAGCTAAGTCTAAGGCCATTTACATCAAAGTTTACAAACACATGCTTTTTGATGAAAAAGATGCATGGACATCACCACAATCAATAATTGAGTGATAGATTTTGATTGGACAAGTGCGACTCTGGTTCTCTCACAGAGAGTTTTATTATTATGGCAAAAGCGAGCAATCACGTTTCTTGACAGGAAGCTTAAATATTTATTTTATTGTATATTTATTATTATATCTGTGAAAATTTCAACTAACTATCAAAGTTGCTTGTGACAGACGGACACGCTCTTTGGGTTTGGGACCGTTGAAAGAAGGTGTAACACATAGATTGCACTCTGTGTATACTTCATGGAGAAAATTAATGTATTTATTGAAAACACTTCATACAGTCGGGTTTATATTACAAAAAACTTATTCCGTCTGAATCACGTTAGACGTCGCATAAATAAACAAAAAAGGTAAATTTTTGTACATTAAAATGTACAAAAAGTAATGATGACGCTTAAGCGACAATTCTATAATTTTTATGTGGATAGCCATCGCTTACTGGGTCGGTTGCTATATAGGTACTAGAGAAATATCAATAAGGCCACACCCTTAACTGTCATAACATACTTTATGTTTGAATTCCGGATAAGCGATATTCAAAATAACATAAGCCTATAGCAAATTTTATGAAAATGAGATAATAATTTAAAATTAATTCCTTTCACTTTAAAATCACCCTTAGTAACCGCAACTTCTACTACGCAACGCAACTAATCAAATAAGATCTGATGGAAAAAACATGTATCGCCGGTGTTTGTCTAAGAGTAAGTGCTTCTTTGAAGACATTAACTTCTTTGAAGATATTTATTTGACCTTACGAGGGCTCCGTGACTCACATTTTACTTGTAACTTAGATGACACTTAAGTGTCAAGTCATAAAAACAATGTTCAAGATAAGAGGATAGTCGATGTACAAATAGTACGCATTCCGCATAGTGTTGTAATTTTACACCAATAGATTATTCTTTTATTTTTGCATCCGGTCATTGTTTATTGTCTTGTTTTGTCCAGCTGGGCGCAGAGTCTATTGGTTAGTAATTGTTTTATTATATCGAGGTTTTTCTCCACGAAATAAGTGCAATTCTATCTAAACAAGAAATAATTAAAATATTATAAGCCGTAAAATAAAAAGAAAGTGTAGAACATTATTTAAAAATAGAACAAATTTGTGCAAGGATAAAAAAAATGGCCAGTATCATATTTTCAAGGAGTGTTTACTTTTTAATTTCTCGTGGAAAGTTACGCGTACACCTGAAGGTGATTGTAAATTGTAAATATAACTTTTATGAGTGCTAAAAGTTGACCTAAAACTGTGTTGCGTAATATTTTTTTAATTATCACGTTGTTTTTTTGAGATATTTGAAAGTTTATAGAACTTCCGCGTGAGTACATATAAAACAATAAATGAAAGGTTGAGCTTACCAAGTCTTGTCCTCGCTAAGGACTTTACAAAGAGTGTCAGTTTAGTGTAGTGATGAGTTTTTTTAGTACCTACTAAGATTTATGATTCGCACTTGACTTTTTAATGTCTTTTTTATATACTTACGTTCACGCGATAAACGCTTCTGTAACGTGTCTGGTACACGTTGCAGAAGCGTAAGCCCCTCAAAGTTTAAGTCTTATAATTACTTTGTGGTTATATATGAGGTTTTATTTATTTTATTATAAGTGTGGTTTTATTTAAGCACTTAAGACTTGATTGCTAGATGACCTATACAAACAAACATTAACCCATTCAACTATTTTTCGTATTTTCATACTAAAATATACACAGATCCATAGAACCATCAATTATTTTGAAAATAAATAAATTTTCAAAAGCAATCGTTTTTGCTTCAAAATGATTACAGTCTCAACAGTCAATCCGTCTAAACAGTTGTAACTGTTGGGCTAATTTTTATAAAATTCGGTATGCAGGAAGCTGAAATCCTGTATTAGATATATACCATTATTTTATATGGCGGTACAGATATTTAGAAAATAAGATCTTGCCAAAATTTAACGTGCCGATACATGGATAAACCTTCGAGCAAAACTCTAAAAAACTCTCATCATAAAGAAAAACTGCCTTCTGTATACCATCAATCGCTTAAACGGATTTTCCCAACCAGTTATCAAAACTGTTTCGGTCAATGTCGTCTTCGTCATTGAAAAGCTCAAAGATGACGCTTGATGATGACAGCACACGTTTCTTGATAGTATAAAAGAAAAACCTCGCTAATCCAGGTATAAAATGATTTATAACCAGTAACAATTTTTGTGGCTCAAATCCGGTATCTTAGTCTATTTCATGTATAACCGATAATTTATTGTAAATATCATCGAACATTAAAAATACAAATCTACTTACAAAAACATAAATACAGATTTTTATTTATAAAAAATAAAAACATAAATTTATGATTTATATATATATATATATATATATATATATATATTACAAACAAATAATATTTTAAATCAATTTTTCATATATCATACGACATAAATTTAATTTATTCAAAGCTTTACTACATTCCTTTAGAGTTTATATACTCCTTTTACGGCGATTACATTTTAAGTTATATCATATCATAGCCATATTGAATTATTATCAATTTGATATTAGGTATTTCAAAACAGTACGGAGTCGTCTTCCGAACGAGAAACTCGTTTTGTCACTATGTTTTATTGACAATAAAATATTAGAGCCATAGTATAGTGAAGCATTAGATAAAAAATCAGGTATGTTTTGATTTTTCATATTCGATTTAATATTTAGCATAAGCTAATTGTTCGGTAATTAAAAAAAAATGTAACCGGATGTAAATGTATTTATGGATTTTCTAAGTATGTTATATTTTAGTAAAATATATTTAAACATGATACAATTTATAACATTCCACGTGTGTTATATGTTGGTCGGCGAATATTATATTTATAGCTTTGAATTATTTAGATTTTAATATGTATAAATTTCTTTAAAACCATGTTAAATGGTTTTTCATTCATTTGTTACAGTAATCATACATGTTTTCGTAATATGAAATTTATTAATTTGAACACAACAGATAATCTACTAAAATATAATTTATATCATCGCAAACAAACATGAGCCATTGTATCCCTTTATCATATATGTATTGATAGTATGAGTGTTAAATATTTCTTATAATAGGTCACAGAGACTTTTAAGTTTACCAACGAATTTAAAAAAATTGCAGTAACGTTGCCACAATGGTCATAGCGGGAATTGGTAGATCATGTGTTAAGTTACACGCGTACCGTAAAGGTTAACAACGCCTAATATAATACAAAAATATTTTTACGGATAAAATTCTTTTCGCTCTGGTGAAATCAATTTTATATTATTTTATAAACATTTCATTTGTCTAGTGATATTCGATGTGAAACAGAAATATGTCTCTAGACGTTCTTAAACGAACATATAAATGTGTGGAAATAATATATATTTGCCCACCTAACTTATAGAACATAAAACAACAATAATTATTTATTTATTCACAATGATTTGCACATATAAAGTTAATATTTATACAGATTTGTATATATATTATGTTTGAAATAAAGAGAACTGTCCTATTGTATTAAACTTAAGAATTTCTTTTCTGAAACGGGCTATATACCAGTCCAACTCGCGTACGAAGGGTCGTTATTTTAGGAAAAAAATCATCATGAATGTATTTGAGTCCCCCTGTAATATTTAATCTGTGTTAAGTATTGTTAAAGTGGCACCAAATTCGTATCTGGGGAATTTAAATGAAAAAAACTATTCTTATAGGTTCATGAACCGACAGTTTGATAAAAAAGACTGACGAATAGCGAAGTTTAAGTTAAACGGGTCCAAATTTGCCCTTTTGATATGGAACCCTAAAAAGTAGAAACAAACAAATGAAAAATTTACGTAAATCTTAATGATAATATTGAACACACACTCAAATGTTATAAATAGTACAATAGCTGGCTTCAAAATAAGGACAAAAAATGAAATGGACGTAATAGATTTGGATACGGGGGGGGGGGGGGGGGGGGGGGGGGGGGGGGGGGGGGGGGGGGGGGGGGGGGGGGGGGGGGGGGGGGGGGGGGGGGGGGGGAAAGGGGGGGGGGGGGGGGGGGGGGGGGGGGGGGGGGGGGGCCAACCAAAAAAAAAAATTTAAAAAGAGGGGGGGGGGGGGGCCCCCCCCCGGCCCCCCCGCGGGTTTTTTTATATTAAAAAAAAACAGCGGCCGGCGGGGGGGGGGGGGGTGTGAAAAAAAAAAAAAAAAAAAAAAAAAAAAATAGATTTGGATACGTAAACCTAAATATGTAGTTAAATTTCACCTAGTAATTACTTATCATTATAATTAATCCCCTTTAATTTCGCCAAAAATATATTTATTTTATATTTATCTAAGAAATATCCGCGAAAAATCTTCAAACACTCGACGCACGTTTTGACCAGACACAGGTTCATCCTCAGGATGTTGACTCTTCAAACAGCGTTCATTGAGTCAATTGTATACTATGGACTTCCGCAAAGTTAGGCCTTTGACTTTGCTTCTCTTAATGAGAAGTATCAAGTGATAATATTTATTTCCACTAAATTAATCGCAAAAATACACTAGTAAAAAGAATCTTTATTTGAGTAAAAAGGGAAACGAATCACTGAAGTAGCGCAATTTCCTGTATCAGACACCCAGTTAGGCATTCAGAAACGGTATTATACTATTTATACATAAATGTTCACGTCAAGTCGTTCGATTAGGTAGTAAGTTAAATTTCATTTCAATTGGAAAATTTAAATAAAAAGGGAATTTGAACTCATTTACATTTATCGAGCAAAAAACGATTAGGCCTATTGAAGCAAAGAACACAAATAAACTGTATAGAAAGCTATGAAATTAACGGTGAAAACAGACGAAAGTCAATATTACCATTGGTCATGGTACCATGAAAAGTAACTAGTTAAGGTCTACTTAATTGATAATTCCAGCAACTCAATCAGCCTGTATCAACTTTCTTATTTAGATTTTCACTTAGTGGCTTTAAATTATTATATTTGTTATTTGAAATAGTAGGGAAATTCGCTGGGTTTCGTCTCGATGGGTTGAAACGTACAGCACGATGTTAGATAGTCATCACATTTGTAACACAAAAAACGACATATTTTAATGCAATTTTGTGTGTGTAAGTGTCCACATACTGAAAGTTAATATAGACTTCGGTGATGATTATATATATATAGGTATATATATATATATATAATCAGGTTTTGATCAGAATTATTTGTAAGAACAACAATTTATCATCAATATACATATTCTTCTCAATGGCGGAACTTATCGGAAATAGGAACTTTAATAATGCCTATATTGGTAACGCAAAATCAAACTTGTATAACATTTCATTTTTTTCCATACTAAGTATTATTTAAAAACAACACAATTCAATTTATTATTTTTATCTACATAATGTCTAAGATTTAGTGTCATGTGTGACAAAATATCAAAACAAATAAAAGGATACTAATTATGCTAAAAGTAATTATATATTTTCTTTAAATCATACAATTAGATTAATTTTTATTTTATTAGGTGATTCTCATTTGTTTTCTGCACTGTTACAGCTTTTGACGAAATTATAGTTATTGCCAATTCACTTCTTTCCAAAGTGTAACATACATAATTACAAAGACAACGTTTAAATAAAACTTTTGAAACGAAAACGAACGCGGTATTTGCTCTATATACGTTAAAAAAATTCAATTTAACCATAATTACAGCGCACAGCAAACGAAGCAAAAAGTCGGTGTTTCAAATAGTCGAAAATAAATAAAAATGTAAATTACGTGACGTAGTCAACGTCTTTTCTTGAAAACATCCCGTAATAACAGAGATAATAAGCATAGCAAGTTCAAAGTCACGATGGTAATAATATCGTAAGCGAATCTAACGTCCGCTGAATAAGGGTCATCAGTTAAGTTTTTTGTTTAACATGATTAAATATGTCTGCGCATTCCTTTAGCTAGGGTTCAGCTTTTACCATCACAACAAAGATTTTTCAAAACCCAGAAAAGACGAAACTTGGTTTAAAAGATTTATTGACTCATGTCTCGGTAATTGGACTAGCGCTCTTGAACAATCACATCATGAAGACGAAAGTAGAAGAAGTTGTAAGACGTAGAATCGTCTCGATCGATTCGATCGATCAATCGAATGATTGGTCTTTCGAGCTCCACAGCCCGTCGTTTTCAAAATTACATTCCGGAAGGAGCGTGTTCAAAAAGTCTAGTTAAAAGTTTAAGGCTTTAAAATTTATAGGAAGTTAATATTGCTTAATGACAAACTTGTTAAATTATAATGTTAACCTGTCACGTTCTTCATAAAAACAAATCGTAAAATGTCAATTATGATCTCAACATTAATAAAGTGTAAGGTAAAAATAGACATTAAATCTGGCAACCCTAAAAAAATAAAGATGAGCGGAATCAATTCGTCCTACTAATTTATTCAAGTCATTAAATAGACGATAATATACAGTCACGACATCTGTGGTAATTGAGAAAAGTGATGTTTTGTTTTGCAACAACAATTATATTAGTAATAGTTTTCCTGCTCGGCTCCAATGGACTTTTCAGTATAACATTTTATTTCGTTGATAAAAGTTACCAAGTGATGCTAATAGCAATCCAAAATTGTGTTCGTAATTCGAAATTTAAAATTACAAACATATTGTTTTTTGTAGCTCGTATTTCCGTGTTTACCAGATAACATGAGATAATAATAATAATAATCTGCGCAGAAGAAAGAAAAACAATAATATATAGATAATATAGGTTTGTCATTGTAACAAAATTTATGACATTCTTTACCCCTGAAACTATAACATAACTTAAAGTAAAAACACCATTGTTTTTTCGTTCTTTAAATAATCGTTTCAATGCATATTAATGTGTGATATCGTCTGTAATTTAGATAAACCTCATAATTATTTATTGCAATTCAGGTTTTTGACTGCCACTGAAAAATACATTATCAATTCGTCAAAATAATAAAATGAAAAATTCTTCAACCAGTAGTTATATTTGTAGCACATACCATCATACTCAATGTATTAACCATTATTGGTAATTGGAAATAATTGATATTATAATAATTGTACGAATTTAATAAACGACACATTTAATGTTATAAATCATATTTTTCTGTTAGTTGCTTTTACGATGAACTTGTATTGAATTAGTTTTGTTGTTAAACATAACTCTTCTATATTGCCATTTGTGACCCTTGCGTGTGTGTGTGAACCAGAGTATAAGAACTTTTACGTTGCGACCTTTTTACTTATAATTTTACAAATACGAACGGACAAACACAAGTCGTATTCAAACAGTTTTAATCATCCTAACGGTAAAAACCTAATTCAAACAAATATCGTAGACGAAGTATTTATTTAACTATAGATTTTTCGCATATCTTTAACAGATGTTTATAGATTCATAATTATAGTTTTTATTGAAATAATTCATTTAATTCTTTACCTTAAAACGTAAACTTATAAATGGTAATGGACCAATTCTACGAGTGATATAAATATAATAAGCGAGATTAAGAATGTTCTGTAAGTGTATAAAAGAGTCGGTGATTTAGCATTCTGTGTTATCTTTATCCGAGCGCAGGTGTACTGTGTTTAAAGTTAATTTACCGTGAAATAGAAGAAATAGAGGATATAAATAAATAGTTGTTTAGGTTTTTGTGAATTTTGTGCTCAATTAGTGTGAAAATGTCACCTCGGAGCGGTTACCAAGACAGGATTTGTGGCCAGCTTTTGAGTCAGTATGGTAAAGTATTTTATATTCGTTAAACGATAGCAGTAAAAAATATTAATTTTATTTTAATTAGATTATTCGTGCTTTCAAAATATTAGAAACAATATAATCGTTTCATAAATTATATTTAAGTAAATTAATTAGTGTAAATTTATTGCATTTATTTCCATTCTCTATTAGTCGGTATTAAAAGCTACTTTTTGTTTGTGGCTTGAATTCTTGAACTTCATTCATTGTGGCTGCTATCAAACATAATCCTGTGATAATTTGCTAAACATTGATCCCTGACCCGAGCGCTTCTTTTGCGTAAAATGACAGAAATATATCCGTTTATATTTAAATAGATCAGTCGCACAGTTCTTCAAACTATTATCTTAACTTATGGAATTTGTAGTAGTAGCTACTATCTACTATCAATCACGTCCAACAGTATATACCTTTATTTTCCCATTGTTTCAGATCCCCACCTTCTAGACATTTATAAAATAGAAATGGGTTACGGTGTGGAGCGTTTCTTTCTTCTGTCGTACTGCTTAGCCTGTTGTTGGCCAGGTCTAGGTGCCAAAACTGGCCTAAGAATCGTGAGACAATGGGCGGAGTTGGACTTTGTATTTCCCAGTGAAGCTGTGCAGCAGATTGCTATAGAAAGACAATATTTTATAAAAGGAAACTCTGTCCCTATAGACGTAGATGTGCAGCATAAGAAAAGTTAGTGTTCATTTTTATATCTTTCAATTTCTTATTTAAACTGCGATTGACGGAGACCATTAAAGAATGCAACTATTATGTGACATTGTCACACAGAACATTTTGCTTCAATTGAAATATTGCGTATATACTCATGGTGATACTTTAAATTCGAAGGTCCAGAAAAGTCCAGAATATTCATAACAATACCTCGTTTCGATATGGGCCGCCCGATGACGTTGGGTACTGTGGAGGACGATAGCCGCATTCGCGCTTATCCCGACTACTCTTGGCATGATAACCAAGGTCTTAATTGTAATGGACTTACCTCTGTGTTTCGTGTCGCTGTAAGTATATTTTTAAAATTTTAAATGTGCGAAGCAATTACGCTCGCCTGAATACGATCCTCATAATGACATGGAGAATATAGTTTCCAATTTGAAATATATGAAGTATTTTTGTATTAAGAAAATTGGTTTTCTTGCGGAGGGTGGCCATTCTTTACATAACAAGTCAGGATATAGAAATATACTCGCAAATTAGTAGTCAGTTTAATGTTTTGTCCCTTTCGATCGGTGGACACTTGTGCTTTATCTATTTAAGTATATCACCAAACTACTGCATAAAAAAATGTTTATTTCTTTTGAAGTTTATCGAGATAGATATATTTATATTTTCCATTTCGTTCCAAATAATTAAAGTAGAGCGGTTCAATATTGTAAAAAACTATTATCCTTGGGAATCGAATCCTTAGCACCCTAAGCGATTCGGACCAAGAGCGTCATAAAATCGTAAACTTTACTAATACTGGTAACTTAATGAAATTGTTCGCATTTTAGGTCCTTAAAATGAAACTAGCAAAAGTCATAAAAATTTATTTACTTTTAGGGCAATAAGCATTGCTCACGACTGTTAATCGTAAAATCATTTAAGATAACCTACATTTTCCCACCTAATTGGTTTTTCATTTTTTCTGATAAGTTTTTACGTAGGCTCGACGTTCAATTAAAACAAAAGACATTCCAATTTTAAAAACTTAGCCTTGTCTGTTTATAGCTTTGAAAGTAGTTTGGAAGCTTTTTTATTCCTTCCTGATACTATTAGCAAAGACAATGTAAAAATTAAATTATTTAACCAGTTGTAATGGTTCTTGTCCATTGATTTATTGTCAAATAAAGTAAATCCCCTTTTCAACATTCAAAACGATTTTAACATTGACCATCGCGGTTTTCGTCAACATACACAAACTATTCAAAGGTGTTTGTGTGAATAGAGAAATTGTCGATTATTTTTTTTATTAATATTTTAAAAAAAAAAAAAAAAAAAAAAAAAAAAAAAAAAACCCAAAAAAAAAAACCCCCCAAAAACCCCACTAAAAAAAAAAAAACCCACCAAAATCCCTTGCGTTTCAAACGCAAAAGGGCGGCCTTGTTTTATATTATGTGATGACAAATAAAAGGAGTTAATAATAATGTTACATATATTATTATAAGCTCCTTATTTATTACAAAATAAATATTATCTACGAGCCTCCACTATTCTACTTGTACAGACAATCTTACCTTAATCTTCCGAATGTGTATATAAAATTCTACGCTTCGTCGAGTTGTTAAAAATATTGTCTTTATAGATAGACAAATGCCAGAGACTATGGGTAATGGACACAGGAAAGATTGGAGAGGCGCAGGTTTGTCAACCTCAGCTGCTGGCGTTCGACCTTCATACAGATCAACTGATATACCGTCACCGTGTTAATGCGTCGAACTATGTCGCCGCATCACTATTTATTACGCCTGTGAGTATTTTTCATTGTAGGATAAATATAACCAATAAATACTCCACATAGTCTTTGGAAAGAAACAATCGGAATTGTAGAGCGTTATCTCTACTTTTGTGTGTTACATGTTCTTTGAAAAGGAAAATAACAATTGTTTTAGTGTAAATGACAAAGGTAACAATAAAGTACTACTCGTTCACCGAAGTCCCACGACTAATTCAAATTAAGAAACTTTTCAGGTCAGCCGTATTGTAAATTGTAATTATTTCTTTAAGTGGAGAAACTAAGTATAAATATAACTAAATAATTGAATTCTCATAAAAGATGTCAAATTGTTATGCACATTTATTATTTTAATTAATCGTTGTTGTAAAAATATTTTAAGTTTCATAATTATAAGCTTCATAATTACGTATAATATGAAATAATTTTTTTGACCTTTAGTTTAAAAAAATATATATTTCCTGATCCGTATCCTGTTTACAGTCTTAGTTAAGTCCGAAGTTTAAGTCCCCAATACACATTGGCCTATTATGGGCCATGCTACACGATCTCTTGGTGTTTATTCCACATAAAATTTTTACTGAAGTCAAAATATGGCATTGTACGGGGGGTTATATATGAATTACATTTCAGGTGGTGGACATAAGTGGGCACGGTCCAAACGATTGTTCTGGTACATTTGTGTATGTGGCTGACGTGTCTGGCTTCGGGGTTCTGGTCGTTGATGTTGATAGAGACCGGTCATGGAGAGTCTCACATCGGCACTTCTTCCCATATCCATCGCATGGCTCGTTCAGTATTGATGGTAAGTATTTCTATATCCTATAAAATGCCACCAGGGCCCCAGGGTCAAGAAATGTTATTTATTGGGAAACCACTAATGAGTGTAATAAATGAATTAATATAAAAAAATATATATCCAATACACAAATCTCATCAGTTCCTTACTTTAATATTTCATTACGATTCATCAAACAAATAAAGCTTTATCTATAATGTCTATAGATCGATATGAATTTTACGATTGTCTATTTTTCAGGCGAATCCTTTGACTTGATGGACGGTGTGTTCGGTTTGGCATTATCTCCCCGTCACTCAGATGGATATAGATTCCTCTATTTCCACGCGCTTGCATCTGTCAAGGAAAATGTGGTGCGGACCAGCGTGCTTCAGAACGATTCTTTTATCCTTGATCCAAACGCAGATCCAAACTCTATTAGCGTACGTATAAAATCTTAACTCCTATTTGGTTGCTCTATTGAATTTACTTTAACATAAATTTCAAGTCAAACAATCAACAAAAATGACACAATAATAATGTCTAATTGCAGGCTTTTCCAGAAGAAAGACCCAATCAATCAGCAGCTCAAGCAATGAACAAAGATGGCATTTTGTTCTTCGGTCTAATGGAACCTCCGGGCATATGGTGCTGGAACTCAGCAACAGAGTACTCAACGAAGAATTTCCACCAAATCGCCATAAACAGAGAGACACTTCAGTTTGCAAATGGCATTAAAATCGTTACTAACATCAAAGGCGAAGAAGAACTTTGGGTTCTAACGTCGAGCTTTCAAAGAGTTATGACCGGAACATTAAGCGCTGATAGGATTAACTACAGAATTCATGCCGAGAAAGTGCCAATTTTATTACAAAATTCACAATGTGTGATGACCCCAAAAGATCGCGCGGTGGGTCAACATGCCAACCTGATCACCCCAGACAGACCCAAACATTTTTACAAGTATGGGGCTGTAGCATTTCTTTAGAAATCCAGGCCATGTCTCATAGGATGCGTGAAGAATTTGTATTAAATCTCAACTAGCCATACACACTTGCCCAATATTGAGTATTAATAATAGCTATATCATTAATTTATACATACCATTTATTGAAAATATTAAACAGACTGTTTTAAAATATCTGTATACATTTGTACTTTTCTAGCGATGCTCATATCAACGTGTTTGTCTTCTATACCGACTATCATGCCGCCAATGATTGAAGAATCCACTTTCTCCGTTAGTGTTATATTTTTGTCGCCTTTCACAAATTTCTTTAAAGCCTCCATCAAAGTTTTCCGCGTAGAATCATCGAGGGGTTTAGCAGTGATTACCTCACAAAGGGCCTCGTTGCGGTGTGCCACCATCACCGTAGAAAACAAAGTTATCATTCGTCTTAGCAGTTTCAAACGGCCATTCTCCGCGACGACAACTAAGAAATTTATAGCTGCAGGTGGCATACCTGCAAATTAAGAAAAATCCAATTGCAGAACCTAGCGTTCTTATCTGTGACTTTTTATCACCGCCTTAATACAATTTGTAGGAAAGAGTCTTATTAAAATAAAATTTACAGAATCGATTTCTGTTAGCTATAAGAAATAAAAAGGTTATACCTGCCTTTTCACCAACATCTTTCAATATCTTCGCTTTCTCAATTGAAGAAATCATACTAGATTCTATGAAATCTACTATTTTTGGCTTAACTAGTTCTTTTTGTAAAGCTTGCAAATGTTTCTCAACTTGCTCCATTTGTTTCATTTGTAAGGCTGCACTGTATAGCGCGTTTACGTAGCGTCCC
Organism: Pontia daplidice; assembly: GCA_963693355.1. Lineage (NCBI taxonomy): Eukaryota > Metazoa > Arthropoda > Insecta > Lepidoptera > Pieridae > Pontia > Pontia daplidice. Next base: position 3,288,398 of record CAVNZL010000007.1, on the reverse strand, counting down.
TCAATCCCTTAAAGTGAAATATTTAGTGTTTAAATTCATTAAACCACCATAACAAACCCATCAAGAGGAGTTTATATCTTACCGAAAATTGATATAGGAGGTTTCGTTAATTTCGCTACTTTGCACATATTTCTAAAAAGCGGAAAGCAAATTGATGATGTTTGCATTTTTCAGTTATATTTTCAAGTGTAAAACATACGTGACATACTATGATGGCAATGCGAATGTCATAAAACAAAATAGTTTCGTTGTCGCCAAAAAGGACAAATACACGGACACTTTTTATGAAAATAAAACAGAAAATGTACAAATTCGTGTAATTGTTAATGTAACTTATTATATTATAAATTGTATACAACATCTAAGCTAGTACATCATATTGAAACGCCTGATCTGTCTCCAATAAGGCTCTGATATACATCACGAGGGATCCGAGAGCCATTGCTGATGTCAAAGAATTACAGGTGCCGCCTTCAGACGTTGCTGCCTTTTTAATACGATATTCTTCCTGCAAAACAATTTATATGTGTAGAATGTAGACAAATACATCATCATAATAAGTGGACAAATACTTCCACATACTACACAAAGTCAAAGTAGCGTTTCAGTCGCTTCTACATGTTAATACGTAAATATTTACTTCTCTATCCTTCTTTGAGGACTTTGTAGTGGCATCAACGAAACCAGTAAGTCGTTGAAACGGTTGGCGTTCGTCAGCGAAACAACCTCGAGGTTCTTGCCAGGACATAATTTTGTTCATCCATCGTGGTTTTATGAACTCCCCATAACCTTGTGAGGCGCAGTATAGGACTAAAAATGTATATCGAATATAATGTACCAAAACATTATATAAAAATATAATGTTTTGGTAAAAAGCTTGCTACTACAAATGAAAAGTGAGGAAATAAACGAAAAACATTAGTGTATCTTTTTGATAGTTTGACAGAATGAGACCAAATATTGTTTAAGTTAGAAGAGTTGTTATTTGACACATTTAATTACTGTTCTTACGCCTGAGTTTCATAATTAAAATTCAAACCGATCTAATTCTACCTTCTTAATTGAAGGTAGATTGAGAATAGCTATTCTAATAAACACATCACTACAACGAATTCGATTTTGAAATTAACTGGGTAACAACAGATTTAAATTTATAATTACAGTTTTTTAGCCTTCTTAATGACATTGTATTATAAAATCATTATGTTAACCCAAACTAGCATATTTTATATTAAATGAATTCTGAAGTTACTAAAAAGCTTTTTATAGATTATCATTACTTTGTTGCATAAACAGAGTTCTTGTCCCCGGAGGATGATCCCATGCTTCCAGTGATTTAGTTTCTTTGTATATTTGAATACAAAGCTTATAGATATTTGCTGATATGTCAACACCTTCCATGCAATCAAACATCCGTGCCAGAGTCATGGCTCTCACTCTACTTGTTTGTTGGTAAGCTAACGCTGATCCTTGCATTATTTGGGTTTGACATTCTGTCGTCAGTTCACAGGCGCCTTCGTTTTGCGTAGTTTGTGTCTCCATCGCAGATATCAATAGTTGCATGGTACAGGCATCTATATAAAATATAGGGTGTTATTTTGTAGCAAAGTATGTTTCACGATTTTAATATAATTTAGCTTGATGAAAAATTTGTTATATCTGATATTCGTCAAAATAATTATTGGCGCGTGAAAATATCAATGCCTGTTATAAACTGCATAGCAATCTATCACTGCCTTGCTAGATGACAAATTCAAGTTTACTGGTGTGTCGTGTAATAAATGTTTGTTTTAAGTAGCACAATGCGGAGCTCAATCATGATGTAGCGTCCTAACTAATATTACAATACTCTATGTTTTCTTGAAATATAGGATTTAGGCGGAAGAATGAGAATGGCTTCACGTATCGTAATTTACACGTAGAATCCTAATTTTGATAGCGTAATGTGTGAAAATCATAATTAAATATAATGTTAACAAACAATTTTTCCTTCACATTCCAACTCTAAATTCAAATTGTGAAATCAATTAAACGCCTACGAAAGCGCAATAGCAATAAGTATAGAATCATTTTGAAATTTACCAGCTGCTTTTCTGCTAGGCATTTTAGTTCTGGCTTCTTTAACGTATTGTTCAAACTTAAATCGATACGGTTTCTGCGTTCCCATAGTTCCGATAGTTAACGGCTCCATCACAGAAGAAATTACATCGAGGTTTTCAAATATTGCTTTGGCAACTGAAACGGAACAATTATATGATTCTGGATGTACCCTTAAAATTAAACATGAATATAAACTGTATGAATACATTTGGGAGAGAAAGGTGGTTCTGATTCTTGCTTTAACTTATTGTCCTCGGCACTAAGATACAATTTCGCGTTTGAAACTCAAATTATACCTGACATATTTTGGCACGCTGAGAACTAAATTGAGAAAAGAAAGTTTTGATAGTTTTTAGCAGGTTAGAGGATTCTAGTAAATTTACCTACACTTTATTGCTTGCAATTCATTAATTATAGATTTCTACTATTCAGTAGTATAGTAGAAATCTGTAATTGGCCCTATTCGGTAACAAAAATGTATTGTTTAGATTCTTAACTAGTAATATTTTATATCACATTAATAAAATAAAATTAAACTATAAACCGTACACTGCGGATACTATATAGGTAAATTTGATACACCTACATAGTAATTGAAGTTTCACCAACATATCACGAACGTTTAAATTTGCTAATCGTGCAAAAGCGATGTAAGAACATTCGAAGAGGAATACAAAATGTAAATTTGGAAAGTCAACCTTGATCTAAACAGCGTTAGATTTATTTAATCCGATAACTAGGACATGGATTTTATTAGCTCATATGTTTCTTTTACACAACTAGTCAAAACATTTTTAGCTGCTTACTTGTATATATGTTATTATATATTATGTTGTATAGCTTTCAATGAGTTTAGCAATGTATTTTTTACATTTGTTTGTATGCTATAGGATGCGAAGGTTTGCCAGACCGGATATTCGTATAACGCATACTCCTTACGTCATAAAATTAAAATCTATATTTTTATCATAGGATTTATTTCCTGTAAAATTTGCAAAACCGGTAGATTATCAGATTAAATAAAATAGATATTAGACATGACAAATCTAAGACTAATATTGCTTTACTCTAAAGAATAACACTGTATTGTTTGGTTATAGAAAATAAGTTTGTACGAACGTAAAAAGATTCATAGATAATATTAACAGCCAACCGTCCGTCTCTTTAGAGAACATTGCGTTGCCAAATTGAATTAGGTACGTTTCGCACTGCAACATTTAGGAACCGCCCATGTAATCATTGCAATTTTTTGTGAATATGTCTGTTAACATACGCAATAAATAATATGATTAACGAACATTGTTGTTTGTAAAATGTGTAGTAAATATTTCGATATAAACACTAGAGCGGTTTTATAGGTTTAAATTATTAAATTGGTCTAGAAAATCAATTAATTATCTGCCCATACTATTATATAACGAGTTTGACCGTAAAATAAGGAGCTATTAGAGAAAGTTGTTCCAATGACTACCGACTTCATTACTGTATGTAATTTACCCTAGCTCAATTTTCACTAGCAGGTACTAGTCTAAATCATGTCAAACATGCCTATTCTATTCAGAAAACAGTTAAAACGATACGACTAAATAAGAAAAAAATTCAGAACTATATTAACATATAACTTGACGTCATTAAAGTAAATTTGTAATATTTTTCTTTAGAGAATGACATAAATAAAAATTTTCTGCATTTTTATACCTAAAAAGGGGTAGTTATGTTAAAGAGGTGTTATATTTTCGTATCTATCTTACTTAGATTTTAAGTTAGAATATATTGTAGAATTGATTAAATTATATATTTATTGGTTAGTATATCAATTCATAAGGCATTAATCATTATAATTCCTTATTATACAAACCGTATTCATAATCCTTGCTCCTGTAAACTAGCGAACTAAAATCTGTTTTATTTTGCACACGATCCATTTTTCTCGTGATATTTTTCAAGTTTTCTTTCAATTTTTCGGGTACGGACTTATCCAATTCGTTTATCGTGTATTCCAATTGACCTAAAAAGTTATATTTTTTTCAGTAATTGGAGTCATAATTTCACGTTCTTATATAACAATGATTATGTCGACGTATCATCCAAATTTTATTTAATGTTCTTCACACAAGCATTGTAACAAAGCTTTTACGGAAGCCTTCATACAAAACACTATTAATTAACTCTCATATTGTATACATCATTACCATCAAAATTTTAATGAATGTTAAAAGTGGGAATGATAATGGTTTTTTGTAATTCAAGAATATGGGATGAATATACAATTAATAAACTTGTTGTCCAAAGTATAATTATAATTTTATTCAAATACCTGCGTACTGTTACCTCGTTGCGTTTGTGTTTTAAAAAAAAAACACCTTTTTGACGAAAGTATATTATTATATTTTATAATTATAATTACAATAACTTATAATCACTATTTTTACCACTGACTACTTTATATACACTAACAGAAATTCCGCGTCGCGAGTTTGAAAGAGACTGATTCCTCAAAATGTAAAATAATTGATGGAATATATAGCCATATATTGCTGATCGGAAATAATTTCAGGGTTCACCGTATGTTACAGTACTTTAAAATTACATTTTACTTACCTCGTGAGGCACCAAGTGCAATAAACCATTCTGGGTCCTTGGACGGTTTCTTCTCGTAATAATCTAGTATTTTGTCCAGGGTAATTGAAATTCTGTACACCTTTGGTACATTGTATATAAAATCTTGTGTGTCAAAGTATGGGTATATGGCATATACCCTTACAACAAGCAATAGTACGAGGCACTTGAGAAACATTTTGAGGGGCAATGTTTTAGAATTTTATGCTAGCGTTTATAGTTCGCGTAAGTCACTAGTATGGCCTACGAGGCAGTTTCTGATTGGACTCAGATATCGTTTATATGGTACAATTAAGGGAATTAATTGAAACAATATTTTGACTGCGGTTTCTCTTGCATTGTGCGAAAAAAGGGTTTTATTTACAGTTGGGTTTAATTACGAAATATTGAGAGTGAGATATCTCTGTCTATAGTCAACCGGGGATCGAAATAGAGACCTTCTTCTCGGGAGTTCGGCATGAAATTCTGTCCAATAAAATTGCTATATTAAGCGAAGAAAAACATTAACCCAGATTTCGTATGGTTAGATCGATCTTCATTCGTTATGGTTGATGACTATTTCAAAATGTACATATAAGCCACGAACAATTAATATTGTTTAATATCTTATATTGATTCAAAATAATAATACAATAAGGTTCTTAAGGACATTAATAATATAGGACCTTTTAGTTATTTTAGATAATTATTTGATGGTTGATTTTAAATCATTTCAATAATATTTTTAATAGTTTGATCTACTACTGTTATATTATAAAATTTAATAATTTTAGACCTTTTTTTAAGTATGTTTTCATTGACAAGATTTTTGAACGGGGGAGCGAGATTCCCCTTGTTAAGTTTGTACTTAGTTTATTAGCTTTTGGCAAATTCGCATAATTTTACGAGGCTTTTTTTTCTTCGAAGTAATTTAGTAAATATATCGCTTCATATGATTTGCAGCAATTGTGGTCAGCGAGAGATCACTTATCTATAAGTTACACGTTCACAGAATTTTGAAATGTGCACGCGCCTAGTCTTGAACGCAGCTTAGATCGGCGATCGCTTTCACAGACGTTGGTTCTTTTTAACATAAACAAATGTTTTAAACAATGGCAGTGTCCCATCAGTGGTTTATACAGTGGTCATCCCCATTAGTGTTCGCTGATATTAACAATCAATATAAAAATGTGAATCATTTTGACAAACGCGATTTTAATTCGTATAGTTATAGGAATAGTGAATATTTAAGATCGCCGTACAAACAGGAGCAGAAAAATTTGAAAAGAGGTGAGATGTTTTAATATTTGTATATGTCTAAGCTATATACAAAGATTACAGGGAGGATTTATTTATGCACAAATTTGATAGTGATTACCGGATTTATTTGTCACAACTTCAATCAAAATGTATATCTCACAAGAATAAAAATTTCTTAAATAGATAATTTTGATTAACTTATATATTAAATTGGTCGTGACTCGAGATTCACAACAGACATTTTAGCTTTAAAGGGAAAAAAGACGCCTAGTCTGTAATATTTTATTTACTACATAACTTTATGTAGCGAATTAAGATATTATCTATACATTTTTGCCGTGAGCATGCTTTAACCAAGCACTAGAAAACAATAATTACAATAATTAAGTTTGTTAAGTTATAAGTAGTGGATAATAATATAATAGGAATATATTTTCACGGCAGTTATATTCAGAGTCGTGATATTAATAACTTTAATTATATGTTTATATTATCACCTAATCATATTGCATGATTCCTTATTGTATCTTATGACAGTTGACACAAGAATTATATTAGTAGCACAATAAGCATAATAATGCATGAAAGACAGGATCATTTTCTAAATTTTTTATTTTATCCCAGGGATGATAATTTAAATCACCTATTGTCAAGATAATTATTACATTTTTTTTGTTGTTATATTCTTCTATGACTAATATAATTTAAAAATCAAAGGTTTTTAGAAATATTTCAAAAATGAACTCACGATTATGTTTTAGTGATTGTCACAAAACCAGTCTTGAAAAACAATAGACATATATACAGTAGTTATTATATTATACATGTATGCATTCACACTTAACAAATGTATTTTTATGCTTGAAGTGCTAAAATTTGCTAAAATTATCACAGTTTCCTTTTATCATTGTTAATTATACAATTAACCTTGTATTCCTGTATTACTCTTACTAAGATGAGTAGGAGGAAATCGTTTCAAATAGATACTTAGATAATCCCTTCATATGGCTACGGTGAAAGTAACTATTACCAGCCGACGCGGAAGCTCCCTTAAAGACTACATTATCCAATAGGAATGTAATCTACTTACAGTTTAGTTTGTTCCTGGGCAATCATTGTGTGATGTGAGTTAGATTCGCGTAAGAGACCGCCGTTGCCCAAATTTGACACACTGTTTAGATTTAATTTGTCTTTTGTTAAAAGCATTCACTATCAAAACTAGTTGTTTGTATTAATTGAATGTATTGTAATGTGTGGCGACGTGTCTAGGCATACCTGTTGTGATACGGGTAACATTAATTGAGTTGGATCCTTTCAATGGCATTTTTTTTTGAATTTGAATAATTAAAATCGATATAAATAAACGTGGAATGTAACTGTCTACTTAATCCACTGTTATGTAAATAAGGTAAACCCATCAGATGTTAAATGTACCGTGGCAAGATTTGTAAAAGGTTAATTAGCCTACCAATAATTGTTTTTTTCGCAGCACTTTCTCTAATTTTTTGTTTACCGTATGTTTTATAACGAGATAAAATAGGTAAGTTGGAGTTTGTTTCTAATGAAAGTCTGTTCTTATGAAACTCTTATTAAAAAATTTCATCGGAATTCATCTTTGAGTGTTTGGCATATTATTAATTTCGTCTCAGAATTCAAAGTTATTTAACACTAACGGAAACGTAAACCAACAGTTTAAATATTTTTAAACATTCCATTGTTCCTTATGTTTTATAAAGATTAAATTATTTTCGTTGAATTCGTATTGACGTCTTGTTAATCGAAGTGGTCACGCGTCGTAATATCTTTGCCCAATGATGGACATTTTTCCTCATCTTTTTAGTAAGTGTAATTTAAATAAACAAATATATTTTTATACATATTTATTTAGTTACATAACTGAACTGTAATTCAAATAACATTTGTAATTAGCAATACCGTAACTCGATTCAATATTCAAACTATATAATTTTACTTTGAACCAAAAAGAACACTTTTTCTTCAACACTAGGTGAATTTGATGTCTGTTCATACCGTTATTCCGTCCATCTTTACGTAACAAAACTGGTAAACAGACCCTGTTAAGGCAAAAATCACATATATTTACACAATTATGACATCGTTTTATTAATTATTTTTACAATAGATTTTCATCGATAAACAATAATTTTACTCGATGGTACATTTTTTAAATTTTTTCCTCTTTTTTTTGTATGGCTTACCATATATTAAAAATAGATTTTGCCAGTGTCACGTGTAGTTATATGATATAGCCTTATATAGCCCATTTTTAATTTCGATTAGACGTATGGTGAATTTTCCTAATCTTTATGACTGTTATTTTATTAAGTTCACAAACAGTGCACGTTTATAGTGGTTTGATAATAATCATTATATCAAAGGCATTATAGATAGCTTAGGTAACAGTAATTTCGCTTTCAAGCAACACAATCACAAGATAAAATCGAATCTATAAAAATTACGATAATTATACAAGGCGTTCTTATATAATGTGAAGGTTACTGAAAGTAATTCATATTTCTTAATCGCATTGTTGTATTACTCCTGAAGTTGTAAAAATAAATTAAAACAAAATTACTAAACTATTTTAGAGTTTATTTCTCTGTTCAATTGATTGTATTCAATTTAAATAGATTCAAAAGTCCTTACATTTATACAAATGCTTCTTCGTTACTTTCATTTATTTTGATATAACGTGAACTTATTACGACTTTGAAAGACAACACAAGGTAAACCAGTCTACAGAAGCTAACGTTCTTATATCATCCTTTTAGAGTGGCACGATATGGAAAGAGTCCATATGAGAGTATCCAGTGGCCAGTGTTCACTGGATTCTTCTGTCTGATGCCAGTTTACTAAAGTCTCCTTAAACATCTTCTATCAACAATTTAAATTTCGGGTAGCTTGCGCTAAAGGTAAAGGAAAAAATGGAATAGGTTAGGTAGTTTAAAATAAATATTTTCAAAATTTCAGAAAAGGCACAATATACAGGCGTCACGCTATGGTTAGCTATGCTGGGACTGGCGAGTCCCCAATCGCTGCCAGCCGATTTGGATACACCCCCCTTTAGCACCCTCTACAAATGGAAATATGTGGATTTTGAGTTTCCCTCAGAAGCGCACAGGAGACGAGCTCTGTCGACAGGGTATGTAAACGCTTTTATATATATAATATATTATATTTACAAATTTTATAGATTACTTATATGTTAGAAAAGCAATTTTATAGAAGCTAATTGCATACGGATATAACATACATTATATGTTATATATATACCATGAACAGAATGAAAGAAAAATTAACGTATCGTTCGGACTTGGCAGTTGCGAGCTCATTGTAAAAATTATTTTAACAATGAACATTTAACGTATGGTGTTGTACAAGTAGCGGTAGAAGTGATTTTTGTGTTTATTCCATTTATTCAAAGCTTATTTAGTGGCTAAGAGGATTTAGAGGCACTGGATTACAGCCGATGTGTTGAGTGATGTGTTCCCGAACCTACTTTTATTATACATTAACAAGAATATATGAGAATCAATACAAACTAACTAAACCCGCTCCTGTTCCGAGTTAAGAACATTATATACTCAAAGCGCCTGGGCCCAAGTTCTTTTCGCAATTTATTTCACAAAGTATCATAGTAGTGGAATTTAAAACAAATGAAAATGCTTTTCAGAAAATACATACCGGAGAATGTACTACCTTTGGGCTTAGAAATTTGGGGTTCCCGAGTGTGGGTGACGATACCAAGCTGGAAACAGGGAGTGCCTGCCACCCTGGCAACTGTGTCCCGCACGGGGGGAGTGGTGTCTCCACGACTAGTGCCTTACCCAGACTGGAGTTATCATCGAGCCTTCAGTGAGTATCCTTGATAAGTCGATTCGATTTCATTCAATCTGGTAATTTGAAAGTAAGAAAGCTTATAACAGCATCAATAATATGTAAACGAAGATCAGCTAATTCTATTTAAATTCCGAATATTTCATAAAATCAGTTTTGATCTGGTAAATACCTATTATGTATTTATTAAATAAGCTTTGACGTTTTTTGAATAAGAATTGAAATTTGAAGCCATAAAAAATTCTACAAACATAAACTTTAATAGAAAACATTCACGACTCGAACTAGCTTAATAATTTTTAAAATGATTTAAAAACCCCAGCATATTTTTTGTCCCATTTTGTCCAAATTAAAATAGGTTCGGAATAATGATTTTCAATAAATTTTTAGTGATCACACATTAAGGTAATCTAATAAAACTATTTTCAGTTTCAGATCAAGACCAATGCTCGGGACTTATTTCGGTTTTCCGGATCAACGTAGACCAATGCGGTCGTTTATGGGTATTAGATTCCGGGCAAATAGATTCAACAGATTCTCCTAAGCAAATCTGCCCCCCAACAATTATTGTATTTGATTTATACACGGACACCTTACTGGCTCGTTATACAATACCAAAAAAATATGTTCTTCAAGATTCTCTCTTCTCTAATATAATCGTGGATTCGGGGCTACCAGACTGTTCGGATTTACACCTTTACATCACTGATACTTGGAGATTTGGCCTCTTAGTTTTTCGCGAACGCGATGGCGAGTTCTGGCGGTTTTCTCACCACCTATTTTACCCGGACCCGCTGGCTTCTAACTTCACTCTCCACGGCCTGAACTTCCAATGGTCGGACGGAATATTTGGATTAGCCTTAACACCTGTCAATTACTACAGCGAACGAATATTATACTTCCATGCAATGTCCAGTTACAGAGAATTCTCCGTTAAAACATCTGTATTACGGGATTCTACACGAGTGAATAATAGTGCTACGGAATTTCAATTAGTAGGAGAGAGTAGGGGTTTATATGGCCATTCTTCAGCGTCAGCAATTGATAAAAATGGTGTGATGTTCTACGGATTAGTCACACGTGATAGTGTAGGCTGTTGGGACACGAAGAAGCCATATCATAAGAGTACAACTGGTGTAGTGGCCACAAATGGAGAGACTTTAATATTCCCAAATGATGTAAAAGTCGACCAGGAGGAGCGTCAGAGCGTCTGGGTCATATCAAATAAGCTGCCCATGTTCCAAAACGGTCCTTTAGATCCGAATGATTACAACTATCGTATAATGTATGCAGACACAACTGATGCTATAAGAGGAACAATTTGTGACCCAAACCTTCCCCCAGCTCAAATACCGTTCTTTCATTCTGGGCCAGTACTAAAATAGAAAACAATATATTGAAATATTCGATGTATGATTTTTATACCTTTTCTAAACCTTAAAATAATTTAATCAGAGACACATTTGCTATTTAAATTGATAAGGCGCTCCAACTAAATTGTTTTAATTTTTTAAATTTTATTATGAAATATATCATACTTAAAATTGATAGATAGAATCCTTTCAATATAATAAATATTTTCCTAATGCAAAAACTAAAACCCGTGTTATATAACAAATAATATCCGAGTTTATTATCGTTTACTTAAATTGTGTTTTTGTTTAAATAAGTTGCTTTTTGTGTATAAAAAAATATAAATAATATAGTCTGTCAATTATTGGTTTGTTATCGATGGAAAAGTCCTGGGTCGCGTGTTAGGTAAAGTAACATATTACGTATCGAACATCAATTAATTATTCTGATTTTAAATTTTAATGCATTTAACTTGTTCTAGTTGAAAACGCGCCAAACCACCGTTATGTATAATTTAAGTTTGCGTAATAGGTACATTAATTTTTACCTGGGCGTAGGCACAACTTGTGAATATTAGCTTTAAGACGGACGCGGATAATGTGTTAGCCACTATGAAGGTAAGAAATACCATTCACTAAATTTTTATTTTATCATTTATTTTATTTTATTTATGTGATTTTAATTTTCAATATTATATTATTGAATTGCAATAATATATTACTTAATTTTATATTCAGTAATATCCATAAAAATGGCTCAAAATTGCCAATATCAAACTCAATTTGTCTCCTTTACTTATTGTTATGGAGTTAGCTAAGGCTAATAATAAATTTTGGCGTCTGTGGTTTTGACTAATGTTCCCATCGGGAATCCCATATAAAATCCCAATATAAATATAAATAAAGCTATATATAATAAATAATTTAACGAGCATAAACTCGTTTATAAAGTCTGGCAAATGTCTTCTATAATGATAATAAGCAACATTATGTTGCAAATATTCCCACCTAGTTCTTTAGAGTAGAAAGTGCTGGGGCTAAAGACGTATTAAGTAATATTTGATTAATATTTACGAAGATTTGGAAATATTTTAAATTTAAATTAAATTGTGAGAGCGAAGTAATTTTTTTATTAAACTATTTAGGAATCATTTAAAACGTGGTCCTAAAAAAATTAAAAATTCGGATCAAAGATGTTTTAACCAAAACGAGAGCGTTTATCAATAAAAGATTTATATAATTCGGAATTTCGAATTATAATAATATCAACAAAGCCTTTTGATTCAAAACAACTAATAACGGAGCACGTTTTACTCTAGTAGAGTGGAAAAGCATACTAAAATGTATATATGCGGAAACTTCTGTCTAATCGAATGTATTCATGGCTGATACAACCGAATTTGATGACATTTAGAATGAAAATAGTTATAAACTCAGATTAATAGAAAGAGGTGAGGGTTTTTGTTCAAAAATCAACTAAAGGTGGAATAAAAGCTATGACAGATCTTAAATCCGGATAAAACCGCGACAAATCTAGTAACAATATATCTGGTTCGATTATAATATTTACTTAATGTATTGAGGTCAGACACGGTTACTAGTCCTACTTGATCAACTTTTGAGATCATTCAACATTTTTCAAGGTTAAATGTTTCAAGCAACCGCTTTTTACGAAACTACATGACACATAAAATTTATAAAAGGATTCTAATTAAAAAATGTTATTAGACATATACTAGAAACACAAACAGCGTGCGATTATGAAACCGCAGGTCGTGTTTGGATTCCGGATTGTAGATAAATGTAGTTTCTTTGTGTAATTAACACTAGCGATAAAACATAACTCCTCCCAAAACAATACGTCAAGTTAAGAATGATGAAAAGTCAAAAATGTGTCTACTACATCGTCAATGTGGGAAATTAATATCACGTTAAAAATCCATTGATTTTAATTGATTTTCAACAATATCTCAGACCGTTATCTCATATATATTTGATATCTCAGACCGTTTTGACATGAAAAATGAAAAACGTTTTTTTTAATATCACGTAAATTTTTTTATTGTAAATATTGCAATACTTAGGGTTTATATCATAATTTGTCAATGTATTTTCAGTTTTTCAGCGCAGTAGTGTTTTTAATTGGAGCCCTCGATGTCCTGGGCTCACCACAGAAGCCGTTGGGAACATTGTACCGATGGAAACAAATGGATTTTGTTTTTCCAACTCCTGAAGATAGAGATGCGGCAATTCAAAGCGGGTCCTTACTTCGTAGTTATTTTTATATTCCATAAAAACATTATACATATATATAATATATGTGTATCATATGTATAATACATACAAATATGTAATATAGTGTATCTCATAAATTTATGAAGTGATTAATTGTAACTATCTATTTTTCGTGCTCTAAACCCTGTAATTTATATTATGATATGTATATTAATTGAAATCAAATATTTCACTAAACCAGTTATATTTAAATTTTATACAACTGTCCTTGTTTTCAAGTACTCTACTCAACGTACTCATGGTCATTTGGTTAAAATAATTAAAAAGTAGTATTTGCATATTTAGGTGTTTGAATATCTTAAATATGAGAAAAAAATGACAAGCATGAACAAACTAAGGAGGTTCTCATAATAATACCTTTTTTATCAATAAAGTAATTATATTGGAAATCATTCATTCTTATTATATTGCAACAGAGCCGGAAGGAACAACACACCCCTATTATAACAACAAAATAAAATTAGTGTTTAATTATTATCAAGATAATAATTAAAAATACATTTTATAATAGAGGTAGTCGTAAATTACTAAAACTTTTGAATTGATTTCAGGGCGTATATTCAAGCCAATGTAATTCCTCTGGGTGTGGAAAGGTGGAAGAATCGGGTATTTGTGAGTACTCCACGATGGAAAAAGGGAATTCCGGCGTCGCTATCAGCTTTACCTGTAGAAGCTATGGAGGTTTCACCACCACTCAACCCCTACCCTAGTTGGGACTGGCATACTGCAGGTGCAATCTTTGACATTAATTGATGAATTTCCCAATTTGTTAATAATAAATATATTAATAACTTGTTTGGATATTGGTTCGCTTTATTAGATGAACATTAGGTTCTATAATTAATCGTCCGAAGTTTATAGAAAAATCACATTATTTTAAAACCTAATTGTTAATATTTTGAAAATTTCAGATAACTGCACCGGAATCACCTCAGTATTCAGAATGGTCATTGATCATTGTGGAATAATGTGGGTGCTCGATTCTGGCCAGGTTGAAGCCTTTGAAACACCTCGTCAGATCTGTCCACCAACATTGATAGCTATCGATTTAGAAAAGAACACAGTCGTTGGAAGATTTCAAATACCCGAACAATTCGTTCTGCAGGACTCCTTAATCACAAATATAATAGTAGATTCAAGGGATCCACAATGTAGAGACTTACATGTGTACATTTCAGACGTGAGGCGTTTTGGCCTCACTGTGTTTAGAGTGTCAGACGCAGCATTTTGGAGATTCACTCACCATACTTTCTATCCTGATCCAATACTATCTAACTACACACTTCATGGTGTAAACTTCCAATGGACAGATGGCTTATTTGGGATGTCGTTAGGTACTTATCATTTGGGTGATCGTCCCCTTTACTATCACTCTATGTCAAGTTCCCTGGAATTTATGGTTCGTGCGTCTGTAATACGTGATCCTTCACGTGTAAATGACTCTGTGGATGAATTCAAGCTGCTCGGTGAAAGCCGGGGCCCCATAGGACAAGTATCCGCCGCAGCTGTCGACCGCAACGGTATCATGTTCTTTAACCTTGTTTCGCAAGACAGTATCGGATGTTGGGACACACGCAAACAATATAAGGTTGAAAATTTAGGAATTGTGGCGAGAAATAATAAAACACTAGTATTTCCTAACGATCTTAGATTGGATCATGAGGTACCGCAGGTTGGTTGGATTATAACTAATAGACTGCCTATGTACCAATTTAATTTGAATAGCCCTGATGAATATAATTACAGAGTTATGTTTTTGGATCCAGTTGCAGCAATAAAAAATACTGTTTGTCAATATTAGGTATATTTAAATAAAATGTATAACAACAGCTTCCATTTTATTTCATATGTAGTTTTTTCAGTTTTCCTTTTTAGCATTGGTTTTATTTATACATTAACCATATCGATGATTACTGTTAGATGTAGATTGATTTTTACTTCCTTTCGTTCGTAGTTGAATGAAATCTTCTTTTCGTTCCTCGTGTGTTTCTGTGCTAGACTCATTCTTTAAAACATCTTCATCACTAAGTGAGATGTTTAGTAGATTATCTACATTTGGTCCTAAAGAAATATCCTTTGTAGATTTAATTGATGATAAACTTCCTGACCTTATAGTAACGCTTTGATTGTCATCATCAGGATCTATATGCGCTTCAGATTGTAATCGTGTAAGAATATCAGATGGTTTCTTCATAAATATATTTGGGTAGTCCCTTAAATACGATGCCATTCTACCTTGACTATGACCAACTAAAGATGGCGTTTCACCATTCTCATGGGATATTGGATTATACTGTATATTGCTGGAATGGCATAATAGTGGCAAGGAGTTTGAATTTAATAATTTCTCTGCATCAACATTGTCTTTCGATAAATATACTCCAATGCGTAATAGCATTATGACAAACTGCTCAAGAATACGGTCGGTATCCCGAGGGACTACTACTTCACTGCCAAACCAGTCCTCATACGTTCCTATATCGGATATTGTTTTGTTAGACGTAATTGATAAAGGTTGCAATATATCCGGAACATTAATTTCCCCTGAACTCATAGTAGTCAGGATTTCCGGAGGCTGATCTAATTTTTGAGAGTTTGAACTAACGGTTGATAGGGGTCTATCGCTGTAACTGAAAGGAAAACTATGAAAAATGAGTTTATGAGTGTTGAATCAATCAGAAGTTATTTGACTAACAAGTTGGCGATGAGTTTCTTCCGCACTTGATCTTCACCTTGCAAGGACTTTGTTCGACGCCTTCGTACCGCTAATTCAAGGCCGCAGTCGTTATCACTTACAGGCAAGTTTATTGGAAACGATTTAAACGCTGTCGCCATTTTGAGAGTATGATAATAGCTGAAAAATGATTGAATCACATAAATCACATAAAATAATCTCATTTTATAAATAGTAACCTAATAAGTTAATACCCAAACACAAGTGTCCACATGTAAAAAGCAGGCATTATTGTAAGTATCTTCAATATGAGGAATTTTATGCAGGGTGTCCGGGCAGGTCCCAGAAGTACGCACGTCCCAAGTCCCAGAGCGAGGCTTGTCAGCTCACAGAGTAATTTCCTTATTGCTGCTAACAATAACCAAGGCAAAACTAGCGTCGGACGTTCTTCCTGTTAAATATTTTTAAAACTTTAAAATCTCTTTGATCTTATTAATTAACGCTATATCACATAGTATGGTCGTCGGCCTTTCAGCACTAACCGAGCGGTAAATTAGTCATTAACTCCTTCTTGCCTATTATTGATTAATGAACGTAACTAACCTACATATTTTCAAAAGGACGGAAGTGGTTAATTATTAAGTAAAATTTTATTTATAAGTTCTAAGCAGTAAAACCTATCCGAGAAAATCTTGACTTTTTTTATATAAAAAAAATAACTGGGGGGATTGATTCCTTGGCAATCAATGAAATAAAAATACTATAAAAACTTGATTTGGCAATTGAACACACGCTACTTTGTCTGTTTAGATTTAAAAAATACAGATTCATTGATATTCTATATGTTCAAAGAAAAACACTTTGTTAACGGATTAAGTTATGTATTTTACAAAATTTAAGTATATTACATTATTTTTAAAATTTTCCCGACGTTTCGCGTGCTTTACAGCGTGCGTGGTCACGGTAGTCTACCGTTTAAGTTTTACCGTTTTTAAGTGTTTTTCTTTAAATGAGTAATAGTTATTTTAATAAAAGACAATATTATTCTATATATTCGTTAGCAATAATAAAAGTCGTACCAAAAAGACTGGATACAGAAGCACAATGTAAGATGCCAGATATACATATACGGTGAAACATTGAACCAGCATCACTCCTGATATCATAGTGCGCAGAACACGCTGTATTGGCAGAGTTAGCTCTGATGGCATGGACATTTGCCATACCTGGACCAAAAATTTAGTAAATTTATTAGATTAGCATATTTCGTGATTGATAGTATCGAATATGCGAATATACTTACTACTAAATGCAAGTTCAACCATTTTTTTTATTTAGAGAGTTTAACTCTTCTATGATAATTAGCCAAAGATACTTTGAAGTTAAACAAAGTACACCACAAAGTATAAAGTGGTATGTAAAAGTCAAGAAGCTTTATCAGCTCGTAAAATACATAACGAGAACATACACCATATAGAATAATTTTCCCTTAAGTGCTAAGATTTGTTATATGAAATAGAAATCATTTTTAAACATTATTTTTAGTTTACTATTAAATTATTTCACGATGAGAAAGCTTCTATATAGTATCTTTAATATCGTTTCTAGTCTATTTATGAGGAATCTATGTGCATGAGGAATCTATCTATCATCTATGTCAGTGTTTTTCAACCTTTTTCATGATGCGACCCCTCGTATAAAAAAATATTTCGCGACCCCCTTGACCTTCGGTTTTTTATCATGTATGTCTTTAATTTTGTTTTTTTCACTAAAGTACCCATTTTTTTCGACCTCTGGCGACCCCCCTACAGAGCTTCGCGACCCCCAGGGGGTCGCGACCCACAGGTTGAAAAACAATGATCTATGTGCTAATAATCCACCTGTTTAAGATTAGCATTCACTTTGAAGAGTGTAGCGTCGAATATGGTTCGAATGAGGCCCAGCAAAGTCCAAAGACATACTTCGGATTGTAAATTCATTCCAATATAGGAGAGTATATTCATTTTCTATTTTTATTTGTAATTTATTATTACATACATAATTTTGTGTTTGTTTTGGTTTGGTTTTGTCAAAATTAGCGACTGTGACAGTGTCGTATTGACACATGACGTATTATACGGTTTACCCAAATATATAGGCAAAGACAACAACAACCCTTCACTAGTAGAAAGATTAAAAACTGTCTGAATTGTATGAAGTTAAAACTTTATATAAAAATAGTTTTAGTTCATAAACATCGACCACAAAATTGTTTTGTGGTTATTCGGTTATTTTGAAGTCTCTTAAAAAGTATGAATTGGTGTCACCCTCTGTGACACGTAAAATGGTATGAAGCAGACATATTTAGGTAGTTGCATAGATGTTATTTTATATCGATTTCCTTCGCCATACGTGCAATAGTTATTCTCGCGCACAGAATATCAGATCTATGCAATTAGTTAAATTAATTTTTCCTATATTAGTTTATAAAAAAAAATCATAAAAATAATAATCATATTTGAAAGGTTAAATAAATAGTCATACTTTATTCTTGATATTTTGGTATACAATCTATTTTGTCATCTCATTGATGAACGTAAATATAGACCGAGAGCTTTTATAATAGTAATATCAGGTCACATTTCACACACGATTGGTATTTATAGATTGTGTCATAGTTTTTAACACAATTCATATATGTACAAACTGTGTATATATATAGTATATATACAAAAATACAAAGTCAAAGTCTTACAACAAGACTACATGAAGAGCATTGCTCCAACATTCTTTTAGTTTCCGTCATCATATTAAAACTTTATGAATTTATCTAAGCATCTGTGACTAAAAATAAAAATATTTAAAATATTTTCATACTGCTTTCATTCCATGTTGTAAAATGATTCAGAAACGAATGCATTCACCGGCTCTTTTACTATTCAAGACCACACAGTAATGTCAGGCGCTCCGACATTCAGACATACGGTTCACGAGCGGAGCACGCGTAGCTTGCGGCGCAATTTAGTGTTTTGTGCGATCTTAACCCAGTGTTAGTGTTAGTGCCCGTCTCCGTGGTTAAATCAGAGGTATTTATTTTCTGTGTAATTATTTTGTACGTTCTGTGGCAGTTCTAAATTTAAATTTCCATTTGACAGTTTAGATTAAAGCGGCTCGGGACCTTGATTTTGTTTCTGAATATAATGTAGGTTGCGTCCTTGCCTTGAGCGATGAGACATGGGCTATTTTTGAATATTTTGTAAACAGATTCTCTTAGTATTAAATTTTTCAAGGAGATTGGTTAAAAAGTAAAATACTAAATGTGTGTAAGGTAAAAAGGTTACCTTTGTATTACGTCAAAAAGGGAGCTAGTTATCGTAAAGAGTGCGCGTGCACAAGACATACGTATAATAAATTTACATAAATTCACCGATAAGCATTTGCATTCTTATATATAATCGTTTACCTAAAAAAAGAGTTCCGGAATTGTTTATGTGCCGTCAACGCAATGGCGAGCCATCTGGCATCCCTGGCCGGCAGACATCAAACTCAGGTTTACCGTAATTTGCAATAAGCAACTTTTTCCAGTAGCGACTCAAATAATAATAACGTATTAGAATTAGATGTGAGTTCCATCAGCGTGGGAGAGGTCGCCCACGAGTTTTACCGTAAACCATTCACGCGTTAACCATTCAAATGCATTCAACGATTTTTATTACGTTTAAGGTATCGATAAAATAACTTTAAAGTCACATAAGTAACGTATCTCTGGCAGTGTCAGTCTGCGTCTATTTGTGTCATATTAAAAAGCTTTAGTACTTTCCAATCCAAAATTGTGTTCTATGGAACATTGGACCTATCAAAACTATTTCATATAAGAAAAATTTATTAAAAATGTATTTCGTGGTAGTACTTATATTTTGATTAAAGATTAATAGGAATATTTTCCTATTTTTACCATTTAAGGTTTTACCGATATATTAAAATACACTTGTATGTGACGTAAAAAAAGTAATGAAATATATTGAAATAAGACAAGTTTTAAAACGCAAAAAATTTCATCAACCTCCACAGAAATCTTACAGTCGCAGAACATGTTTCACGTAATTATAAGAATATTAAGATATATCTTATCAATCGTGAAAAACTGTTGTTTACAGTTCACTAAGATAAGATACAACTAGCAGTACCAAATGTGGTAGTGTGGGATTCTTGAGCCTTCGTACCATACCTTCCTACATCTCCAAACATGGCTTCTCCTTAAATGGCCGCGCTAACATGGATATACCTGACACATAGTTTTTTCTCATTAATCTAATATATAACATTCTTTGATATCCTCCGAAACGGCTTGACCGATTCTCATGAAACTTTGTGAGCGTATTGAGTAGGTCTAAGAATCGGCCAACATTTTTTTCATTTCCCTAAATGTTAACGGGGTTTTTATTTTATTTTTTAGACAAAATTTTTAGTTTCTATTTTTTTATGATACAACATACAAAAATACATACAATCCTTAATTTTCACACTTCTACGATCAACCCTTATTTTTTATTTATTAATTGAAAATTGAAATCACATGTAAGGCAAAACAACGTTTGTTGGGACACCTAGTATAGATATAAGAGTTATCGTATGTTAAATTACTATAGTAAATGGGAAACTGAATCGTCAAATCTAGGTTGGTAAACCACGATTCTAATTGCTCCACATCCACCATGAAACCATAGTTCTAATTGCTTTGAAGTATACGTATAACATTTACTTATTCTTTCAATATTATGATAAGCCAACATAAATAATAAAGAAGCGTTGATGGTTATTTTGATTTGTTTATTTCTAAGAATCTGTATTTCAAGTCGTGTGGGATCTACACACTGCACTGATGAATGATATATAGAGCAATCAAGACACTGCTCTGACTATTCACACAACGTTATAACAAAAGGAAGCCCAAAAAATTATCACTTATTAGAAGATTCATGAATCATATCTGCATTCAAATCGTTATCTTGCAATTAACAAAACTTCATATGACCCGGTTACGTCCGATATCTGTTTGTTCTCTAATTGATGTTATAAGAGCTTCGAATTAAAAGAAGCATTGTTATCACGTTTAAACCAAGTCGTTGACCGCAATGCATTTAACGTACCATATGATAAAACACAAATCATAAAAGCTTTAAATGCCCTTCGTATAGTTTGACAGTTTGTTGTACTTAATCCGACGACGCAGGCAGATGTTTTGATTTATGAAATATTAGTATTTAATTAATCTGGTTTATTGTCCATTTGAGTTTTGTTTCTCTTTGATAAATAGTACAAAGGTGTAAAATGCACGATTCTTGATATTCCGATTTCTAAGGACAACAAAAATACGGAAAAAAATTAGTATATTAAGATTACTAACATCGTGATAAACAATAATAGAGGTAAATGATCGTTGAATCGTTTAATAATTTTGATTGGTCATCCCAAATGCATCTCGCAATTCCTTATGACTCATACTATATTGGCTTACACATATTACTGTAGTGATGATGTCAGCGTGGATAAGGGTCTTGAATTACTAAGAATTCAAGAGACCTTTTTGTCATAATTTCGCTTAGTTTGTCTTAACCCGTATCTATAGTAGTTAAATAATGAGATCGACATTTACCAACCCATGTGTAACGATGTTATTGACGTTAAAACAGAACGCGAATACATATTATAATTGTTTAAAATTATACGCACAGAATGCCGTACACAGTTTTACAAGGTTTTTATTACTTTTTCGTTGTTAAAAAATTCTCATTAACATCGCGAATTGAGATACGCTATAAGCTTTATAATGAGTTATATAATAAACAAGTTGGCAGTGGTTAACCTTGGTATATAGTCAATGTTACGGTTTAATTTCGAGGTCTTCAACCATTTATGGTCTCTGACGCATTAAATTCGAGAAACACAATGACGTGTTTTTTACTATAATGAAATGACGGATTATGGAATAAATATTTTCACCCATTCTTTAAAGTTCCGATAACTTCATTCTTATGGCAGGAACAATCAGTATATTATATGTAATTCGTACAATGACATCGCAGTGAGCTCCGTTCGCTTTGCTGTAAAACTATTATAATAAAGTGATTAATAAATAAGATTGATGATGATTTTACACTAGTATTTAAAGTACATTGTTAATGTATGAAAAACTAAATGTAAATGACTTTTAATCTGATGTTTTGTAATATACACTAAGCAAAGAGTCTTCTTAAAGTATTAATAGAGTTTAATTTGATATACATGAATTCCCAAATCAATGTTAAAGCATTCTCATATTATAGTTTGTTCAATTCATTCTCATCAAGGTACATATTAGATTTATTTCAGTCAATGTTTGAAAAGGTGTTAGGCTAAAGCCCCCACATTGATATTCAGCGCTTTCTCTTGAATTAAAAAGTGTCATGTGGAAGGTAGTAACAAAATTTTGTTACTGATTAATTTTGAAGATATCACATCATAAAACGCGGCTGGGTACGCGGCGTGTTTTTAATTGTATAGGAATGTAGTAAAGCTGACATTCGAATAAGAAATCGTGTAGAAAGTTTGTAGAGACGTAACTACCATCAAAAAGAGTATTTAATAAAATTTTAATAAATGTTACATTTACACAATACACTTATTTGTTTTTGTAAATGGAGTTGTTTAATTTTAAGTTTGAATTTATCATAAAACATCCGTTTGAGAGAGTTTCCAATTACCTAAATTAAAATCATGGACAAAATTATCGTAAATCCTTCTAATGCAATCAAGTTAATGCTTTACTAACCAGCATCAAACTCATCTGTATAATAATACTCATCAATATTATTGAATTATCATTATCTATAATAAGTGTATTTTCTTTTGAATATTGAGGACAATATTATTAATAGCGCGTGGTTTTCATTGACTTCAAAACTCCCGCGCTGCTTTGTTTACAGTATTCATTATGTGTGACATCATGCGGTCACGTTGCCCTTCGCCTTAACGTAGAAACGCATTTATATAACCACTTTACATACTGATTGTATTACAATAAATAAAGGTGATAAGGAAAGCGATTTGTTTTCTGAGAGTAGCTAATCGTTTTTTTTATGTTTGTACATTTTCACGTGTACCGCTGAAAGGTTAAGGTAGACTTAACCATCTGTTTGGCTTAGTGTTTAACGTACAATATTTGAAATCCTAAATCCAATGTACAACTCATATCAACTGGTATGAAAGTATCAAAAGTTGCTTACAAGTCTTGAAGAAAGATTGAGTGTACCATTGATATAAAATGCAAAATAATTTTAACCTAGGTATATTGTTAGAACTGAGTGACATCCATATAATAATAGTGCTCTTAAAAACAATATATACTGAAGTTTAGGTAGCCGTCGGGATATAATTATTGACCTTCGGGATAGTGCCAAAAGAACGAAACGAGAAAGAACCTAGGATACACTTGACATCGCGTTGCCAATTACGAAAATAATCCGCCGCTTATTACTCATCTCTAATCTCTAATTCAATACATTTTATTTTTATATATTTGTTTTTAAAACCGAATGATAAGCCAGAGCTATCGTAAAGTATTAAAATAAAGCAACGCAACACTTCTTTTTATTTTTACACAACCGCTTATTAAATGTAGACTAGCCAGACTTAAGATTGTGTACTAATAGAAACTCTATCAAGAACATATGTGAAATGAGAGAAGATTAATTTATACATCGTACTAACAATGAAATCGACACCGTGAAGTTTTGCGTATAGTAATTCAAACTCGAGCTTTGACTCAACTGTTTTTATATACAGGCTTATATTACATATTTGAAAGCTTACGTATTTCCTGTTCGCACTAAACTTGTACCATGTAAATGTATACATTTTATACTTTAGAATGAAGTCCTTTGATACAGAGTTTATATAATGGTCATATATATGCTGCATAAGCTATTATGGGCAGCTTCCGACTATGGCTGGCTTACGTAATCTTATAAACAAAGGCCGCGTATACGCAGCCCAGCCCACGATTAATTTATCCGTGCATTGATTTACTAACATCTATTTACATCTCTTATTAGAGTGTCGTACGTTTTTATGTAAGCATTTGAAATAATATTGTTTATTTATTTATTTTAGGCCAACTTTATAAGTGCTTCGACACGTAACCCACAGGGAAATAACACGCATCTCCCCACATTGTACATGTCCTTCGGTGCCAGTATTACGATTTTCTGTATTACTAGCGGGTATTAGATCATTTATTTATTAAGAATTATTGTAGTTGTATTCATGACGTTTTGCTCTTGAAGGATGGTTCTATAAAATCGTATATAATAAGTTTATATATACGTGTTAAGAATAAGTTTATATATTACTAAGTTTATAAAAAAATAGGTAATTACAAGCTACAACTCCTTTTGCGTCGATTATTAGGGGGTAAAGTTGGTTTATTTCAGTTTTAAAAGGCAATAATTGCTCAAGTCCACCGTTTTCTTAGCTCCAATGCTAAAGTCGGATGGTACATGTGTCTTCTTTCGATACAGCGTAAACACAATTTGATACCACGAGGCGAATCAGCACACCTTTCAGTCTGTTTTAATATAGCCGCAGTTGCAGGATAGGTTAGAAAAACCTAATGACATATAATATATAAGCTCTAATTTAGGAATTAACCTTAAAACGTATTTATTTCAAACTTTACCATTCGGTAATGGGTTTGTAAAAGAACGGGCGCGGCGAACCAGTACTAAAAGCAACATTAGGGTTCTATAATGGAAATAGGTCAGGTGAATCGGTCAAGGACACTACGCCTTTCTTATAATCACAATCAACTTCAGTTATCATTTATTTATTATTATGTTGTGGCTAACAAATACTTCGGATTGGAGAAAAACAATTATTGTTAAGTGCCAAATAATACCGTACAGCCTCTAGAATATAAGCAATAGAACACAGGGAGGTTTTTATCTCCATTATTAAAAAAACAGTAATTTTTTTACAGTAATATATGAAATTGTTTAAGGTTTATGTTCCGTCATGACTAGAATTCTATCAGATATTTGCTTAATATTTCTACAACATCTCTCTCATTCTTCATTCTTTCTCTTGAACATCATAGTTAGAATTATACTGTTAATTCATAAATATATTTAAGCCGGGAAGTAATACACTTATCTTTTTAAATTTTATACTTTTCTATACCCACGTTTATCTATGTGGCCTATTAACAATTATATAGGTTATTTTTACATAGCTTTACGCACACACGCGTCGGTAATGGGTTTGTGATCTGGATATTTAAAATAGATTTAAATTACCGAATGTTCAATACATTAGAATTTTGCAAGAACATTCCATTCCAGAATTAGCTATTAGTCAATCGATTCTGGACGTCAATCACTATAAAGCGTATACAATTGACAAAGGAGTACCGCTATTTTTCATATGGCCCCTATAATCTATGGTCCTGTCTCAACAGTTACAGTTCATTAAGTAAGGAATTTTGAAAAACAAATACAATAATTTTTGAAAGTTGAATTAAGAATAATTAGTGAACCGGAATTCGGTGAAAGTAATCATTAGAATGTTATATATTAAAATCTGAATAATAAACAGACAAGTATTATTTAGAATATATTGGGTATAAATTGAAACAAACTCAATTATATATTTTATTAATCTTTGTTTCAGCTATCATGATATAAATAACAGTTGACAAACACAGAATATCAAAATGAAGAGATTGCAAACCTGTTGTTGTTGTGCCTCTACGCGAACTGGAACCATCATCACAGCATGCCTGGGAATCGTTCTGGCGATAGCCACAATTATAATGATATGGGTACTTGATAGACACAATGTATCCTACAGGACCTTCATATTCGCTGAAGATTTTGACAAAAAACTTGCTGACATGGACAGTACGTATATTTAAATCTAGAGTACCTTACATTGGTTGTTTTTTTAATATATCAATTATGGTATATCTCATTACATTGTTATTTCAGTTCCAAGGATAATATTAACAGTCAACCTCTGTTTTACCGTCCTAATCTGTGGCCTTCTAATAATAGCAGTTTTAAAGGTAATTATTTATAATTAGTTTAAAGGTATTTTAGGTTATTTTGCATATTGTTTTATATGTAATATAATGTAACTGTGTCGATATTGTCTCAATATCAGGGCTATTGATGTTAAAATACGAATGTGTATAAGAACTTACTGTTTGGAAGGAAACGAAAATACTTTCGGTTTTATTAGTCAGATGAGTGAATTGAGTGAACTTTGCATTGTATGCATATCCAAAAACAAACAAATAGTTATGGCCTTAAATAATATCTAAATCGAACACTGGAATCATATATTATAAATCAAGCAGTTTTGAACACAGTTGACCTCGCAATTAATATTGATTGTTATAGAAACTTTAACATTTTAATTTGATTATATTTTTTCTTTTCCGTATGCTGAAGACATCATACTCGGTAAGAATTTGTTACGAAATAAATGCAATGCACATATACACGCATGTTTAATGTGTAGCCACTCGTACATAGCATGCAAAGATGTTTACCCAGTACATAGGTATTAGATAAGTATCGCCTTAATATTGTCGGAAATTCCAATATTATTTTCCATAAAAATAGTTGTTGTAACAAAAAGAAAAAACAAATTTTTAGGAGCCTGCTCTTGCCTGAAGCATGTTCGATGTAGTATGACTTTTACTTGCAAAACCACATCGCACAGTTTCTAAATCCTCGCATGACAATGTAGTACAAACTTATACGTAGATACTCATTATCAAAATAGATTAAATTTCTAGATAAAGGTGAGATTCATTATAAGGTGAGCATTGTTTTTGCTACCACTCACTGTACCACTGCTTCGTCGACGTAAATTTGAAAAAAGGCCGTTGATTGCCTTTAAAGAAAAGATAGTACCACTTTTAAATAGATCAGCAACGCAAATGCAGGCGTACACTGGGTATTCCTAGGTGGTATATATCGAGACTGCCCGTTTACTACAAACAAAAGACGATACAAATCACTATGTAGAATTTGAGACCAAACTATCAATTCAATACAAAAATCAATTAAACATTCTATAATCGTACATAAAGAAAGTTGTTTGAAAGTGAAAAGAAGCGTATCACTTTAGCCACTTTAATATTAATTTAATAGGAATTTTTTGCAATGTTTTTCCAGAGACGATCCTGGCTAATGCTACCCTGGGTGGTGTTAGGTATTGTACTGGCAATCGGGCTTCTGATTAGCATCCTACATACCTCTATCACCTACTACCTGGATGAACAGGATCGGACAATACTCGCTACTTTTATATTGATCGGCGGTCTTATATATCTATGTATGTACTTTTCCAATCCCTACAAATAGTTTTACATTTATATTAATAAATGTTTTAAAAACTTTACCCTCTTTAGATCAGAAAAAGGACGACACTGTCTGACACATGCCTTAGATTTTTGAGTTTAAAGCATGCCGGTGTCCTCACGATAATTTCCTTCAAATTATACACATAATATAAATAAAAATTCATGCTCGTCAGGGATTCGAACGCACAACCTCAAGGTTTACAGTCATACGCTGAAGCCAACACACTCTACAAATAAAGAATACAGTTAAAATTTCTTAAAATAAATTGAAATAATTTTCCAGGCATATATTTGTACCTGTGGGCGGTTGTGTTCAGCCACTATTTGGACGTGCGTGACGAAGAAGAGCGCGGAAGATATCGAAAAGCGCCTTACAAACGATAAACCAGTCAATTTTAATTTATTAATGTAATCTATGACTGATGTATGCTTATTAAATTAACAACTAAGATATATTTATTGTTCGTCTTTGTTACAATTGTATTAAAAACTATAATTTTGCGATTTTAATAGGATATTAATAAACTTTAAATGCATGTAAATAAAACTATGTTTAAACACGAAAGTACAGTGCGAAATGTCGACAGGCAATATTTTCCGTCGTGGGTTAAAATATTCCATAGTTACCTTGAATAAATTTTTATTTGAATAGTAATCGCGTATTATATAGATAACTGTATAAGTACAAACGTGTGCCTTACACAAAAGATGTTTCCCAAATATTGTTTTACGATATAGATACAACGTGACAATCGTTTTATTTTTACAGTTATAAGTATGCATTTTAATTTTATAATTATGTTGAGTGTATGTTAATAAATGTGGATTTTTTATTTCTTTTTTTAATTACCCAAAGAGAAAATATTTGTTCTATGATAATCTTGATCTATATAATAATTGATTTAATTTGGTCTTAGTTGTGTTCCCAACTGAAATATTTTATTAAATATTTAATTACAGCTGGATACAAGGCCAATTTGCGTAAAGGTTTTATATTTTTATTACTATGTATTCTGTTTTCACTGTGTCAAGATAATAATAATGCAAATAATGCTTATCTCTTTGTCACTTTTATACTCTGTAGATATCAGTACTTTTAAATATTTTATGATCGCCAATCTTAAATGTCAGAGGTTTAATAAACAAGAATTTTATCACGCTAAGCGGCAAATAACATATCATAAAGCGGTTTCGAATTATTTATTCAAAAGTATTTGAATGTGTTGCTTGTCTCTTTGATATTTCAAATGGAAATTTCTTTTAAAGGTAAAAGAGTGCTCGTAACAGGAGCAGGACAAGGTAAGTATTGTGATATAATTTATGTATAGGAAATTTTCGTGCGTAATTTATGTAATTTATGGAAATATATTATATGAATATGGCACTTTAAGTTGTTGTAATCTTTGAATATCGAATTTAATTTCAGGATATCGAATGTAACGAAATAAGATTTTTTATTTCATTTTTATAGCATTGCTCTTTTAATTCCTTAATAGAATCAGGAGTTACTTTGCGAAAGTCTATAGTACACAATTCTAATGCATTAATTTATAAGCAATACTCCGCGAACTCTCAAACTTCTCCGCTGTTGGGCCCAAGCTCCGGTGTTGGGTGTTTGAGGGTTTTTTCGATTTCGAAAGTATTGCTAATAAATTGGTCTATTAGAATCATTCCTTTGTTTCTCACGTTATATACTAAGAATACCATAAGATTAGCCATAAATGAAAACTATTACATCTTCCAAAATAAAACTTTATAGGGATCGGCCGTGCAATTGCTATAGAATTATGGCGTGCCGGTGCAAAAGTGGTGGCTTTATCACGAACAAAATCTCATCTAGAGAGCCTGCAAAATGAGTATCCAGCCATAACCATAGTGGATGTAGATGTTGCTAACTGGGAGGAAACCAGACGTGTAGTGGATTCCCTTGGGCACTTTGATGCTTTGGTTAACAATGCAGCTGTAGCTGTTTGCCAACCGTTTATGGAATGTACGCCAGATGCTTTTGACCTGTAAGTCTATGCCAACGTTTGTCCTCAGACTCAGAATACTTAACATTAAACAATGATAAGCTTACTTCAATAATCTAAACATAACGTGATCCCCTTAACGTTTAATATTTTTAATTGATCTCTTTCATTGAGGGTAAATTTTGCTTTGTAACAATTTATAGCATTTTTAGTTTTCTAGTTTCGTCTTGTATCATTTATTTAATATTAAATACAATTAAATTTAATGCTCTGTAACAGGATGGCGAGTGTGAATGTCAAATCGATTATAAATATCAGTCAAATAGTTGCAAAGAAGATGATAGAAAATAAGACGAAAGGTGCTATTGTCAATATTTCTTCTCAGGCGTCTAAGGTAATGCGTGACTAGTTATAACAAAATTTGCTGCAAGAACTGAATTTATTACATCAGCTATGGCCCCGCATATAAAACAAACTCCAAACCTATATAATGGTTTATTTAATTCAAAAGAAACTGCATTAAAAATGCGGGATGGCAGATGTTTTTCTATATTGATTATTTATGTTAAATGAGGGATCAGAATTCTGGACTTCGGTATCGGTGCCGTCTAAGCCTTGGCACAATAATAAGAATATTTATATGGCATTTGCTAAAAGGTTACAAAAATTAACATTATTTTAGGCTGCATTAAAAGATCACACCATATACTCAGCGGCAAAGGCTGGTGTGGATGCAATCACTCGGGCCATGGCTTTGGAGTTAGGACCACATGGGATAAGGACGAATGCTGTCAACCCTACAGTGACCATGACAGCGATGGCGCAAGTCGGATGGTCGGATCCTGTAAAGGCGAGAGAGATGCTTTCGAAGATACCCCTTGGCAGGTAATATCGTTAATATTATATTAGCATGTTATAGCAATCCTTTGTCAGGCACTAAATAAAACACAAGTATAAGTATATAATTATATTATGAACACACAAATAATAAGAACAAGATTAAGTATGTTAAAAAAGTAGAAAGTACAAGAATCAAAGGTAAGTTTAAAATGGACCATTTTCATTTCATTTCAACTTGTCATATATAAAAAATATATATATACAAAAGTAATTGTATTTTTTCCTTGATCAAGACACGGGTAAGGACGGACCAATTTCACTTATTTTGTCTAATGAAAGAACAATTTAAACAAATTTTAATAAATAAGTAAACAACTTGACCCGATAGTTTTCCATCGGGAAGCCTATCAAGGCTGACCAAGAGTTTCCCGTATCGGAAAGGTTATTTTTTATGGACTTAACAGTAATAACTTAGTGTGAATTAAATTATTGTGGATATTAAAAATATGTGTAAATAAATATAATCCACATCCCTTAGTTTTTATGAACATAACACAAATGTTAATTAAATGCAAACAAATATAAAATAAAATTTCAGATTTGCAGAAGTATCTGAGGTGACTGACGTAGTATTGTATCTCTTAAGCGACAAAGCAAGCATGATCAACGGCGTAGAACTGCCTATCGACGGCGGCTTTTTGGCAACATAATACCATTAAATTTCGTATGAATTTTGTTTATAAAGTAAAGCCACATCTATTAAACTTATAAGCAAATTATGTAAATAAAAGATATTATTTAGACAGTTACATTTTTTATTAATTATATTTATGTACATGCTAGTCTGTGAAGAGTTATTTTAAAATGATTTGCAGTCTACTTTAATTTAGAATTTATTCTTATTTTTTCTATATGGTTCAATGGAATCATATGCTCCTGTTAGAAATATTGTATTTAACATAAAAAAATTACGTTTTCATAAATTGCGCCGTATATCTTACAGCATGCGCCAACACTACACTAAGAACAGTCATTTGATGGTAATGACACGTCTGTAACAGAAATTGTTTCAACTGTTTCGTATAGTATGCTTTCTTTTTAGTGTCGTTTGTCAGTGATTTATAATATTGTGTCTGATTAATTACAAAATTACGATCCTCCTGTATGCAACCGGCTTTATCCATCCAACTGGTAGCTTTGTAAAACCAGTGCATGTGGAAGAATTCTTTGTATCCATAAACTGCGCACAGGGCCACTGGAAATATTTTGCTAAGTATTATGAGCTCGTACGGTGAAGGAAATCATAGTGAGGGAACCGGCATCCCTTATAAAATCTAAGACATAAGATTTCTTTTTGTTCATTTTAAGTAAATTATACATGTATTTAGACATCTTCACAAACGACCACCGACTTTTTAAGTCTGTGAATTCAATATATTGTCAATCAAGATTAAAATTTTACTATTTCATAAAATTTATTTGATTTTTCCATATAATTCAGACTAAAGAAGTACGATATAGCATTAGCTAAAAAAATATATCTCCCCGTAAAATTGTGTGGAAGGTCATGCCTGTCTATCGTTATATAACCTGAATGTACATCATAAGCATCTTAGAGGCCGGCAACGCACTAGTGAGGCCTCTGGCATTGCGAGTGTCCATGGGCGGCGGTGTCGCTTAACATCAGGTGCGCTACTCCAGCCCGTTTGCCCCCTGTCAAAAGATCAAAGATACCATAAACAGCAAAGACCGAATGCTATGGTTTTTCCAAAGAACGTTGAAAGGTCGTAGAATATATTCATGTAATTTACCATGTTCTAAAAACAAGTCTCGTGCAAAATATCCTCGTCTAGCAAGATATACGGACTCGCGATACATAAAGGCACAGAGCTGATCCATCAACAAAGCATCGTCTTCTGGTGACTGCAAGTAACAGCGACGGATATTACGTCGCAGCATCAAATTTAGAACCCTGTTGGAAATTCAGTATTCCTATTAGAGTAAATAATTACTAATACAAGATATATACAACTGGTCAATAATGTGTTAAAGTCATTTGGTTTTGTGTATTTAATCCAGTGTCAAAAGTAAATTAGTTGATTTTATTTAGCGAGCAATTACATAATGTTTTTGTAATATTTTTATTCCAAACGTTATATATAGCTACCACAATGTTAAGATGATTTTATCTGTTACAAATTAAGTGATTAACTATTGTAACGAGAAAATATGTACGAGTAAAAGTAGTGTAATGTTAGCTTTAGTTCTATTATTTGTGTGACACACCTCCTGCAAAAATTCTCCTTCAATACCTTCTCCTACACATGGGTTGTCTGGAAGAGATCGCTCATAAGCGATAAGACCGCACTTTGCCTTCCGTAATAATTATGTATCCTCTACTCTCTTTTCTAATTGTTTTTTCTGTTATTGTAAACAATTGTTATTGCATGTATGCACTAAAGTGTAAATAAATAAAATAAATAAATAAATAATATTTTATGAAAGATAACTGTGAATTATTTAAAAAACGATGTTCGGAAAGCAATATCTTCGGCTACTGTTTCGGATGTTGTTAGACTATCGTGTGGGGCCGTTTTTCTTTAAAAATCGTAGAATTTTTGGTCGTAGGGCACAGGGGATATACTTTCATGTTCATTTAATATAAGAGTATTGTAAGCAACGATATTGTGTCAGAGTGTGTAATATGTTTGAAGACAACTATTTAAAGAAAGTAAGTATGCTGTACACAAAGAAAGTTTTATTACTAATGAAAATATCTTCTCACCTATGACTGAGAGCGTAAGCAATGGAGGGTCCATTGAGGAGAAAATGTCTGCAATAGTCATCTCGGCAGAGTTGGTTTTCATTATAATTTATTGTCTCTGGGGTATCGATTATTCGAGATATACATTCATCTAAAAATATTTATACATATTTACCATACTTAATAGATTATCTTATACTTAATAGAATCAAATCATACAATAGAACAAACCGTAAGTTATATTGTCTTTTATTAACATAAATATTACTCGTTTAAAGAAAACACTGTGTTAACGGATTAGGTTGTGTATTTTTTACAAAATTTAAATATATTACATTATTTTAAAATTTTCCGACGTTTCGCGTGCTTTACAGCGTGCGTGGTCACGGTAGACTGAAGGCAAAAGGTGTTAATTGTCAAAATAAGTGTCACAGCTGCAGAGAGATTATGTGTTATCTGTATTTATTGCCCCGGAGTTGGTATCGACTAGAACCGGAAGGATTTTTACAAAATTGGCTCACGGTGTCCTCCATTATCCCAGATGGTGCACGCAAAACGTCGGAGAAAATAATGTTATATACTTAAATTATGTAAAAATACATAACTTAATCCGTTAGCAAAGTGTTTTTCTTTAAACCGTAGATTGATTAATAAAAAAATTATGAGGTTTGTCTGTGTTACTAACACACCAAAGATGTTGTCGATTGACTAGTATTGAATGCCAGGTTCTATATAAACCGCCTTACCCCTTTCATTTTTCATATAAACCTATTTTCACATACCTGAATTACTTATACTGATGTTATAAACGTCCATTTTTTCAGATATAGAAACATAATCTTCTTTTTTTAATGATATATCATCAAGATTTTCAACGTACGAATGCATACTTGTATTGCTTAAGATCCATTTTTGTAAGCGTCTTTCGTTGAATTCACCGAGCGAGTGGGCAAATACGTCAAAGTCCTGATATAAAGCGGCGACTGAAAGATGGTTTTGTAGAATATATCAAGATAAAGAGGTTTGTGTTTTCTCTAGGCGGATTTTTAGGGTCGGTATTAGTCCACACTTACAAATAGGTACGCTTCTCTACAAAATCAATAAACAGTTTTTCGTTTCGTTTTTCCAATTTCTATGTTTCTAACCTAACCATTTAAATTTTTTTGTGGAAAAAATTATCGGCATATAAAGTTATCCTATAGTAGCTCACATCTAGTGCAGTTCTAAATTTAAATTTAGAACTGCGCTAGATTTCAATCAATAAACAGTTTTTCGCCAATTTTCTATGTTCATGAACCTTAAGATTTACATTTTTTTATGGAAAAAATTATCGGCATATAAAGTTATCCTATAGTAGTATCTAGCGCAGTTCTAAATTTAAATTTAGAATCTATGCGTCATTGGTAATTTGAACTGTAAAATAAACTATACGCAGATTGGTTGAATCAATTTGTCAAACAAGGGTGCGTATTAAAACTGATTTAACGTGACACGGTGTGTATTTCGCTATAGCGCTATCGTTGGGCAAAATAATTACTGAAAACATAAGGCCTTATGGTGTTATGCCCCGTGAATGATCAATTATAAAAAAAAATATAAAAAAGATTTTTTAGAGAATCAATAGAAATTCGTAAACCATTTGTAACATACTTATACTGATATAATAATGTAAAAATAAATGTAGTTAATTCATACCTCTATATTCCAAGTATTTATATCCATACGCTTTATTATTATATACGTAATGGGATACATAATATTTACCCCTTTTTATTATATTAACAATCGCTTTCTTTTGCAGTTTTGTTAATTTGTTTGTATTATCCAATAGAGTTCGTTGAAGTATAGCTGAAAGATAAAATATATTTTAGCTTTAAAAATGTTTTTGAAGTTTACGTCTACGTTAAAAATTACCGACAGAGAACTTACATGATAAAGTGGTCTATAACTATAGAAGCAAACGGCTGTACCACTTGGACCTTATCTTATCCAAAAGCAATATAAACCTTTAAGCCTAAAACTATACTAATCTTAATATTAGAGGTAATAATATAATATCTTCATATTATAGTATAGTTTTAGGAACTTAAAATATCTAAAGTAGCCAGATCTCTGCCATGTTGACATTGATTCTTGAATGGATATTCAATTTAAATAAGTACTTGCGGAACTTGCTAGGTAGTGCGGCATTGTGTAGTAGATAGAGTTAAATTTAAATAAGAAGTGGCTGAATCGATATAGACCGACGATCGGGTTTTAATGCTCAGTCGGTTGCCTTTTGGTACGCAAAGAAGCAAATTCTTAAAATTGTTTGATGTCTTCTTTCTTTTGCTTTTTGTGTATCGATAAAGTTTATTTTATTTATTTATTAAATGGTTTGAATTGCCACAGGTTTCAGAGTGTCAGCAATAGGCAAAATTATTATTTCGACATATCGCTGTTATTTTAGTATACATAAAGAGAAAGCTAATGGAGATAATGAAACATTAATTTTTGTGTGCCGCGGTAGCCTGCATTCAGTCGTTATTAAAATACAAACAGCTGTCATAATTGTCTATGACAATCTTATAATTACCCTCCACACAGAACACTTATAAAATTATTTATTTACGTCATGTTAATAAATCTGATCTGACAACAGCGCATAAATATACAAGAGTTGCCTGTTATAAAATATGTACATATAAATAATTAACAGACTCACCTGTAGCTAAATAAGTACCGAGGGCAATATTATCATCTGTACTGTTTGGTGTCTTCGTACAATAATATAGCGTGTTTTTTAGTTGTGACAAAAAGAAGTTTAAATCTTTAGCCATAGGTTGTGTAGTATCGGAACTTAAATATTTTACAGGGAACTTTTCACCGTGATAACTTACGTTGGCAGTGCCAGATATAATAGGTACGTATAAAAATAAAAAAATCATTTTCCTCAGACAAGAATACATTACCTACACATTATTTTTGAAATAATTAATGTTGCAGTTGCCTAATCATAATGAACTGTTCAAATCGATTAATTTACAGTTTTGTTAGTAATTAAACTGTAATTCAGCAGAACATTGAGCATGTCATATTATATTATCGTAAGATCGTAGCTAATGCGTAGGTAAGTGAGAGATTAAGGATCAATACTTAATTATATGCGGTAATTTCTAAAACACATAGGCAGGTACTGAATATGGAACTTGTAATATTAAAAGCTATTAAAATAGTGAAATTTAATACCAAACATGTTTTTTCATGATTTTTAATTTGTTTGTTCATATCATCAATCCATGAATTATTTGTTTTAATAACCATAATCTGTTCTGATATTTTATCTAAAACCTCATCAGTATCCTGAACATGTCGTGATGGATAGCATGTAGACAAATCTTTCTACTGCTGTAATGCTATTTAGTTTCTCCTGCTAGTAACTTTAGAGCACTTGTGTTCATTGGAATATATAATTAATTAATATAATAATAAATATATTTTTTTCTTTAAAATGATTGTAGATGTTATTTTTCAATTCCAGATATTCTAAAATAAAGAAAGATTAGTACTAGTAATTAGAGGTATCTAATTACTAGACCGATGGAAAAACAATTGCATAGAATAAATTCTGCAGATAGTGCAATAATACTTTGAAAGATCAAAAATAAGTCAATTGTAAATGTCAAATAACAAATGTGACAATATTGTAAAAAGTTTATTAAAATTTGTTCAAACACCAAAGTTGCTATATTAGTCTGTGAAACTTGTTAAAAAATATAAAAAATATTGGTTATTTTATATTTCAGTAATTACTAATTAGTATTTTCCTGGATGTAATTGTTTGCACTTGCGTCTTTCCGTACATGTTAATTTTTTTTACTATTTGATATTGACTGAAGATCTCCAAGTCTTAAAAAAAACAAATGATGGAAATATCATTCAAAGGAAAACGCATTTTAGTTACCGGTGCTGGTCAAGGTAATTTTTTTTTTGTTAATTTAGTGTGCAACAAGCCCCTTATTAACTACATTTTTTTTCAATTAACTACATAACTATGTAATGTTTCAATTTCCTTCTTCAGGGATTGGTCGAGGAATAGCAGTGGAATTATGGAGAGCTGGAGCAAATATTGTAGCTTTATCAAGAACAAGATCTCATTTAGAGGCGTTGCAAAGCGAATATCCTTCAATTGACATTGTTGATGTCGATATAGCTGATTGGGAAAAAACTCGTGCCATAGTTGAATCTTTGGGACCATTTGATGCATTAGTAAATAATGCTGCAATTGCCATATGTGAACCTTTCCTTACATGTTCTTCCTCCAGTTTCGATAAGTAAGTATTTTTTCTCATAGATATTTAACTATTTAACCTGTAAACTAATTTTCATTTAAGACTACCCAGTGCTGGATTTATTTTTTGACAATTTTAACTGTGTATGTATATTCAGAAGTCTTTTTGGTGTTTGAAGTTCAATAACCTTTAAGTGTATGTATCCAACATTAGCCAATTTTAATTGTCAATTTAAAAAAGATTATATTTTAATAACTTTCAAGTTACTTAAGTCAATCTTCAAGCATACTGGTTAAATTTTAAATCAAATGCACAAAAAGATGTGTTTGTCTGTGTTCAAAGTTATTTCAAAATTAATGAATTTATTAACTGTTTCCGATTTTAGGACATTTGATGTCAATGTTAAGGCAGTTTTAAATATAAGCCAGGTTGTAGCAAGAAAAATGATAGAAAATAAAATCAATGGAACAATTGTAAATATATCTTCACAAGCTTCTAAAGTAAGTTCTTAGTTTTATTATCACAAGAGTTTTATCACAAATAAATCCCTTTAAAGATAATTTTAGTGACTTGACCTATTTTAGCAATTTTATATCTTATTAGTTATTATCTTTAGAGACACCAGAAATATTGATAATATTATTTTAAGCATGCAAGTTTTTTTCTCCTTATTATTTTCTCATACCCATAAAAAATGCTTAATTTCAGGCTGCCTTACAAGATCATACCATATATAGTGCCTCTAAGGCAGCTCTTGATGCCCTAACCCGTGCTATGGCCTTAGAGTTAGGACCTCAGGGAATAAGGGTTAATTCTGTAAATCCAACAGTTATAATGACTGCTATGGCTAAAGTTGGTTGGTCCGATGAAAAGAAGAGTTCCGAAATGCTATCTAAAATTCCACTGAGAAGGTAAGCTCAGTATAATAATATTATAATATTTGTGAAGAGTGCCAGAATGATTATAATATTTAAAACATCTGAAAATATTAAATTTATACACATATTAACATATAATACTTTGTAACTGGTGTATCTTCATCTTCAGCAATAACTTTGTTTATTTATTACAATTACATTTGCAGTGTCAGTAGTTAATCAATGTTAAATTTATTTATTAATTACCTTTAAATATTTATAAAATATTTAAAACTTACAGATTTGGCGAAGTTCAAGAAGTTGTGAATGCTGTAGTGTTCCTATTAAGTGAACGAGCCAGTATGATAACTGGTGTTGAATTGCCTGTTGATGGAGGTTTCTTAGCAACATAATTATAATTGTATATGAAATTAAGGATCTGTTAGTATTAAGTACCAAAGAAAATTTGCCATTAACCATTAATGCATTTTTTTATGTTTATAACATTTTAGTTCAAACATCTATTATATTAGATAGGTGATGGATGAAAAATTTATGATTTTAAAACATATAGTGTGTTGTTTATTGTTTTAAAAGTGTATAAATAATATGTTAATTGTTTTGATAAATAAACAAGTTTGTACCAAATTTTGGTTTTATTCTCTATGTGGAAAATTTGAGCATAACTAGGGGGCTAAAATCCATTATTAATTTTTTTTTTAAATATAATGCTCTCATTGCAAAGTTTTAGTAATCTTCTGCAAGAATCACTTCTAGTAGCCATAAAATCGAATATTATATAGCAATAGCCTTCTTCCATAAATGGGCTCAAAATATTGTTTTCAATATGAGAAATGATATGAAATTCCAGATATAAGTGCATTAAACCATAGAAGTTATGATATTAGTATTTAAGCATCAAACATACAGAATTAAGAATACTTGTTTATTCATTTATTTGTATTTCATTATCTAGAATATTGGTGATAATATACAAGTTATCTGCTTTGTTATTAAATAATGAACTTGTAAGTGATAAGAGTAATAAGTAAGTTTTATTTAAACATTTAACTACGGTTAACAATCATGTCTAAATACTTCGAAAATAAAAGAATATTAGTGACCGGTGGCTGTTCAGGTAAGAGTTTTCATACTTTGTATCATTAAAAAACATGTTTTTGGATAGGATGAAGCGCAAAACAAATATATTTAGGATGTATGACGCTAAAGTTAATAGTTTTTGCGCCTTTATGAAGTATGTGATCCTCCGGCTCTTAAGTAATCCATACATAATATTCCTACGAATCATTGATATATCGTGCTTTTATTGATAAGTTCACGGACTTAATTGCTACTACTACTAATAAAGTAAGTGGGTTTCCTTTTGTCAACAGGCATTGGACGTGGAACTGTCATAGAATTATGGAAACTAGGCGCTACCGTGGTTGCTCTCTCCTGTCAAAAAGAAAACTTACTAAAGTTGAAAAATGAATACCCTTATATCGAGATAGCATGTGTCGATCTACGGGATTGGGATAAAACTCGAGAAGTAGTAGAATCTCTTGGCCTTTTTCATGGCTTGGTAAATTGTGCAGGATTTATACATAACCAACCAGTTCTAGAATGTTCCCCGGATATCTTTGACCAGTAAGTACTAAGTGGTATATCTTCTTTTGGACAGTTATTTACATTGGGTTCTGTTCCGTTTTAATCACTAAGTAGTCCTATTACATAGAACCTATTTCTGTATAGAATTCAGCCAAGTATAAAATTAATTAAAAGGGCAGTCGATATTTTGTTGTTTTAAAGTATCTGAATTTGACACAATGAAAGAAGTTGGTACGTATGCATATAATATTTTGTTTTCAGAACGATGCAAGTCAATGTTAGGGCTGTAATTAATATTACCCAAATTGTTGGAAGGAAAATGATATGTAATAAAATTAAAGGTTCGATTGTAAATATTTCCTCGCAAGGGTCAAAGGTAAGTTGTAAAATATTTTATAATTTCAAATTATAAACACAAATTATATATTTATTTATAATTGAGATTAAGTGGTCTCAACGATGTTTGATAAATCGCGATAGCCATTTTACATATGAAAATTTTCAAAACTTAACTGAAACAAAATAATGTGATTCTAATAGTCTATGTGTTGACATTATTAAACAATTCTAATATATTTATGACAAACGTACTCAAAATGTATAATAAGTATTGACTTTAAAAGGTAGCATTAAGAGATCACTTGGCCTATTGCACATCAAAAGGGGCTTTGGATGCGATGACGCGCGTGATGGCGTTGGAGCTCGGACCTCATGATGTTCGGGTGAATACTATCAATCCAACTGTGATAATGACAGATTTGGGGCGCAAAGCGTGGGCTGATCCAGAAAAATCTAAATCTATGCTTTCTAAGATACCTTTGGGCAGGTGGAGTGATTTTATTATTAACGATAATTCCACTACTTAGTGGCAAAATTAGACTTAATCTCATATTCTATACAGTGTAAAACGATAAGCGACCTGATTTAGGAAGTAAGAGTTGTTTCAATTCCTTTATAAAGGTTAATGAATTATCATATCTCTCAAAAGTTAAATAATAATTCATATACGCAATTCGTTAACTTGTAGGTTTGGCGAGGTACAAGAAGCAGTAAATGCCATCGTGTTCCTTCTCAGCGACAAAGCCAGCATGATAAACGGTGTCAATTTACCAGTCGACGGGGGATTTTTGGCAACATAAATAAATACACATTCTTTTATCCACTTTATTGTGCTAAAGGAATCAATACATACTGGACGTTGAAAACAATGCAAGCATAATAAGAGATTTTAATATCGAAAGCATAATAATATGCTAGTTTGACAATCCCTTAACAAAATACAACTCAACCGCTCGGGCCTATAATTTATCATTATGAAAACTATTTAGAAATGCTTTATCCCTATCAAAATTCACATCAAAGCTTAGCACATTAATTCTAGGTGAAAATAGCAAAAGTAAAATTTGATATAGAGTCAACCAAAGGAATAATTTATGAAGCTTCCATTATGCTTAACATCTACTTTGATAGGTATAGGATATCAGAAAATATTTTATTTGAAATACATAAGACAAGTTTAAGATATTATTATGCTTCACACAAAGATCGGCTACAGAAAATGAATATGCAATAAAAATATGTCAAATAACGACTTTATCACTACAACAGTTATTAAAATTACCTAGGATTTTAAAAAAAACAGTGTTTGGCTTAACTATCTTACGATTAATATATACAATTAAGTTTAGTCTTTAATTAGTAAGCGGACATTTCGAAAGCTTATGTCTCACTTAAGTTCATTTACGAAAACGAAATGATTCTCAAAACCTAGTTTTGACATCTGTCAAGTCATTGACATTTTCGACACTGTTCGAAACTCGAGACGTTAGATTAACGGATCAATCGTACACCGAATTGTGTAATCGATCCGTTTGAGCTCAAAGTATAGCTGTCTATTAAAGTCAGCTATATTTTTGTAGCTGTGACCTTCGAATTGTACACCCTTGTTAGTTCAACTCATCAAGCAAAAAATCTCAGGGACGCGTAAAATTTAACATTCACACGAAGCATGTCCGTTTTGTTTACCTTGATCAGAAATATGCCATTTGCGTTGAAGAAAACCATAATTCAAGACCGCCAACTACAATGGTGGCGATTCTGATGTACACACTCTAAACTAAAAATCTCTAAATTCAGCTTTAGACCTGTCAAACAGTTTCAGAGAGCTTAACCTATTCTGTATATCTCTAAATTGATAGCAATAAGGTTTAAATTGTCAATGTAGAGATATATATAATAAGTTTCACACGTTTGATTGGTCTAAACCTAAATTTAGAGATTTTTGTTTTAGAGGTGTACATCAGAATCGCCACCAATGACGTCATAATAGTGAGTGTGACGGACATTACTTTTAAGGATAGGTTTAGGTGTGCATGCGCAGGTGGCCAAACAAACGTGATGATAGACACGTAAACGTGACGATTTAAAATCAGTGTTAGCCAAAATTTTGTTTGACAAAACTTCTACATGCGGTTAAAACGTCCGTACTTTCGAATTACGTATACGCTTTCACGTACCCGCACCCATCAAGTCATCCACGTCACTGCCTAAGCATTTGTCGTCTTTAAGGAACAATCCTAATATGAAATCACTCAAGTTTTACTTATTATAGTTAACATATTATAAACAATGCTTATTATAATTTAGTAAAACAATATTATTAACATACATTTGGATATAAAAGGCTATACATAGGTAGTTAATCAGTTATCGCCAATACTGTTTAAATTGGCACACGAAGGAAACATTCTGGAACGGATTTTGTCAAATGAAATTAATGTTATCGATTCCATTATTACAATTTAATATTAGGTGCAGAGTGTTAAATTAAGAATTTAGAACCGAATATCCCAAAACCTACATTAACAGTTATTTCGATGTTGATACTATGTAAATATTGTTAAAACTAAATCCTTATGGAATATATGAGGATTAATCCTATGCCAACCTCAGTTTAACAAAACACTAATTATTTACATAATTGAACTCAATTCTCAGTCATATAAGATGTGTACGTACTAACAAATAATTCGGATCAAAAGATGAAATGAATCAAGAAAGAGAAATTGTTTTAATTTGATACCTCAATTGATGCACGAATATGTTCAACAAGTGCGAATAAATAGGCCTTTGAAATCAAAAGAAATTGAATCGCCTTCATTGTCTGTTAGTACATTTTTACCTATCTTAGACTTTCAAAAATTATTTTCATTTTCGCCTGTAGTGTTAATTTTGGCATTCTTATTGTTCGCTATACTGTTTTATAAATTATTTGGTGTATGTACTTTTTAATGTGTCATTTTGTTATAATTTATTTGATTTTGTAAATATGTAGTGTGAATTATAATCAGGTGGATCAAACTTTTGTCTGATACATATTGTCATTCCTACGGCCCATGGACAATTTCAAAGTCTGTCAAACCATTTTCTCTACAAACCTTTATATTAACTGAAAATCATAGTCATAGACTTCTATTATGAGCTTATTATAGCTTATTTAAAATGCTGTATAGCAATTGTGGTTAGTAACCTGATCATAAGAAATAACGCACCATTTGCAATGATTTTTACTTTTTACTAGACCCCACAATACAGAAATTCTAGAGATCAATAATTTGAACTATGTTAAATCTTTAAAACCTTCTATGTTAACCTATGGCAGTGGCTGGATCAGTTAAGCAGGCCTAAATGTATGTTGACATTGATTTAAATACGAAATAATTCGGAACTTATTGGTAAATAAAAATAGTGTAATAAACAGTTAATTTTTATACATACATTTAAGTTTTACTTCGTTTTCAATTGATCTGCAGTAAACTAATTTATAGCTTATGAATTGATTAGATATTCTAAGCTGTTATATATTGCTAATAAGAGATCTTAAAGAAAATCATTTGCAAATGTATTTTCTAAAAAATACCTAGACCAATGTCAATTAACACGAGTTCCGAAAGCTTAAACATGGAAGACGAATAGCCATATTGCACACAAATCATAGGCCATCATAAAATAAATGCAAACTTATAATAACACCTAATACAACTGAGCATAAAGTACAAT
Source organism: Pontia daplidice (assembly GCA_963693355.1). Classification (NCBI taxonomy): domain Eukaryota; kingdom Metazoa; phylum Arthropoda; class Insecta; order Lepidoptera; family Pieridae; genus Pontia; species Pontia daplidice. Next base: position 3,244,506 of record CAVNZL010000007.1, on the reverse strand, counting down.
ATACTGTGGCAGTCCGCCATTAGCCTATGAATTCAATAATTTACAAGTACAAAATCTATGAACGTTCGTTCTGTCAGAGGGACGTTAGTGGTGATATGTTGCCCCTTCCTACTTACGGATAAAAGTCGCAGTTGCTGATTAACCAAATGTACATATGAATTTCAAAAAGCAATCACATCCTAAGACGTTATTTCTAATGTAACAATTTCGACAGCCGTGAAATTGTGAAATAATAACTAGGCTATTACCATCGGAATTTTCAGTTCAGCAATTGCGACTAGTCGCAAACCGTGCGACTGCGTTTCGATCGGATATCCGATTAAGGAATGTCGCCTAGGTGTTACGCGGCCGTTTGCGCGAGCTTCCTCACCGCCACTCGGTGATGGCTGCCACCGTGGTGCTCGGCTGCGGAGCGGCGGGGCCCGCCACGCCTGTAACGACCATTTTTATATTAAAGCATTTGAACAGAAAAAAGACTTATTATACAATATACACACTCTTTGGTTGTAAACTTTTTTTGCTAAATAAATATTTATTATTTCTATGTCACCGTTTCGGATGCGTTTTCAGCAATTCAGACTTCAGGTTGGCCGTGATACTGTCTCTTACTAAAGTATTATATAAATATATTAACTATGAGGTCCAAGAAGGTTTATAATGGTTACTAAAACTTCTTCTTAAACCAAAACGAAAAGTTGAGTTTTCTAATATTATGTATGTTATTTCAAAGAATATTCTTTAAACTGATAAATTTGATAGCTTCAAACTTTATAAAAGATTAATTTAAAAACGTATGGAAGGTGATACTCACTGGATTCTTGATTTTGTTTCTGTTCACGATGACCTTTGGGTGGCTGGTTTTTGCGAGTGTTGGCAATTCCTGAAAAATATATAATATAATGTATAATAAAAATGAAGACAGGGCCTAATTAAAAATAATAAATCCATGTATAAATCAACTTCGGAAAAATAATTATTACGTTAGTAATTATATGAAGCCGGATCCAAATAACTGTTATTTTTAAAGCTTTTCAAAGGTTATTTATACTGTTCATTGGCCCTATTCAGCCGATATTTAGTAATTGAGTTGTGTACGAACGGGCTGGAGCGTGGATATGGATCGCGTAATATAAGTCGATTAAACTAAGTGGGAATGAGTAATTTTTTAGAATAACCGGTTTTCTCAACACATCAACTTTTGAATTTGTTCAGAAAACATATGCAGATGCTTAGTTTTAGTATCAGATAATAAGTAAAACATTATTATCATAATTCAAAATGTTTGATTATTTTTAGAATATTATTTAAATGATGGTCTTTTTTACAAAAGCGAAAGAAAATTTAATTTCGGGTCTAACTCTATTATTCGATTAAGAAAAATCGTATTTGGATCGGTGTGTTGGATAAGACATTAATTAAATGTCTTCTAATGATGAATTTGACGAAGTCTGGCCATGGATGCTTGCAGAGCTGGATTGTGAGTTGTTTGATAAGTCGCTCTTGTCGTTGTGGTCGTTTTAGCTGCTTTGAAATACTATTTGATTGATCAAAATTTGGCAATAGTTGCATTAAGCGACCCTGATAACTCAATGTTTGTTAATCGTCCAGGTTTTCCAGAAACGGTAAAGTTTACTTAAAAAAATTAATCTTTCAAAGTTTGGCGAGTTTCATTCTCAAATCATCTTAACAGTAATTTATTTATTATACATATAACAGTGAATATTTATTTACCTAGCGCACCAAATTTGACCATATTCCAGTCGAAGACGTAGTCATATGTGAATCCTTGTCGGTGGAACAATGTACGGAAGAGCTGGCGAAGATGTCCATAGTCCGGTCGCTCTTCAAAGCGTAGCCGTCGGCAGTACTTTAAGTACAGTTGAAATTCCACTGGATGGTTCTGAAATAGTTTAAATAATATTTCAAACAAAACATACTTCTTAATTACAGCATTGAATGCAACCCAAGAAACGCTGCTATTTATAAAATAGACTTTTGGTATTCTAACATGAAAGTAGGACATTTTGTGTAAAAAATTTCTATTGGTACAATTAGACAAATGTAAATAACATTTTCTAAAAAAAAAGCTAAAATATTGTATTATTTTGTTTACACTCAGCTAATACTCACTTTGCAAAGCTCATCGAACGGCGTAGACAGCTTTTTCTCGGATATCCTCTCGTACTTCTGTCGTTTTGTGGCCGCTTTTAGCCCCTGCCAAGGAAGGCTGCCGCGGTTGAAGTACATTAGAACGTAGCCCAGGGATTCAAGGTCATCACGCCGGGACTGCTCTATACCCAGGTGGGTGTTGATCGACGCGTATCTAGCCGTTCCTGAAACACATTGGGAGCACAATTTAAAATTATGCATCATTTTAAATGTAATATTGAGGTTTTGGTTTATTTTTATGAAGTTCTTAAGCCCCTGCGGTAGGCATATTTGCCTACTACTATTTTATTTCATTCATAGCTTATTTGAAAGCATGCTTTCAGCCTTCTTACCAAATTTGTACAGGATTTTTTTCATAAAATAGGGGGCAAACAGGCGAGAGGCTCACCTGATTATAAGTCATACCGCCGCCCATCGACACTCAATTTGCCAGAGGCATCACAAGTGCGTTGCCGGCTTTTCTTTGAAATTGATGTACTGCCAGAATTAAAGCGCGCGACACCAGAGTAAAGAACGCTTAAAAACTATGGTAACAGATCACATAAGGTGTATTTACATAGAATGGATCAATATCTTATACTGATATAGATATTATGATGTTTTATAGAGAACTTTGGATAATTTTTTATCATGGCCAAACTGTGCCCCAGTTAATTTATGGTCAAAATATTTTGCACTGAAGTGAAAAGGAATTCAGTATTTTGGTAGGCAGTAAAATCTTACCTGTCAAGTTTTTGTTTTCTCTGTATGGAATATGTTGGTTGGTGCGTGGGTCCTTGTATTTTTTTGCTAAACCAAAATCTATTATATACACTAAGTTGCCTTTTTTACCAAGTCCCATTAAAAAGTTGTCAGGTTTGATGTCTCTGCAAATCATATATGTAATTATATAATATATCACAAGAATCTGATGTATGGAAGATTTCAAATTACTATGATGGTAGTCATAATGGCCCTGAAACAGCATTCTTTTAGTTAAGCAAAATATGTTTTCAACAAATGAAGGTATTATATAGATCACATTTCCATGAGTCATACAAAAAGTGAGAACTTTTCAACCAGCTCATCTAGATTTTAAAGTGGACTCATTTTCTGTACTATTCCTGTTGAGTAAAATAAAATAGGTATATATTGATCTGCCTAATTTTAAAAAAACGCAATAGTAGTCAAATGTTTATACTTTATAAATAATACACCAATGATGGTTTTGCAGTTTCTAGGAACATAAAATGTAGTGAGATAAAATATCCTATGATGTAAAATATAAACATGTAAATGGCTAACAGGTTATCTAACTATCCTGACCTAGGCAAGTAATTGTTTAATATAACTCAGCACACATCAAATGTATTCAAAATTTTCTATCAAATTCGAGCATTCAATGTAATAGTGAAATAAATGTTGCTGAAAAACTAGGCCCCAATTTTTGAAAATTATCTTCTGATAATCCCTTTTTACTAGATTAAACAATCCCTATGATATATATACAAAAACTAATAATTTCGGTTTGAGTCTTTGACTCGATTCGGTTTGAATTTGGTTGAGGTCTTACTGAAAACCATGTTTATATATTAATACTTAATATCAGGAATAATTTTGAAAACTCAAAGGTGGTTAACATTTTTTTAAAAATCATGTAAATGCCATTATAATAATCAATACCATTTAAACAAATGTGATGTTACTGTATTTTTTATATTTAGTGATACATGAAAGTATAAACAGAATAATTATATAATTAGAACATGCTCAATTACATTGTACTTCTAGTCATAAAAATAATTTAATATTTTGCAAGAAATCTTGATTTTTAATAGAGCTTTCTTAACAATTCTTGCAATTGAGGTCAAGCAATCCTAAACAATGTAACCTTGCTTGCTTATAATCTTCAAATGTAATCTCAATTCTTTAAGGATTTATACTACAATTGTGTAGGTTTTGCAATAAGCTTTATACTCAATCATCAAGAATTCTGCAATGCATCAACAATCAACTTAAACCACACAGAAATTTAAATTTAATTTATGCTTACCCTACACAATCTAAGGAGTAACCAACTAAAATAAAACAGCTTTTTGGTAAGAATAATTTTTGGTCTCTAATTAGAGTGAAAGTCAAAAAAGTTCCAGTAAAGCTTGAGCACTTTGGACCTTGTTCTGTTGTCATTGTGCTAAGTATAGCAACAAGTAGTAATCCCTAATAATATTTTACTTGAACATTAATAATATAAAGAAAATTTTTTACTAACCTATGAATAAAATTCCTATAGTGGATGTCTTCTATGCGAGTAATGAGTTGATCAGCTAGTAACAGAACAGTCTTCAGTGAGAAACGGCGTGAACAGAAGTTAAAGAGATCTTCTAAGGATGGCCCCAAAAGTTCCATCACCATCACATTGTAATCTCCCTCTGAACCACACCATTTTATAGCCGGGATACCAACTGGTGAGTTGATTAGTATATTATATTATTTTATTCAGAATAAAACTACACAATAGCATTACTTTAACTATGTTTAACTTATTTTATAAATATATATAATAGATAAAGCTTTTAAAATATGAATATGATGTGAAATGGCTAGCTTACTGATTACATATCATAATTAAGGTGTGCTTTATTTTATTGTGGTCCTATCTTAGCTGTTTATTGATATATGTAGGTATATAAGTATAAGATAAGATAAAAAGAAAGCTTAGGTTTTCCAAAACTCATTGATATTGTTATGGTACAATTACCTATAAATAATTTACAATTATATATATTTCATAGTATGATTCTACTTATATGTTTATCAACACCTATAAAGTAAAATGTAAGTTTGTTTGAGTACATATTGTATGCCCTGGAATTAATAGTATAAATCAATATCTAGTTAACATAAATTTTAGTATATTACTTACTGCCTCCTCTCATAAGTTTATAAAATTTACTCTCTATGTGTAACTGTGGATGTCTTGTCTTTATACATTCTAATTTAATTGCTACCTCCTCTCTTGTTACGATGTTTGTGCCTATAACAATAAGAAACAGTTACACAAACCATATTAACCATGTTACACAATAAAAAAAAATAAGGTTAGGAAATTTTTGTCCTTGCTTTATTATTGATACAAAAACTATTGTGGGTCATATAACATGCCCAAAATTTCTTTAAAGATATTAGATCATAGCCAACATAGATATTTGAGATAGATTTAGTAGAACCATGACTAATTGGGCAAAATGTATCTTTCTGAAAATACTATCACATGGACAAGTTTTAATGTCTACCTAATTGTACTTGAGGGCTAGTGTTAGATAATAAAAACGCACTAGCTAGAACCTGCCTTAGAATACCAATTTCGAACGAAACAAAAAAAAATTACAGCTGGCCTACAATTGTACCTTTCTTTGTTTACTATAATTTCCACGGATCACTTACCAAGATAAATGTCTCCAAAGGAACCAGACCCAATTTTACGGCCCAAGCGATACTTATTTCCAACTCGCAGCTCCATTTTCTGCATAACTTTGAACTTAGTAAAATAACACTGACCACGGTTTCATTACTGATCGGCCATGTTTGAGATAGACGCAGATCTTACCACCTAAAGGAATATCATTAATTCTCGTGAAAACTTTAATAAGCCTATCTTATTTACCACATTAAGCAAAATATGCTGTTATTATAATCGATATATTGACCTTTTTCACTGAAAATGAAACTTTATAACTTTTTTTTAGGTTTTATTAAACGCATCCAACGATTTTAGAATCCTATTACAATTTTGTTCTTAAAATCAAAATGACAGGATTGGTCATTGGAATTCGGGTCTTTGTTCTTACGTGCCTATCTGCTCTCTGCTAAATCCACAGACATAAAATCAATATGTAATCTATACTCTATTCAATTCATTTATTCTTTTATTTAAATTATTCGTATAAATTGTATTAATAAGTGTAGTGCAAAATTTAATATGAATAGCAAATTGGTAAATTAATCATTAAACTTTACTTACTGGTTACTTATAATGGTACTATATTAGTATCTTCAGTGATTTATCAAAATACACTTTTTTTGGACTTTAAATTTAAAAAGGAAAGCAAGATAGTAAATTTTTTTACAATAGTTGACCCAATACAGTAAATATAGACGAGGTGGTAGTTTTAAATAGATATTATTAGTATATAAGTAAAAAATAAATAATACAAACCAAGTTATATTATTTTCAAGTTATAACAGGTGAAATTAAAAAAAAAACATTTTTGTCATTTAAAATGTTGAAAGCCAAATCATTAAAAATGAGAGGTATGAGTGGCAGTTAATCGCGTAAAAATCAAAATACCGATGAAAGGTTATTTTTCTTTGATATCATTTCCTACGACATAGAAACACATTTTTTGAATATCCAAAATATTTAACACAGTTAAGTTCAACAGCTTATATCATTTTCAAATGTTATTGATTTCCCACTTAGCTTGCCTTCAATAACACCGGTGGCAAGTAATAAAATATAAATAATCCGCGAAGAGGCTCAGTTCGCTTCATTTACTATGTTTTATTTTGATTTCGCTTTGAATTTAACACCTACTATAAAAAATCATTTTAGCAAATTTATATTTTTATTATGAAAGAAAAACAAATGCAAAAATGAAGGATCGGGTATAATATATGTACTAAAACAAAAATTTTAAAATGGAACAAAAGTCTCCAGCAGAATGAATTTAACATTTATTTTTTAGATTTTCCAATAATACAGTCCATATTGAAAGAAACTTTGTAATTATAAACTCAATAAAATGAATTATTTCATACTCTTCCTAGCCACACAGCACGCATAAAGGGTAAAATAAAAAACATTAATTGTAAACATTTTATTAAAAAATGCTTTAATACCTCAGGACATGGTAAAAATACTGTATTTTTATAGAATCTTGATTTGATCATTTACAAGAACTTATTATAACGATAATGGACTAATAATTCAAATTGCTTTAAAATACTATTAATTAGTGAGTACACAACTGATAGTTTTTCTTGATACAGAAGATAATAGGAACAGTAATTACCAATAATTGTAATTCAAATATTATTCAAAATTATTGTTTGAGTTTCCATGCCCTAGTATATATAATCATTAATCACAAGCGGTACTGTTAAGTATGAACTTATGACTATGGTAGAAATATTACTCTACTATATCTTAATGTTACATTTTATTTTAAGACTAGTGAACTTAAATGCGACTGCATTAACTTAGTAAGGCTTAAAGAATATTTATTACTTAAAGTGGACGGAATTAACCAAAATGGACGGAAGTAAATGAAAATCAGTAAATTGGATTGTTACGATCATAAAACATATACCTATTCTTCTTAATTAATATTTTTTTAGAAATGTCAGTATAAACTTTTTTAACAAAAAAATATGTCAAATTATTATTAACTATACAGAATTATTATTTTCTAAGACGAAATTAATTGTAACACTGGGGCTTGCACATAAAATGTGAACACGTTTTGTTAGAAAATAAAAACAAGATGGCGCTGTTACAAAGTTAACAAGCAGCGATATAGAAAAATATAGTATTAATTTGCATTTCATCACCATCAATTCATTGTAATCGACTAAATTTTACCACTACATTGATTAAAGCTATTTGATTGTACAAAATAGCATTTAATCCTCCAGTTTGAATTTCTCAGTTTAGGTTTTGGTACTTTACTTAAATAATAAAGCTATACTAAAGAACAATAATAGAACGCTCAACGTAGCTGCACTACCGGCGGATTGGTGTAACACTAGTTGGTTATCCTGGGTGTGCTCGGCGACGGTAGCTGGAGTTCCATTTCTGTCTCCTAAAAGCTGGTTCGCTACTTTTAAATTTTTTATCAAGGCAAAGACGTCCTCTGAAAAGTTAAAATATTATATTAATTTCAGAATTTTGACTTTGGTGTTACATGTTATGCTCATTTAAATACTAATAAGTATATATTTAAATAAATCATTCAAATCTTAGCACAAAATGGGCTTTAGACGTAATAAGAGTAATAATATAGTACCTGCTTCTTTATCTCCGTCCAAATAGTCTACTTTAATAAATGTTGTAAGCGACACTTCGTAGACTTTGTTACTGTCAGCGTTGGCCGCTATTGAACGCCGTTTTCTTCCATATGCTGTTACGCCGTTACTGCATTGGACCTGCGACAAACGTCAAATTATATTTATCAATGTCAGTACTGTACATAGACTATAGTAGTGTAGTGGATTACACAGAACATCATGAAAATGACTTTAACAACGTATGTAGTTATCATTGCTCTATGCTTTGACAAAAAAAAATAACATTTAAAAGCTTACCCCTTGGCACTTGTCAAGGCATACTGTGACAGTACCCTTGAATTGAACATAGGTCGTATCGGGGAACTTGAATGCTCTAAATTTGGCAGTCAAGTTATCGCCATCGTTGGTTTGGAAGTTATCGAAAAGATAGGGGTCGATGGAACATCTGAAATATATTAAAATGTTTAGAATCGACAAAAAAAGTTGTCTACTGTCTTGTAAATTTTTATTTAAGCATCCTGCGAGTGTTTCTTGGGTAGCACAAATGTTGTAAACATACAGATTGTCTATAATAACTATGTAGAATAGTCATAAAACAAATGTGATATTTTTGTTCAGTTCAGGCTTACTCCTTACATATACATTTTTTATTGCAAATGGCGTCTGCATTTTTTCATCGGTTCAGAGCAAAAAGTAAAGTATTTGATTAGTATATACCCATTAAATATTATGGTTTCCTGTTGTTTACCGGTGTCTGTTACATGCATGTAGCTGACCAGTAACCCATATACGGGCGCAGAGGAGTTATCCAGGAATATTTCCATGGATAGGGGAGTTCCGGGGCTGACGGAGATCTCACCTGACACTCTGTAAGATAATGTTAAATAAAATAAATTACAATTTAGAGCATTTTTTTATCGGACAAAACGTACTCAATAAGCATACAGAACACCAAGAAAATACAAGATACAAGGAATCGATCTCCTACATTACTGGTTGTATTACTGTTACTAACTTTTGCGGTTTCTATTCTTTTCCTTATATTATTAATGTAATTTTCATAATACGCATCTTTTAAAGAGCTGTGGATTTTGTCGCGGCGTATTGCTAACATATTGGACTAATAGGGTTTTGTACTATGGAATTCCGCAAGGAAACGCCTGATTCTATTACAGTGCAACCTCGATATAACAAATCGGAGGGGAACAAGAAAATATTCGTAATATCAAGTAATTCGTTGAACTGAGGTTTGTTATGTTGAGGTTAGATTGGTCTAAAATTCGTTATAAAGAGGTCGTTACAAACAAAAGCGTGTCGAGACATGTCGAGACATGAATCACATTATAAGATTAAGAGTTATATTATTGGTAGAAACTTTATATAAAGGTTTTGGGTTGGCAAAATTCGTTAATTCGTTAAGAGGTATGAATACTTTTTCTTGATAGTTAAAATTTCGTTATAAAGAGGTTGTACGCAAAGAATGTTCGCAATGAAAAGGTATATTTTATATTGACTCTTATGGACAATTCTAGGGGATTACTTAAAATTTGTTAAATCGAGGAAGTCGTTATATTGAGGCACGTTATATTAAGGTTGCTCTGTAATTACATCTTTCAAATATTTTTGTTAATATTCTCTGGATAATGTCGCAGATATTAATTATAAAATAAGCATCCCATATCACAAATCCAACTAAGTAGATATTTATAGAACTAGACATACAAATTGATTAAATATTCACAATTTTATTGAAAGACACTCGAACATGATAAATATTCGAAATATAGAACTCACTGTTTTCCATTTTGTTTGACAACTGCCCCCAGGATTGGTTCAGGGGCGCGGCCTTCTTCGTATCGAGTTATGTCGAGAACGCTGCAAATATAATAGAACGCCTTAATATTCAAGCAATATTAAAAAGGCAATTCTGAACAAATTAATAGTTTCATAAGGATCGCTAATAAACACAGTATAAGGGTGCCATTTTGACTTCTTACTTCATAACAAAAATTTACTTAATTAATATCAAACAATTCAATAGATGGCGCTGAACTAGTAACTTAAAAATAAAAGGTCGTTTAAGATAATTTTCTATATCACATATCCGATTGTTTGGAACACAAAATCTCAGATCCGATATAAAACATCTTATAGTAAAAACTAAGAGAAAGTTAATTTCAATATTATTCAATTTATGAAATAATAAATAATTTTAAAAATAATTAAATAAATAATTAATTAATTGATTAGTATTGTGTGTAGAGATATTTGGTTGTTGATACATACTCAGGTTCGCTAAAGTCCAGTGGAAAAGGTTCTACCGCACGTCTAGATAACGCTCGCAGCTTGTTCGTGACGACACAACGTACGGTGACAGTTTCCCGTCCACCGGACATAGTCTCTATTACTATTTTGTGGTAATATGTTTGTTTTCCCTGGAAATTAAAATTTATAATTACAACACAGTATTCGCTGACCAGTGACGGACTACGACGGGAATTACATTCTCACGATTGTTTAGTTTCGTCCGATTGTGATTGGTTGTCAACTCCGTTGAAACACGCAGCTACAGACTATATAAATAATGGTCGTAACTAAATTTGTGTAAGCTTTACTTCAACTATAATTTTTATGTAAATATATCATTTAATTGTTTTTAAATAGATTATTAATAATCTTTTTATACTATCTTGAATACTTACAGTGATCTTGTTTAGAATTCGAGTGACGGCGCATTTGTGGTAATCCTGGAGATCCAGCATGTAAGTAGCCGCATCACCCTCCATCAATGGCTGACAGGGTGAGTATTCTGTAATAGACAATACAGAATTCCTAAGCATTTTTGTCACTTACACGTAGACATCACACTACTATATTATAGGCTTTTTAAATTTAGTTAACATTTAAACAAATGCAGGTAGAATAATAACGCAATCTTACTTTAAATCTTGGGACAAATAATGAAAATATTTCTAACGAGCAAACTACAAACTAAAACAATATTTTTTTACCCAATATTACGTTTATATGTAAATCAGTCTCCAGTATTATGCATTTTACAATGAATTAGTAGGTAATTACTTTTTAATATTTGTAATCCATTACATACATTATATACAAATTTCATATTATCGTATTACAAATCGATTGAAGTATTAATTTCCGCAATAAGGCAACGTCGTGATTAGATCTTTGGATTTACACTGGCCTACAAAAATTATTGTTATAATTAAAAAGAGCCGTTGTTACAATTTCTGAAAACAATAGTTTCTTTCGTTAAAGAATTCGTGAGAACTAGTTATTTACTTTCTCGGTAACAAAACGTGCATTCATTTTTTACTGCAATTATAATAAATATTTTGTCTTCAATATTTAAACTAGAACATTATTCATTTATATTCCAATAAACACTCACCTCATATACGATCTCTTTGTTAGCATATCAAATAAAAAGTATCTAAATTATTATTTATAATTAAGAAACAAGAGAAGGCAAGATTTAGTTGATTTGTAACGCCCGCACCCTATTCAAATGATTTGTTTTAACGATAGATGTGGACTGATAAAAGTTTAGCTCGCTATAAATATAAATATAGCTCTTCAGGATCAATCTCGTATATTTTGATTACATATAAGCAGTTTTTACCTTTTAATTGGTCGAGATATGATAATCTCCTGTCGCCATCCATTGGCACCGTAACTTTCATGTAATCAGGAGTACATTGGATAAGCGCCTCGCTACCTGTAAAGAAGATTTTATGTCATTAAAAGCACATACAAAATAGTTATTCTATAGTATTATAAAACAGGATATATTGCTAATTTAGTTCCATTATTCGTATGAAAACGAAAACGGTGCAAAATTGTAATAAATGAAGAATTAGTCAAGTCCTGTTGGCTGTACCGTTAAAATTTGCACATCGAAATAAATCTGGTTTTCGGATGCAACCAAAAATGTAGTAAGACCACCTTTAATGTGACTCACAGTTACATCATTCTCAAATATAATTTTAAAGGTCTCTGAATGTAATAATAGACAGGATTGAAACATTGCTTAAATTGTATTTAATTTTTATTACGTTTTATTATTTTAGCTGGGTGTTAAGTACAAATGAAGTCATAATTCCTGCTTAAAATATTTCATTTAATGTTGAGTTGTATTTAAAACCCAGTAAGTATAATTCATAAGAATTCATAATCTTTCGCTATGAAACTTAAAAAAAAAACAGAGTCGACAAAGAAATGTAACTTTCATTTTAACGTGAATTAAATCAGGTTTAATTTAAAGAACTCAGTATTATCGCAAAGTATCAGTTTAGTTCATGTATCAACCATAAAGATTCCCTGTGGATATTATCTAAACAATACATAATCACACCGTAAATGATAACTACGAGACCATTTTGGGATTATTTCACACCAGCGTCAACATGCGGAACGGGTGACGACCGATGGGTCGTAGGCTATAGAAAATAGAAATTGTCTATGGTAATTGCCATAGATGATTTCCTCTCTTGTCTCTATCATGGCGTAAAAACGGAAAACGTGGGAAAGACTTTTATTATAGTGAGACGTCGTATATGTTAATTTAGCGCGTAGTTTCTCGTACAAAAGTTTTCTATAATGAAGATTTTTAATAACAATAGGGCTTCTAAGTACAAACTAAAAAAAGGTACTAAGTAAGTTTGCGAAACATGCAGGAATAAAGTAGAATGATTTAAAACTATGATAGAGAATCGCAACCAAAGGTGAACCATGCAAAAACGTTCCATGTTTGCTTATACAGGTTGTTAAGTATACATTTTATTTTTATTTTTTAATAATATTATGTTCAAATAAATAGTAATGAATTTGCCTGTACAAATATACAAAGGGACTAATATAAAGTCGTGTTTCATGAGGCAACGCCTACTACCAAAATAATTGGATATATACGATATACATATCTACGAGATACATACATATGTATATCGTTGAGAATAATAAATATTTAAGATACTATCTTGATATTTATTTATCTAAAGTATCATATTAAATCAAGTATGAAAATATCCGTAATTTTAAATTTTCGCTTCCTAATAATAAAACTTTTGATAAAAGTAAAAAATATACATCTTTATTAACTTCGTATAGTTGTTTCTCTTTATTGAAACTAACATATAACTTATATGAGTAACTCCATTTCGTTTTTAACGCAATAAACTTTAATATTTTAGTAGTAGATTAAACTAATAAGTTTTGGAACCTGAAGTACCTCTTGCTGATTTATTGCTGAAATATGATACTGAATATTAACTACTGACTACAAGTGAGTGAATGCTGAATCAGCATGCTCAGGTTAATTGTCCGTACAATGTAAGACGTGGAACAGAACACCATGTATACTGTTTACAATGCGTTACGATCAGATAATTTCGATCGTTAATTCAGGTCCAAGTCGCCCTCAATGGTCAAGTTAATGTTAACTTAAAAAAGACTAACTATTTTTTCATACCAAGAGGTAAAATTAACACATTGATGTTAACATAAATTTCAAGTTTTATTTAAAAGGTTTTAACGGTGATCTCTGTTTGGAAAATACATATTCGTTTTTTGAACGGGAATGATGGCCGATTGAACGTTGAGTCAATGTGCGATTAGTTAGACAAATATTGTGTACTCTAGCAGGGCTTTCAAAACACTTTTACACGTTTTCATAATATAACAGATGAGTACTTTGGTTAAAACGGTGCTTTTTTATAAAGAGGTGTATGTTTATTTTAAAAGCTTAAATGTCCAGATAACTAACGTTACTATAATGAATATAAGCGTTTCTAATAACGAAATGCAAAAAATAGGCCGCTACAGACGCGCCGACATCCGCAGCCGTGCAACACTTACGCGACTGGAATACTAATATATGACGTGTTAACGACTGTTATGTCACGAAATTTAAGTAACTAAGGACGAATATACTATTCCAAATCCTCATTATTTTGCATCTGAATATATTGGTTAAGTAAAAAGTAATGAAATGTATGTGTTAATAATAATATAAGGTAATGGTGGCGATTCTGATGTACACACTCTAAACTAAAAATCTCTAAATTTAGCTTTAAAGCTGTCAAACAGTATTAGAAAGCGTAACCTATGCTGTACATCTCTAAATTGATAGCAATAAGGTTTAAATTATCAATGTAAAAATATATAGAACTGACCAAACGTGTGCAACGTTTGGTCGGGTCTAAACCTAAATTAAGAGATTTTTAGTTTTAGAGGTGTACATCAGAATCGTCACCATTCTATCGTGGAAATTCACCTAATTAAACATGTTCCATGTTTAAGTCCTCTTTGGATTTAGTCTGTAATAATCATGATAAAGTTGACCGCCACTGACAATTAAGACGTTTTTCAAACTTTTTTCATCTTCATTTCCAGAGTCACGTGTATCCGCTATCTCTGGTCTGGCTAGAGGACTGAATAGGACGATTGACGGTTACATGACGCCATTGTTTTAAACTTGGAACAATATTGTCGATTGTGCTTGACAATTGACAGTATAACTTTATTTTTAAAATGGTAGATTTTATGACATTTTCCGACTCCATAGATTATATAGCTCCATACCAAACGTGGAATTATTAATCGAACTTGACTTCTGACCCGAATTGAGGAGGTGTCTATAGTTTTAAAAATATAAAACAAATTTTAATAAATTAAATAAATATTATAACCACTCTGCGATAACTTTGAACAGAATTATCAGAGACAACTATTTTAATAACTTTATTCGTTTACCATAAATGGATAAGCAATGCGCAATGACATCACAAATGCGATGAGGATATCGCTGTGACAATGCGAAATAGCCCATGAATGCTTACAAATTATCATGATTGTGGATTTATAAGTATTTTTGCATACAAACGTCGCACCGCCTTTGTATAAATTATCAATCCGAGTGAATTCGACCTCCGGATGATATAAGAAAGAATAGTGTTTTATTTAATTAGCACTTGCTTGTATCTTTAAGGAATTCTACAATAAAATTAACAGTCTGACACTTCGTAGAAATGTGAGATCCTTTAAGAGTTATTGCGTCTACTTTAAGTAGTACTTAAAAATTAAGTCTTCAGGTTTTCTCCTGCTTTAATAATTAATTATAAATATTTTCTAGCATAATAGGCGCGGTAGGATAAAAATACGCGCATTGACATAGCTGAGCCGCAAAGCTCGGAAAGTTCTTCGACGTAGAATATTTTATCTAGATGTCCTTGAGAACGCTTTCCTAACATAGATGTAAGTATTGCGCCCATACAAAAATCCAAATCCTAATCTTAATCGAAAACACTATTTTCTCGTTTAAAGCCTACATTCTTTGCCAATTAAACGCAAACAAATTACTTGACAGTTGCAATCCTTGAATAGCCTGCAGTAGGAATTCTTGAATGGAAATCGCGGGTTTATAAATGAACCATTTTGTTGCGCCTGTTGCTTAAAAGTGAAGGAATCATATAAATCAATAGGAATTTAAATTATTTGTTAGGAAAAGTTTTTTTATAGCCAAAATTCCCTCGGTACAGTCGACTAAAAAACTTACTGCACTGAGCCGTTCAAATGGATCGATATTTCAATAAATTTTCTACTTATTCCCTTTTTCAATTTTTATATACGAGTATTATTATTTTTCCCTTTGTGCTACGTAGAAGCAGTTGACCGTAAAGACATCTCTGAACAATCTAATTTGGGTCCGTCAATATACCTATCATAAAAATAATAAATAATAGTTTAAATCAAACTCAGTTCCTAAACTTAAAATTTCAAACGCCCCTTCAATAAATGCGACGCTCGGACGGAAAATGTTAGATCTACCTTTACGTAATGAAATTATAAAAACAGATAATATAATTATAATACACTGTATATAATTGCAATAATCTTTAAAATATCTTCACAACTTGTCAAATGACTAAATTCTATTGTCTATACTGTAGCTAATACCACAAGCTATGAAGACGTGAGACGCAAACATATTAAATAAATTATTATTACCGCTCGCACGAACGAGGAATCGAACCTGTTATCTGTTGAAAATCTCGGAATCTCCTGACCACGAATTGTACTTAACTCCCGACTAACTGTGTGAAGACGTATTGTATGTTTATTTGTTTGGTATAAGTTATACGCGAACTGGGTTTTTTTGTAGCCCTTTTTACTATTAATGAGACATCCGCTTCCGTAGGATCCGCTCGGAATCATTGTATTATTTTTAGTTATTAATCGTTATGGGCTAATAATGTAAAAGCATTGTGACGTTTTCATTCAATATATTATTTGATAGTCCAAAGTGCCCAGAGACAGGGGATTTAACCTTTGACGTGATAAAATAAATAAAAATAAAATAACCTATGTAACTGAATTACTCATACATTAATGAAACATAATAAATTATGCATCCCAGTCAAATGATGAATTATTGAATTAATATTACGTCAATCATTAACATTACAAAGTCTGGTCGATAAAATATTCTTGTGTAGAGTAAAAGTAAATTTAGTTAAATTAATTTAGGATTACAAGAATAGGATGTGGCCTTTACATGACAACATTTTTAGACTGCTAACATTTTGTATATTTCTAGTCAGAAGACTTAGACCAGTCTCCATGTTATATTTAAATAAACGGTTAAAGTTTACCGCATTCTTCGTGATAATTGAAGTGTGAAATAATACCCTTTTGGAACATACGTGAGGTTTTCACAGATGATTTTGACTGTATATGATGATGATGACATCAATGACTTTATAGCTATTACAGATCGCAAAAAAAGCTTCATACAACACATGAAAACAAGAGACGGCCGTTTACTAAAACTATTTTTCAAAAGTGCACACTAATGTCAACCAGTTATACCCAGTCTTAATGCAGTTAGAAAAGTATGCAAAATTTATTAATATCCGCATTTTACTTTGGGGTAAAAATATGTGTACTTGGATTCCGTACAAGTGTTTGTAAAACTGTCGCTCACTTAATTTGTATATGTACATATCTATAAAATCTACTATTAATGATGCAATTAGAAGGATGTAAGGCGCTACCTTAAAACTTTATATATACCATATAAACTGTCTGCTACTTCGCTGAACGAAACACCTGCTTGTTTAGGCTGGTCGCTTGCTAGGTATAGTATATTTCTTACAAATCTCAGCTATACTTACTTGATAGACTAATGAATGTAAATTTGATTGCAAAACAAAAGATTTAACGCAGATTCTAAATTTATATAAATTTGTATACTATTGTAAAATTTTAGTAAGCATTTGGAATGTTTGCGTTATTTATAAAATCCAACTCATTATCCAAAAATTACATTTATTCAATGAAAAGAAAAAAATAGAGTATTTAAATTATTGAAAACCTTTAGTATCTAAATCGTAGTATTTGGTTAAACCTTCAGTAGAAAATATACGTTTAAATAACAATATTAAAGATACAGGCAAAGTTTTAATATGGACAAAAATACCCTACTTATCCATCCATGTAGTACCAGCCTTACACATTAGAGGTTATTTATTTATTTATTTATTTATTTACTAACCCAAACAGCGTGTTGAAACATATAGAATAGAATTTAATTGTTATAACTAAGGCCAAAATAGGGTTACAATATATATATAAAAAAGACTAAATAGTAATACAAAAAAAAAAAAAAAAGAAGTACAAAAACGTAAAAGTGAAGTGTCATGTGAGTGTGTGTGGTGTGAATGTGAAATGTGGTGTGTCATGGTAGTGTGCCCAAATTAAGCAGTGTTAATAGCATTGTTTTTAACTTTAGTCTTAAAGCAAATTCTCGATAAGTTAAATATATCGTGGTCCAAAAAGTCTAGGTTATACGTCCGGGCTGCACGGAGTAGAACTGAGTTCCAAGCGTAAGTTGTCCTTACACGAGGAACATGGAATAGCGCACGACTACGGGTCTGGTAAGCAGGTACTTGAAATTGGAGATGTTCCAGTAGGATGCTACAGTTTATTCTTCCTGAGATAATATCATGCAGGAGCATCATATCATACTGCTTCCGACGAGATTCTAGTGGGCTAATTTTGAAATATTTACACGCATTAATATATTCATCAAATTTATTATGTGTCTTAAAAGAAAGGAAAGTTATAAACTTATTTTGAATTTTTTCAATTTTATCTTTCTGCACAGCGTAATTAGGGGACCAAATTGAGCAGCCGTATTCTAACAGACTTCTTACAAACGTGTAGTATAACAGCTTGATACAATATTCGTCTTGGAATAGTTTGCACACCCGCTTAACAAAACCCAGTTGCTTATAAGCTTTGTCAACTATAGTATCGATGTGGTCATTAAATGTCATCTTTGAGTCTAATTTTATGCCTAGGTCTCGTACACAATCTACTTCTTTTATGACATTATTGTTAATGATATAGCTAAAATTTATTTTATTTTTTTTACGAGTGAACGTTATCTTAAGACATTTGGAAGCGTTAACGGTTATTCTATTTTTTTTATAGTAATCTGAAAGGTTAATTAAGTCTGACTGGATTTTCAAACAATCATCTTTATTTTTTATTTTCAAGTAAATTTTTTTATCGTCGGCAAACATCAGATATTTCGAAGTGCTAAAACAGCGATTAATGTCAAATAAATAAATATTGTATAGCAGAGGACCCAGTATCGATCCCTGTGGAACTCCAGACGTGATAGTGACAAAGTCACTTCTAGCACTGCCGATCACCACTGATTGCCTTCGATTAGACACATACGAACAAAACCATCTATGGAGGTCGCCGCGAATTCCCAAGAGCTGAAGCTTGTGCAACAAGATCATGTGATCAACTCTGTCAAAGGCTTTTTCAAAGTCAGTGTAGATCACATCAACCTGCGCATCATCATCCATACTTTGCAGGACATAGTTAGTGAAGATTGTTAAGTTTGTTATCGTAGATCGTCTATTCGTAAAGCCATGTTGTTCGTCTGGGAGCGACTTATTTATAGTTGTGCAAATAGCGTTGTAAATTATTTTCTCAAAAGCTTTACAAAATGTGTTCAGTATCGAAATCGGGCGATAATTTTCAACTTTTAACCGTGAACCAGATTTGTGAATGGGAACGATTTTTGCGACTTTCCATTGATCGGGATAAGTACCAAAGGAGTTAACAGATAAATTGAATATAATAGACAACGGTAATTTAAGAGCTTCAGCACAGTTTTTTAGTAAAATAGGAGGAATACCGTCATTGCCTGGACCTTTATCCAGGTTTAACGACTTTAAGGCCTTTAGTACATCGGCTTCAGTTATATTTATATTACTAATAATGCTATCGGATACTTCAGTGTCCGACTGCAAGTATTCCGTGTATGATGATGCTGGTTGTTGGAATACACTTTCAAAAAATTTACTGAACCCCGAGCATGCTTCAGATTCACTTTTATATGTATCTATTCCAAATTGTAGTCTATTGGGATAGCCTGTATTATTAATTCTTAAGGATTTTACGTAGGACCATATTTTTTTTGGTTCGTTTTTTACTGATTTTTGTACTTTTGTGACATAGAAATTAAAACATTTTTGTTGCAGACGTTTTTGCCTAGCACGTAATAGGGAGAACTCATCGTAATCACGCGGGTTTCTGCTTGATTTCCAACGAGAGTGAGCAGCGCGCTTGTCACGTATTACGTGGATAAGGGATTTCGAATACCAAATAGGATATTTATAGGAACAAGAAGTAGTTTTAGGAACGTGTTCTTCAATTGCTTTGTAAAGAATAGAATAGAAATTTTGCACAATTAAGTCAATACTATCGCCCTTGAGTTCATCATTCCAATTAATATTGTTCAGATTTTCGTTCATTTTTTTAAAGTTCGCCTTTTTGTAATTGTACTTAGCACTCTTTGTGCTCCGCATATTGGGTGTCATAAGTTCAGACGCATTTAATTCTAAGGAGGGGTGACTTGGATCTTCTTTAACAAGCCAAGTCGAAGATCGAAGAACCTCAATATGTGTGTCGCTAAATATCAAATCAAGTATATTATTAGAAGAGTTCGCATGTAGGTTATACTGACTTAAGCCGAGAGTACTGCATATTTCAAGAAGACTAGCCCCCGCGGATTGTAGGTTCATCGTACCACGCCTATAAGGGATGGGGTCATTAGTAGGGGACCAGCCAATGTTGGGTAAATTAAAATCACCCGCGATAAGATAATGATCGTTTGGATTTAAAGAATATACATGCGATATTAAGTTTGTAAAAGAAACAAGTCTAGTACTTTGAGCGTTATCGGGTGGTATGTAGACAATACAAATATGAAGATCGGGTAAGCATTTGTCTGCGAACGCGCTGGCTGGAATAGTCAGCCAGGAGCACTCAACGCCGTCACAGGTCCATTCAGATCTCTCATGCGCATGCAGATTTTTTTTTGTACATACCATAATGCCTCCGCCCAATGTTTTAGATGAATTATTAGAGTTACGATCAATTCGAATCACGTCATATCGATCATCACACAACTCTGAATTATAAAACCCAGGTGTAAGCCATGTCTCGGTGATTAATATTACATCGTAGTCGTGCAGTAGTATATTCTGTTTTAATTGAAATGTTTTTGTTCGCAAGCCACGGACGTTTTGATAAAACAATCTTATGTTATTCTGGGCCATTGGACCGGTTTGTATGAGTATAAACATATAGACCAAAGTGTTGTATTTGTTTCTTGTGGTACCTTAGAGAACGATTTATATAGGAAAAATAATACATAATGTGTCAATGTTCTGCGTATATTCAGTTTAAATTTGGGCATGTGTATGAGTGTTATGTAAGTATATAATATGTTTGTGTAGTTTTGTGTATTTGTATGACAGTGTTGTAGGCTTCTGTAACATACAATATTTTCTTTAAAGAACATAAAATATTTAAAATAGGCTTGGCGCACAGAATAACAATAATAAGAGAATCCTAACAGATTTTTGCCAAGTCCTTTTCGGAGTTCACTGTTATAATAGGTTGTACATAAAAATATATTACAAGAAAACTAGTCCTGTCACCAGTGTATTGCACATTTTACGAGTTGTAGAAGTGGCGCATGAGGTAACTGTGACATAGAGATGTGCTACTATCGATAACTGTAACGATGTGTGAATAGTTTATATACATGTGTTATTTCAAAGAAATAAATTTTGTTTACACCAGCAGTTTAGTCTTGCTGATACTAAAGTTATGTACACATAGATCTACTTTAACATTATACGTTAGTATCTATAAATGTTTATTAAATCGTAGAAAAAGCGGTTTCCATAAATATTTAAATAATAATGTATTTAAAGATATGTTCAGAATCTTCAAAGCAAATACTTTTGGCACAGAACAAACTGTATTTAATCGTCTTATATTTTAACAATTTATCTCAACATTTTACGTTTTACTCTTTTATTTATTACCTATAAACAATATTTTCTTGCTACATATTATCTAAAACGAATCATCATGTTAATAATTTAATGCATATTTCGTTCATTTGGCTGTCTCGTTCACTGTTCTATGATTTATATGTTATAAAATATATGTATAAATTTCTTGAACCTTTGAATTCTTGAATGTGTTTATTATTTGCTTCGATTCCAAAAAATCTGTACTGTAATAGTCCTTACATTTTGATTTTAAGCAAATATTTGCTTGAAAACTAAAATATAAGATTTATAAGTTAGATACAAATAGTCATAAACATTCGGCAGATGAAAAGGTTTCGCGAATCTGTTCATCTGTCTGTCCTGATTCATGATGATAAGCTTACTGTAGAATTTCTGAGAGATTTCATGTTGAGAGAATTCATCGCAATTTTGTAAAACAGAAGTGTTTTAGTTTAATTATTATGATTATAATCCTTTATGAGTTCGTGATATAATTTAAAACATTATTGAAACAAATTAGAAAATGCCATTAATCGTTTATCAGTGTGGTTTAAGCTCTGAATTATTCAGACTAAACAGTTGGTTTAGACTGCTTTAAAATAATAAAAACCTTAAGAAACAAAGTGAATAAGTTTTTTCGAATTTTATTATAACACAACAGTCGAATGCAAAGTACATTTATCGATTTATTGTTACATGCCTATAAATCCAATACGCAAAGAAAGACCCTTGTAATCTATTTTTAAACCAATATCTTAAAACAACCGGTATTAAATAGCTTTTTACGTTTGTCCGTTTATTTTTACTCTCAAACCGGACGGACTACCTTATAACTATGTCTAAATAAATACCTTTATTGGTGTAGATCAAACTATAAATTTGTCGAATTGTCATAAACAATAAACCTTGCGCACAGTATTTCTATTCACCTAATTAGGATCGAAAATATTTCGACCTACTGAAATTTTATAATTGAAGATTTTGTCGTAAAACGAGAACTGTAAAATATATTCTCTTGTCGGTCAAATGGGTGCCTTGATAAAATTCATAAAGCGATTCGTACTTCTGAAGGTCATTAAGAGATAAAAATATATTTCTTAGGAGCAAAAACTATAGAATTGTACAGATTCTAAACAATGATAGTGCATAAACTGTGTTGCAAAGATCAAGGCTCTCAATTCTTAATTGCTATATTAGACCACTACCAAGACTACCAAGATCCTAAAGTAAGCTAACAGTAACAAAGTTTTAATTAAGTTACAAACTGACAAATATAAAGTATAACAAATGTAGTAGAGATTGTCTTATACAATGCAATCTAAAATATCTAAAATAAGCAATATAATGCAATGAAGCCTATTTAAGAACGTACATACAAAACTACAACCGCTACACTATTTAAACAATAACAGTTAACAAACGTAGTTCATAATTAATAAAAGCAATTTAAGTGGGTATACAAAATAAACAAAATAACCAAGCTTAAGTGGATACATAAGCAAAGCAAATTCCCTGCTAAAACAACAAGTGTGAATGTAAAACTTTAGATTTTTTTTTGCACGTGACGTTAAAAATGATTTATATATGTGGTAAATACCACTGGGCACTGATCACAGGTGTCATTTGTCCGAAGCCCTAGAAGAAGTAACCTCTATAAAACTAGATCACATTTGTAGGTCAAACACATCCTAGTAGTAATGTGTAGTGCAAATTGCATCCGCCACTTTCCCTTATAACAAGTCGTTCAATCATTGGAATCAGGTTCCTAGACGTTTTTACTAGATCCGTCCTGGATCAATACCGACACAACCACCTGTTTTCAACCAACATTCTACTAATATTATGAACACGTAAGTAAGTAATGTATGTATGTAAAGTAATGTATGGATGTTAGTTACTCTCTCACGTAAAAACTACTGAATGGATTTCAATGAAACTGTTACAATATATCAGATAAAAAATAGGCTAATAGTTTGTGTGAATTGTCTAAAATATCAAGTAGGAAAAATCTACCACCTGTGAGGTATTCTGGCTTGCGCCCATAAAACCGCAAGAACACAAATGAAATGAAAATGTTTATCTTAAATAGTCCTACGAAACTATGTACGAAATATATGTATGTATATAACTACGTACGAAATGCTGCCACAAAGACACACATATAAGATGTCGGCATAAGACATAGATGTAAAATTTTATGTTTGAGCTAAATATAGCATAAATACATTAACAATTTCTAATTCAAATTTGGCAGTAATAAATTAATTGATCCGTAAATTAAAATAGATACTTTAGTTGCTGTTACCACATACTAAATATAACATGTGTATTTATATGTAATATTTTTCCACGAAATATCAATATCGTATCCGCTGGAGTGCGAACCTATTTGTATCTTCGATTTGAATTATATCAATGTAAATATTTATTTTAGTATTCGTCCTATAAGAATTGACATGTTTGCAAAATAATATTGAAGAAAAAGTTGGTCTAAATTGTATGTATATTTTATCTAATACCAGCTCCCATAGTTTTTATTACCATTTATTGAGATTCAGGTTTCCTTACTCGCCTTTACCTACATTGCTTCACTAACGCATATATTTGAGATAAACTACTTAACAGCGAATACGAGCGGTGACAATAATTAAAGACACCTTACACTAGTAACCTTCGTGAAAATTGAGCTACTCAGATTAATCCAACTAATGGTAATTAACCGTAAATGGGTGAGATTAAATTATAATAATAATCGACCAAATTTAATGACATATTACATATCTTCAGCTTGCTTTGTATAGCATAAATAGCCACGATCTATAAGGCACGACTCTAGTGCCATCAGCGGAGTACAATGACTGTTTTCATAATTTATAAAAAAATCTCGCACACTCCAATGGACATGGGGTAGGCACCGCATCGCGTCCTTTACGCATCATTTCCCTTTATAGGAATCACCTGTGCCACCATTTGAGCATTAAGTATTGTCATGAATAATTATATTCTATATACAATACAAAGGGAACGTTCATCTGCAATTGCTCATAGGGTAAATAGGATAAGAATAAATAAGAATGAATATTTAAGTTAAAACGACAAAAGATAATGTACAGGAACTCTCACATTTATATTATTTTTATACCTTTATTATATGGTGACATTCGCATAAAATCGCCAACAATATTGTTATCAGTTCGTATCGTGGGAATTAAAGCATTAGATAATAAAAATGAACCTTTTGTTATAATTATGAGAAAGTTTGATCAACGGTGGTGATACGCAGATTTGTCGTATTTATGATTAGCTAAATTCGACATGATTTGAATTGATATTAATATGAAAAGCGCGTTATGTAATACGAAAGTGTCAAAAATAGTGCAAATTCACAAAACATTACGATTTGAAATATCAAGGAATGACGTGATATTTTTATGTAATATATTTTAGGTTAGAACATTTCGTTGAAACTTTTACCTACGCACAAACATACATACAACGTTCGATATACTGAACATCTCTTTATACCGTTGAAATCAACATCAAAGTTCACAATAAGCTGCATATATAAGTATAAATTAATTAACTTAATCGTTGCAGTAACACATTACAATATTACCCTCATGAATTTTCTCTATAATATATTACCGCGGTACTATTTAGATCTCATTAATACTACACGTAAAACCCTCTATGCGTGATAATAAAATTAACAAGCGTAAGTCGTAAATACCTAGTGCATGCCATAATTCTGCCATTAAGAAATAACAAAAAATACTGCAGTTTTTTGCACCACACATAATGATACCAATACAATTAGAACTTTACATCATTACTTTTACAGCTTGTCTTTAATAAAAGCCACAATTATCCCCAATAAGCTATTTACTAAGGGGACGAACGAAAAAGGCTTCATAAACAATGTAAAAAGATAACTTGGCTGGTTTGCCTGAGAAATATTAATGTCGCCTTAAAAAAAGATGGCGCGGGAACGTGTTCTATTTTTAAAGCAGTGTCAATTTTGTTTTTTTTAAACCAGGTTGCATCCGTTTGGCCATCCCGTGTGGTCAGCATAAAGTCTAGAATTTTATAGCGATTAAATCTATTGTTGTCCGTAGCAATGACAGCTAATTTAGTATATTGTTGTTCGAGATACCATTGATATACTGGTTATTTTTTATTAAATAGAATATTATTATTGACATAATAAACTTTACCGAGACCCTATTCATTACGTTCCTTGATTTCTTTTAGTCTATCTCCACGTTTATGGTTTCGTGTAATGGGTCATAAAAGAATTTATATTAAAACTGAATTAAGGGCTCTCATTGTTTTTAATTGAAAAATTTACCACGGTCGAGCGTGATTACTGTAATTATAGACTATGTGTTTGACGTTCCATCAAAAGGTTTATAGGATTAAAATATTTTTTGACTTAATATGTGGTGTCTACCGAACTCTTGGTTTACAAAACTTGTGTTTTAAAACGTTTTCTTTATAAAAAAGTAGGAAAATTGAAATTTTCTTTGTTTCCCTCACCACTTGGAAGGAATTGAAATTACAAAGCCCGAGGGCGACAGACACATAGACGTAGTTAATGGCCGTTTCAAAATATCACGTCCATATTGTATTAAACGAGTTTATGGGCCTAAAGCAATTGGAGACTTATGCTGTTAAACGCCGACCAATCTTCGATGAAAGATCTGATATGCAGTCTCAAGTAACTTTTAAGTTGCATCCGTTCTGGTTACAATTATAATGGATAATAAATAAATACGATACCGAAATTCATTAAAATTTTCTTTTTACTTTAATTTGCGAACGTCCATAGAGCCATAACATAAAAGATCATTACTCGTTTCCGATGCTATCACAGACAATAAGTTTATTTTATTCTGTGCTCGTCGCGTCGCTGAGTGAGGGATCGCGTAGTAACGAGTACATAAATAAAACATTGCTTTTTGTTTCAATACGTCATAGTCAAAGTTCAAACCCTATTTAATACCGCGTTTTCTTCTTCCTACCCTTTATTTACTATCTAAAAGCCGCTACTTAAACACAACACTGAGAATAATTCAGTTAGATAACATTATGGGAATCTGTATAATATGGCAAGCTAATTCAAATATTTAAAGTATAATATATCATTAAAAAACGTGCATTTATACGTAACCTGTTAATACTATAACAGCGAAGTTAACAATATGTTCAAGAAGCGTAACCATTTCTTGTGGGAGGTTAAATTATCTATGATGATAAGTTTCAAAGTCACGGCCATTTTAATTATAAACTCTTTTATATTCGCGACATGTTTTTCTTTTCACGAACTGGCAACACACGATCGCTTCTGCGAATCATTTACCCATATATTTTGTAAGGCAATAACAAGTTTTTTAATAAAAATACAGTAGTGTATAAATTTAGACAAAGGACGTAATAGAAGGGTTTTAGTAATGAAATGAGAGATAATTTTGTCTTTTATTAACGGGTATCACATATGAAAATAATAATGATTAATAATTAAAAAGTAACATTTACTCAAACAAGTTTAACAAAAATTCTAAATACAATTATGCCATGCATGGAGTAGACTTGATCTTTTCTCATCGAAGTTTTTCTATAATTTCAATAGAAATATACATATAATATTTGGAATATAAGAGAATACTGTACAAATTTCACGTTTCGTCGCAAGAATCCATTCTATGTAAATGAACTCTGTGCCCCATACTCTCTTTGTCATTAATTGCTACCATAGAGTTACGGCACTACAATTAGATTCTATGCTCTGACGGATAGCTGTCGATAGATATAATCAATTTCTCACACATAACAAGTGTGCATTGTTTGGTTTATGAGAAAACAGATAATAATTTTACAAATTACATGGTATACTGGCAACGTTGTACGTATTTATATTTAAAGGTTTTCTTAAATGATTTTATAAAATAATAGACTTTCGAATCATGTGACATCAAAATTTGAAACTTTGCGGATGCGCGCTCCTTCGAACTATCAAATATAACATTTAAACTATAGTTATTTTTGATTATCCATATTTCTTCAGTGATAGCTATCAAGTGATGGAAATTATAAAAAAGGATTAAAAAAGGTTATTTGAAACCGTGCTTTATTCCCCCTGCCGCGTATATAGAGATTTGAAAACAATGGATATATCAACAAGGTAAAGACAAGGACACTTACCTCAATTTCTAGGTAATATGGATAAATTAAATAAACACGACTTGATGTATTTGTTAAGGCAAGAGTAGATAAATATTTGCTGTGTTACATGTACTGGCCGGATTGTATGTTTTTTAAAGCCCCGCTTTATTTGCCAAGCTTAAAGTTTCATGTTGCTTCAGCAAATTTAGCGACATTAACCATATATGCTTATATGAATTGTCGTTATATAATGAGTATCTTATTAAGTAGTTATCCCCTATAGTCCCCTATAGCTTTTGTAATTTTTAAAGAGCCAGGTAATTAAGGTAACCAAAGCGCCGATACTGCTGTATTACAGAAGACATCAGAGATTAAGTATTCAATAATATTTATATAATAGATAATTAATTAAATATATTACTTTTATATAACATTTAAAAAATATATTAATTTATACAAAAATAAATTTTATTACATGTTTAGATTTTATAATAAATCATACTTTAATATGTAAAATAAAATCCGATACAGGATATTGAAAATATACTCATTATAATGTTTTTCTTAACTGTAATAGTTTATATCGATTTCTGTTAAATACTGATTTGCAGCGATGGGACTTATTGTATGTTAGTCTTGAACTACCTTAAATACATCCCTGACACAGATGTGATTCATTATATCCCACACATGCTACCAAAAATGGCTTTGTTTGTCAACCTTAATTTAAATCCTACCTTACATCCTTGTCATAAAGCTCATATTTCTTTATATATAAGATTTATAATGAAGCAAAAAAAAACCAAAGAGATCCTTATTACAATGTGATACAGTTCATTTTTTAATGTACAAAGACGACAATTTGACTACCCACGTAACACCTACATGATATGAGAAAAAGATATTAATAAGTATTTAATAAGTTAAGCAATAACACGTCAAGTTACCGTTAAAAGGAATGAACTCTGAAGATGTTTTTCTATGATTCATTTTCGGAAAATATTATCCTAGTTCACGCCTATCACAAACATTTTTCATGCTTTAGTTCCAAAACTCACGCGAACAAGTACTTAGTCGATTATTTAAGAGAAACAGATTTCTTGTTTAAAGAAATTCGTTACGCGTGTGTGTTTCTAAGCATTCAACTTTTTCAACTTTTGATTAATTAAAAATCAAACGTAATGGAAATAAAGTTATAGGTCTAGTAAACACTGGCTGTGGTTTAGTGTATAAGGTGCATTTTACCTTCAGTTATGACAGACCAATGCAACTAAAGTCGTCAAGGTTGCGAAACCAAAACTTTGTTATTACATGTATCTACGTTTCAATTTATTCACATTGGTTTATGGATTCAATCATTTGTAGAAGTAATATAGAACTAAATGTTGCGTCGATTACGCCTGTATATCGTTACTTACAAGTCTATACACATTCATTCCAGGAAATTGAGAAATTAAGCACTAAATAAAGGAGTTAGGTTCGCTTGTTCTATGGGCGGAATATGCCCTTTAAAAAACTAAAGGTGAAGAAAAACGTCACCAGGTTCATAAAAGCTTTTGATGTGGACTGTGGAAGATTTTAAGCCTTCAAGAAATGGAGAGCATTTTTAGTAATATTGGCTTAAGAGCCATTATTGAAATAAAAATAAAAAAGTACCACTGCTAGCAGTGGTATGTATGACATTGGGGATTAACCCAAATAACTCATCAGAATACACTTAATAATAAACTGTTGAACATGTATGCTACGGTTGTCTTACTGTAAGTACACACGTCTTGCATTTTTGGTTGATTTCGAACATTTGTATTATACGTACGTGTGTACCCCACACTTTGACTATTCATTTGTTCACAGCTTATATACATACAGTTCATATAGAAGAAAACATATACCTACAGAGTGCAGAGGGAAGTTAGGCTCTACATTGCCTTACTCATCTTTCCCTATGATACAAGACTTAATAATAGCCTTCATTTATAAGACCGACATTGACTGACGGAGATTATAATCAGGCGCAGCATTAAAATATTTGTGGTCACTTTCTATGGGGATTAAGCTTTTATGCTATGTTATAAAAAGATAAGTGTTACAAACACTTATTTTTCTTAAGACCTTATTGAAAATAATAGTCTAAGAACTACAAGATATTTTTATTTTTAAAGTCAGATAGTTAATTTAATTCACAAGACTTTTGAGTCTCTAGGATACTTTTAAATTGGCTGAGTTAGATTAAAGTAAAATGGGATTTTTTATTCTTACGTTCTTCTTAAATGGGGTTTACTTTAAGCATAAATATTTCTATATACCTTTTTCAGAATTTTTTAATGCTATAACAGTTGAATTGATACTTAATTTGAAATGTTAAAAAACATATTTAATCTTAACGGAGCGTACGGCAATTAGAAATTGTTCAATTTAGTTTAATCATACGGATATCGAGCTGTCGAAGGATATGTCTGACTAGATGCACGGTAAAAAATCACGCCAATGACCCATCACCGTTATGCGATGTCGTAAAAAATTCCAAACAAAAAGCACCAGTGCGACAAACTTTAATATTCACTTTTAATCAGAAGGATTACAGCCACATATTCATTTATTTTCATAACCTTGTGTTAAGTATATATAATTTAATTTTGATCTACTTTCCTACAAACCCGCCGTATACAATTTGATAATTTTCTATTATCTTTATTGTAAAATGTTAAAACCACAATAGTATATTAAATATAACATGTTATAGACAAACTGGCACGTATACTTATTATTTTCTTCTTTCGAAGTGTTTATTATATACAAAACAAAGAGTGTAAATAAAATTTTCCATTGCTACTGTTCGGTTTCCTGCTAGGATCGTTATGATAATTGCAGTAGGATTGGTCACAGACTATTCTATGTCAGTGGGTCTATCTACAAAATCAGAGCATGTAATTTTATTAGGTTCTGCTTAAATTGCTAGCGTAAAAACATTTGGTAACGGTTTTGATTCGAAAGGGCTATAAAAACAAAATTTTGAACTATATTCGCCAATCAACTCATCTAAGATTTCACTGGCGACAATGCAGATTGAAATGAGATCGTGACATCAGTGTACCACTTCTTTCTTTTTGCAAAACCGCCCTTCCTTTTTATTTATTATTATTATTATATTATTTCAGGTTGCCTGGAAGAGATCGCTATTTAGCGATAAGGCGCCTTTTATTTATATACTACTTTTTAAGTTGTTATATTGTTATTTCTCTCCCTTAATATGTAGTTTATTATTAGTAAATATAAAGTAATAAATAAATAATACTATATAGACTAGTTAAGAGATGGCATAAGAAATTTGAAATTGCAAATTGAATAAGTTTTCATTAAATTAAGGTTAAATGCGTAGCCTTAATTTAAAGAAAACTTATTTAACTTTCAAAAGCTCAATTCTAATTCGCTGTCTCTGTAAGTTTTCTCAAATGTTAAAACTTTTGAGACGGCAAAAGCTTTAATTACAAAGAGGTAAAATATAAATAAGACTTACCTTTCGCGACGGCCATATGGATTAAACTTAAACAGATAATTAGTTTGAGGATCGCCATTTTGTGTTGTTCTGGATAACCTGCAAATTCGAGTAGTATATATTAGATGTTAATAATGCAGGTCACATGTTCTGAAGGATAAGTTAGAAAATAAAATAAATATTACGGTTAAATGAATTTTATTTATGTATCGAATTAATTTATAATCATTAAACGTTAAAAACTTTCAAATTTATTGAAAAACGTTTGACATGTACTAATGTGGCACGGACCCCAATGACAATCATTTCTCGGATGAACATTATAATTCGCCTCCCCAACATGAATCATACCGCTTTTTCTGACGTATAATTTTTTCAGAAAATGAACTAAAAACAATAATGCTTATCCTGGAGATATTTAACATTTTACGAATTTTATTGACCATTGGCCATTTTAGAAATTAAACGAACTGAAAATTCTGAGCATTCATTACAAATGACTGGATTATTAACTAACACACTGTTTTGAATAATTGACAAATTTCACAAGGCTAGACAAGGTAAAAACATCAGTGGCAAATGTTTGCAAATTTTAATGTTTTAAATAGGGTTAACAGTTATCTTGTTGCATACATGTGAAGGAAATGCGACAATAATTACACCTATAGCTCATCATTCCCTAGTCAGTATACAAATATTCATTACAAATAATCTAACATTATCATTAATCATTTTTTGAACATTTACAACATGCCGTTTTTTTACTACGCCATCACTCAGTTAATGACCGCTTACAAATAATTTGGCCATGTCAATCTTAGTCAAATTAGCCAATTCATTTTAACCTTTGCATTACGAAGTCATAAAGCATATAGCAAAAATTAAAAAAAAAGAAAAAAAAAAAAAAAAGAGGGGGGGGGGGGGGGGGGGGGGGGGGGGGTTTTTTTTTTTTTGGGGGGGGGGGGGGGGGGGGGGGGGGGGGGGGGCCGGCCGTTGGCGGGGGGGGGCGCCCGCGTCACAAAAAAAATTTTGGTTTGGGTTCGCGCCGCCTTTGAAGGCGCCCTCATGTTTCATTGGTTATTGGGAAAGGGGGTGATGAATCGTGCGAAATTGGCCGATAACTGTAATATTATTAGTAAGTTTTTTTTTTTTTATCCGGAAAATTGGGGGGGTTTTGAAATAGGGGGGTGGAAACGTAATAAATTAAGGGCCGGCTTAGTGACTTGGTGAAATGACAAAAATTAACGCTATATTGTTTATGTAAATTCTAATTTTTTAATTAACCGATCTACAATGTACACGGACATGATTTTAATTAAATGCAAGGATCTGTGGATTGTATACCCTAGGTGTCCAGAGGCTGGGGAAAACAACCTCTACAAGCTCTTACATACCAGTGAGAGTACCAGTCAGTATAAAAGCGAAAGGCCGAAAATTATTTGTAAAATTTTAAACAATATAGGTTTAGGTATCTGTCTTTATTGACTCATTTTCATTATATATAAGTTAGAATTTTTTTCATCAAGTCAAATATAGGGACTATTATGTATGTTTTTTCATGTATTTTCGCATTGTCCTTCACATTGTAAGACAAAAAAAAAAAAAAAAAAAAAAAAAATTTTTTTTTTGGAAATAAAGGGGGAAAAAAAAAAAAAAAAAAAAAAAAAAAAAAAAAAAAAATTTTTTTTTTTAAAAAAAAAAATTTTAAAAAACCCCAAAAGGGGGGATTTTGGGGGGGGGTTATCCCCCCGGGCAACAAATTTTTAAAAGGAAAGGGAAAAAAAAAAAATTAAAAAAAATTTTTTCCCCGCCCCTTTTTTTAAAAAATAAAAAAAAAAAACAAAAATTGTATGTTTTTTATGTATTTTTATTTCAATTTGGCAAACCAATTACGTATTTATTTGTTCCACTGATCGATTTCAATTTAGTCACTTATCAAGAAATATCAAGAAAATATTTTTTAATTTAATAAAACGATAATATTATATAATTAACGTCGTAATTAATTGTACTTAGTAAAGAAAGCAATAAAATTCTAGTAATTAAATTAGACAGCTCTATAAATATTTTACCTTTGAGTGAAGATTCCGACATACCTACTCAGCAGAAATGTTGCCATACAAAATGCATTTTAGAAAATACTATGTATTTTATAAATCTTAACTATTTTTGTCACATATTAAACTCAAAAGTAACTTCTGACGTTTGCCGTCACCTGAGGATATATTAAAAGTAAACTTAAATGAACTTTTTCCATCTTTGTTTTACATTTTTGTATGGCATAGGGGAAACGAGCTAACGAGTCACTCACAACAAAGTATTAACCGCCGTCTTTTTATAAAAAAATATATGCCGTGACCGTCTTCTGCCTTTAAGTATGTCATTTTTAAATATGTTAAAACTTATATTGACTTATATAAACATATATTATGTAATTAATAGTTAAATATAACGCTTCAAATTTAGTATGTTTTAGGCACAATAAAGCGATGCGTCTGTATTTAAGCAAACGATATTTACAAAACTTTAAACTTGGGTAATTGTCACTGTACGCACCAAGAAAATTTAAGACTTATTTATTTCTATATAATAAAGTTATACTAAATAAACAAAAAAAAATATATTATTGAATAACAATAACCTTTAACATGCTTTAATTTGTAATTATGTTAATTGTAGTTTTTGATTTAGCTTCAATTTTTTATTTATTCCTTTAATCTAAATATTTGTGTAAGTAAATCGAAAAAAACTGAAATTCGAATAAAAAAGGATACAGCAACAAATTCAGGCTTTTTCTTTCAAGGCTTTGCATTTTTAACTTATGTCGTCATTCAAACTACCAGACGTAACATTGCCATAACAAAATAAATTATCCATTCAAATCCTTGAACTAAAACCATTTCTTTGTTTCATTTAAAATACAGATAAAGAATACTTACAAAAATCATAAACAATATCCTTATTGACAGCTGATCAAATATGGCCGCACTATATCGAACAGTGCGCACAATCGCTGCGCGCGCACTCCACGGCCTTACTGGCTACTGACTACTGACTAACTTTACCTACGCCTTGTGTGCGTGATTCGTTAGGATCTCTTCACATTGGTTTCAATAGTAGAATGGAACGTTATATAATTTAA
This sequence comes from Pontia daplidice, assembly GCA_963693355.1. Taxonomy (NCBI): domain Eukaryota; kingdom Metazoa; phylum Arthropoda; class Insecta; order Lepidoptera; family Pieridae; genus Pontia; species Pontia daplidice. The sequence goes on along the minus strand of CAVNZL010000007.1, from coordinate 3,210,080 downwards.
TTTGAAAGAATTCTCCTGTGGCTCTGTTTTACCTAAGACATTAAAAATAGTCAAGCGTTATAAACCTTACGTTAATCCTTTCGACAGATTCTATTTCTATGTCCCTGTCACAAAGGTCGTCTCGATAGTTTTTTTTTTATATTTCAGGCTTTATGTTTGAAGTTTTGCATGAGAATTTTGTATAAATCGTTCAATAAAACAAAGGCCTCCGCAGGCGCTCTCAGGCTAATTTGCTATTCGAACATTAACAGGAAAAGTGGTTGCCAAACCTATGTACTGTTCGTTTCCTATTTAGAAGAGTGGTTATTATTTTTTGTATGTTAAAGTCAACGGGTTTTAAATACCCAAATAAAGTTGTATTGTATTTGATTGCACAAGTTAGTTTTAAAGTAGATTTAGTGCTTTTGAGGATACAGTCTTTAGTTGTTTTGTTATTTTGATTTTTTTCCATCATCTTGCTATATTTCTATATTACCTTGGAAATTAAAACGAAACAACTAAATTTAATATCTATTTGCAGTGGGTGTGATCTGATTTACTATTTTCCGATAAATTACCCCCATTTCATTATTAATGAATACATTTACTGTATAGTGTTCATTCCATTCTATTTTAAGTTTATCAATTTAACAAAGTCACCATTGTGAACAAAACCTTATTCATCAGAAGCTCATTGCGAGAGAACCTGTGAAGGCTGCATTGATCTGACTCGCAACGAAAACACCATAAATGCAAGTGCAATGCATTATAAAACCAACCTTTAGTAATTGGTGGAAGGACTATTTTTGCTTGTACTACAATGAATTACTCAATGTATACTATGTTGGGACAAATCTTTAACTTTTTAACCAAAACTGCTATATTTAGCCCCATGCCGAAAGAAGGGGTCATGGGTTCCATTCTAGATTGTCGATTACTTATTTTATATTCTATTAACCACTTATACATTTTATAGGCTTTGTGTGCGTCATATTATATATTGATTGACTATTATATTATACTCAGACAAAAAGTGTTTCCCATAATATTTTAATTACTAATTTGAGTTTATAGTACGATATTTTAATACGTATCATTTTTAACACATGATTTTAGCTACTGGGTAGAGGAATTACTTAAATCAATTTAATATATAACACGAAATGTTTTATATTGTAAAGCATAATTTATACGTTAAAATCTGCCTGTTCAAACCCACGCCTTCGAACTCTATAGGCAGTAGGCATGTTCAATCTGTGGTCATGACGTCATTGTAGCTAATGGTTTTGCAAGTTTGTATTAAAGAGGCTACGGCAAATACGACATAAATATTCAAATATTATTAGTTCCGGTCACACTTGCACCTCAACTTTGTTAGTATACCCTAATATTGGTTGCGATTCTGATGTACACACTCTAAACTAAAAATCTCTAAATTTAGCTTTAGACCTGTCAAACAGTTTTAGAGAGCGTAACCCTATTCATTTAAGTCATCAACGGGTGCAATTTTTTTTGATATTCTGATTTTGTCTGAAATCTTACCGCTTACGATCCAAGGTTCTGTCTTTGTGTCGATTTAATATGAATGTGTGATCGTGTCAGGCGTACCTACTATCAAAACGCGGAGGAAGCTCATTATAATTGTTTTGAATGTTCACATCCCGGATATCATTTCTTTTATTTCTCCCTTCCCGTAATTCACCCTACATGAAAGGGATATACAGCCAGAAAAAAAAGTGCAAAATTTCACATTTCGTATTTTGTAAGAGGAACTATTCCTGCGTAACTATAGTGCACGCAATGTAAGATAAGAAATACTACATTATCTATGCTTTTTGCAAAGTTTTTAAGTGTTTTTACTGCTGCTATTTATTATTGCCGCTTGCATTATGGTTTAGTATTGTTTGTGTTAATTCGTTACAAACGTACAGAAATACAGAGCTTTCCATAATATTAATCATTAGCATTGTCTAGGATATCCATTAGAAGTTAGATTCGCAAAAACTTGGAGCTGTAAAGTCAAACATTTCTGCCTGGAGTCACATTTATTTATTGCGACTAAAAGAGGGAATATAAATAAAATATGTTGTAAACCTTGTTGAAACTTGTTGATTAACAGGTGTTTGTATAGTATGAAAGGCTTTCGACGTAAGGAAATTACTGTATACGTATTGTAAGTTACCATTCCAATGCATATTTTTAAATTCCAATATTAACGAGCGGACCTGCAGGAATATTCGCAAACACAATGTACTTAGATATTCTATCGTTGACTTATCACATTGATAAAGCCGTATCTAGGGCTGTCAACGACAAGTCATCAAAATAAAGGCTGTTACGCAAATTGAGGATCCAAATGAATTGCTTTGTAGCTATTCTAAGCCTATTGGCGTTCTTGAACATTCTAAATAAGTAAGTCTTAAAGCTTATGCATACGAGTATAAAACCACAACAAAGTAGTAAGTATGTCACAATATACTTGGTTATCCATTTTATCGTTTGAAAAATATACTATACGTATTTGGTAAGTAAGGAAAATATTCTTTACTCTTTAGTCTTCATCGATCGGTAATATGTTTGCGGTCCTGAGCGGGTCTAAAGTAGCTTTTTCCCCTCAAGAGGCTAAACTTTTTTGTTATGCCTTACCAGCTATGCTTTTGAACGATACGAACCTATAACCACGTTAAAAGAGTTTGCTCATAAAAATTAAATTAAAATGGAAACTTCCGCAGGAGGAAAACTTCAAATTGTACGTATAATTTTATTGATTCCTTTCTATATAACTTGACTAAACGTCCCGATATATAAGCTACTTCCGTGTATATATATGGGGACATATAGGTACATTTACTTTTTAATACATAATATTTTTCTCATTTTACTAATTCTCTCGTTATTCTATAGTGAAAGCCCTTGCCTAACTTGTCTATCGGTCAACGATACTGTGATTTATTATTATGAGAGTTCGCTTCGACGCGTTCTGATAGAGTGACAATAATGTTGTATCTCTTGTATTTCATATTGCCCACCAACGAGTCAGTATGGCCGTTTCAAGGATTGTAGTGACCAAAATTACATTTACTTCGGTTTATTATAGAACCACATTGAAGGATATGAATAAATCGCTTAAATACATACAATTAATAGCCCATAAAAAGCTACAATTTTAGTTAGAAAATAAATTTAATTGTCGCTTTTTAAATCTTATGTTTATAACATGTACGTTTATCTGATTCCAGAAAGCAAGATGAATACAAGGTACTAATTATTCTATTTAGTTTTTAAGCTTAACGTCAATGTTTCTTTTTAATGTAGTCATTAATTAATCTCTTAACGTTTGACTCCAGACTTCCGATGCTTAAAAAATTCGAGGTGAATGACCTAAACAGGTTTTAGGACTTCGATACATTTTGTAACTGCAACAGTGTATAATAACTATTATTTTCATAAAATAGTAGGTCATTGCAAAAACATATGAATGTAATTTAAGTGAATTGCTAACAATTTATGACTAATGCGGATCGCAGTCATAATTGTTATAAAACATCATTTCGTAATGTAAGTACATGTTGGTTTTGGGGTCCACAACTCCCTCTAGAGACACCCATGGGATTTTGAAATATTTGAGTTATAGTCTGGCGCTGGTTGCGGCATTTTGTATGTTCTTTTTGCTTTTTATAGTTTTCACGTTTTCCTTATTTTTCCTATATTCGTTTCGTTTATCTTAAAATATTATGTACTATACTACTGTAATAACTGATTTTAAAGAATTGCTCGATTAATTTCATATTATGTATAATTAATAAAATCAGGGTTTACTTTGCAGAAGTCCATACTCCAAAACCCTAATAGACCAATCTACAAGCAATACTTTTTCGTTGAGCACTGCTTGCAGATTGTAGGATTTTGCTTATATTATGTGTCATCAAAATTAGCACCAGGTGATATTAAATGGGTACTTCTCTTACAACGCCTTACATAAAAATTAAGCATAACGCAATAGTTTTGCTCAAATTTATTCTAAGGAGTTCAATTTGTGGAAGGTGGGCTCCTATATAAAGGAAGAGTTTGCAACGAGTTTCTCTGCCCAGCTGACCTGAAGGTCCCAGAACCTCTTGGGCAGAAACACAGCCCAGTTTGGGCAATGAGGTGAGGGAACGTATAAGGTATAATACTGTCAGACTCGGAAATCCAATTAGGCCGTTGCGGGTACGGCATCCGACTAAAGAAATCTATCTCACAGCGGTTGGCAAGGAGCACGAAGGGCACCAGTGGCTGAAGCGTTCATAGTCAGTTTGAATACAAGTAGTAATATTATTTAGAAGAATTTTAAATCTGAGTGTAGCCAAACTAATACGAGCAAGGATGAACTATTACTATGACTGTATATCAGAATCCCATATAAGTATGTATAATATACCGCTAGCCTCACCTCTGTATCTTACTCTATGAATGAGATCCTTACAAAAGTTGTAAAAGCATCCTTTTATCTTTATTACCTTTAGAAAGCACGTCTTGATATCCTTATAAAACTAAAACACACCTTTTAAAGAGAATTACACTTTAACAAGGTTATATAATAATAGGTCTTTCAAAGTATCCATTATGAGGAAAAATGTTGAAATGTAATGAAAATACAACGCTAATCAATAACAAAAGACTGATTGTATTAGAATGCCATATTAAAAAAAAAAATAATTATTTGAATTTAGAATTCATAGCCAATCAAAAGTTTTTTAGTTTGAAAAAGTCTGTACTGCAATACGGGAATTTCATAGGTAAAGACCTAATATAAGGTTTTGTATACATTAGAGGTATAATAAGGTTGACAGATCTGTATTTCAATTCTAATCACGAGTGGTAATTTCGTCATGAGGTTTGTGAAATATATATTTTATAGATAAAGTAATTAGACAGCACTTGGATATAGAGAGTTTGACGTTCGTAGAACACGTTTAACTATTTAAAATAATTTAACTAGAAAGAGTGCAACATCTAAGTCCAAAAGTTTCAGCCGAAACATGTCAAAGTAGCATTTAATGAAAGTTATTTTATTTCAGACTTGGTAACAATTTATTGCACACAATTATAAATAAAGCCTCTATATTTTCTATTTTCATTCAAATGTTATATTGTTACATTAAACTTCTATATTATTTATACAATAGAAGCATTAAAATGTAATTAGTGATATCTACGCTACGGCTTTTAAAGGAACATCATCAAAGTAACGTCGCTGGAAGAAGGGTCTTTGAAGTGCGAATGTCTATCTTATTTTCAATGAATTATAAAGTGTTTAAATTGAATTTGAAGTGAAGCGAAAAAAATTGTCTTTTTTACTAATGTAGCAGGCATTAAGGTAGCGCAAATTCGGTTTCAGCGTTTATATTTTTATATATATATATATATATATATATATATATATATATACATATATATATATATATATATTCTATATGTACACACATGTCAAATGTAAAAAAACTTTATAAAAAACATTCGAATATTTATATAAAATCCGAAGTAACTTTTTCCCCAATTGATATTAGTACCTATTGCCACTACCTATTTTCTTCTTGTAACATTTTTCTCCTACAATTATGACATAAACTTCACCTGAAAATATTAAAACAAACTTATTGGTATATAAGGAATAAGATCGGCGAATAAGCCCCCAAGAAAGTAATTTCAAACTTCGTAGAACTTCGCCTTGGTCTATTTTAGATATTAGTTCATACAATGTAAAATATGCGATATTTCTTTGGAATAGAGTTGAGTTTTACGTGGCGTATCATGATTAGGTTTGTTTAGATATCATGGGTCAAGTACGAAAGTGACGCAATCGCAGGATGTGTAGTGTTGTACCCAGAGTAACGTTAAAAACTAAGACCAGTGAAATATAGTACAAAACCGAAAAATTCCAGTCTCAATATCAATGAAACAACTAAATGACATAAGCTATAATAGGCCTCGTCTTTTTGACTTATTATTGTTCTCTAAGTAATGAAGTTCGGTCTAGATGTTTGCCTTATTCGAGCTCAAAAATAGATAGTTAACAGTTTTACATACATTCATATATATCTTAAACTAAACATTAATAGACTCAGGCGTTACCTTGCGGAAGTCCATAGTACTCCCAACAGACCAATATACAAGCAATAAGAAGTACGCCTCACTTATTAAAGTTTTTTGTCACTTATATAAGTGACCGAAAGCCATATGTTGCCTACAATGGGTGTAAATCGGAGCCATGTTTCATCAGATTGGGCATGATTAAGGGCAGCAATTTGGGGCCATTGGAGTTTATAATAATGATAAAAAATTTGCTTGAGGTGGTCAAGTGCGGTCAATGTTATATTATTCGCAGATGACCTTAAGTTGCTGTTCGAGTTTAAGAATGAGTCGGACTGCAGAAGGCTACAGGAGGATATAAATACTGTAGTAAAATGGCGCAATGATAATAAACTGCATTTCAATGTATCCAAATGCTCTGTGATGTCATTTACTAGGTCTCAAACCATAGTCAACTTCCAATATAGCATAGAAGGTGAGCCACTATAGAGGGGGATAAAGGTTAAGAATTTAGGGTTAAATTTTACAAAGGAGCTTACGTTTCGTGAAACATATCATAAACATATGTTAGAAAGCGTACAGGAACTTAGGTTTTGTATTGAGGCAGTCTCAGAGGTTCACAAACTGATTCAAGAGTACTATATGATGCACTTGTTAGAAGCCAAGAGCATAATGCTCTTATATGGGCACCTCATGAAATCAAATATATGGTTATGCTAGAGCCAGTTCAGAACAAATTCATGAGGCACTTGTATTTTAAGCTCTACGGTGTATATCCATTCTATCTACTGATGTACCCTACATGGTTTGTCCTCGGAATGGTGGGGTACAATGAGCTTAAAATACGTCCCGACTTTGCATCAATAGCGTATATTGCACATAACCCGGGAGTGCTGCGGTACCTGAAGCTTAGTGTGCCGGATAGGAATGTATGGTGGAGGCGCCGCCAGCAACTGCTTCATGTGTCCGCGGCGAGAAGTAACCTGCTTAAACGAGGTTCACGAAAGAGTGGACATCTCGTGTTCTTTGAGTGAACTCTCAAGAGTTCCTGTTATTAGTTTTAAGCAACTAACTTTAAATAGGGGGGGGGGGGGGGGGGGGGGGGGGGGGGGGGGGGGGGGGGGGGGGGGGGGGGGGGGGGGGGGGGGGGGGGGGGGGGGGGGGGGGGGGGGGGGGGGGGGGGGGGGGGGGGGGGGGGGGGGGGGGGGGGGGGGGGGGGGGGGGGGGGGGGGGGGGGGGGGGGGGGGGGGGGAGGGGGGGGGGGGGGGAGGGGGGGGAGGGGGGAGGGGGGGGGGGGGGGGGGGGGGGGGGGGGGGGGGGGGGGGGGGGGGGGGGGGGGGGGGGGGGGGGGGGGGGGGGGGGGGGGGGGGGGGGGGGGGGGGGGGGGGGGGGGGGGGGGGGGGGGGGGGGGGGGGGGGGGGGGGGGGGGGGGGGGGGGGGGGGGGGGGGGGGGGGGGGGGGGGGGGGGGGGGGGGGGGGGGGGGGGGGGGGGGGGGGGGGGGGGGGGGGGGGGGGGGGGGGGGGGGGGGGGGGGGGGGGGGGGGGGGGGGGGGGGGGGGGGGGGGGGGGGGGGGGGGGGGGGGGGGGGGGGGGGGGGGGGGGGGGGGGGGGGGGGGGGGGGGGGGGGGGGGGGGGGGGGGGGGGGGGGGGGGGGGGGGGGGGGGGGGGGGGGGGGGGGGGGGGGGGGGGGGGGGGGGGGGGGGGGGGGGGGGGGGGGGGGGGGGGGGGGGGGGGGGGGGGGGGGGGGGGGGGGGGGGGGGGGGGGGGGGGGGGGGGGGGGGGGGGGGGGGGGGGGGGGGGGGGGGGGGGGGGGGGGGGGGGGGGGGGGGGGGGGGGGGGGGGGGGGGGGGGGGGGGGGGGGGGGGGGGGGGGGGGGGGGGGGGGGGGGGGGGGGGGGGGGGGGGGGGGGGGGGGGGGGGGGGGGGGGGGGGGGGGGGGGGGGGGGGGGGGGGGGGGGGGGGGGGGGGGGGGGGGAGGGGGGGGGGGGGGGGGGGGGGGGGGGGGGGGGGGGGGGGGGGGGGGGGGGGGGGGGGGGGGGGGGGGGGGGGGGGGGGGGGGGGGGGGGGGGGGGGGGGGGGGGGGGGGGGGGGGGGGGGGGGGGGGGGGGGGGGGGGGGGGGGGGGGGGGGGGGGGGGGGGGGGGGGGGGGGGGGGGGGGGGGGGGGGGGGGGGGGGGGGGGGGGGGGGGGGGGGGGGGGGGGGGGGGGGGGGGGGGGGGGGGGGGGGGGGGGGGGGGGGGGGGGGGGGGGGGGGGGGGGGGGGGGGGGGGGGGGGGGGGGGGGGGGGGGGGGGGGGGGGGGGGGGGGGGGGGGGGGGGGGGGGGGGGGGGGGGGGGGGGGGGGGGGGGGGGGGGGGGGGGGGGGGGGGGGGGGGGGGGGGGGGGGGGGGGGGGGGGGGGGGGGGGGGGGGGGGGGGGGGGGGGGGGGGGGGGGGGGGGGGGGGGGGGGGGGGGGGGGGGGGGGGGGGGGGGGGGGGGGGGGGGGGGGGGGGGGGGGGGGGGGGGGGGGGGGGGGGGGGGGGGGGGGGGGGGGGGGGGGGGGGGGGGGGGGGGGGGGGGGGGGGGGGGGGGGGGGGGGGGGGGGGGGGGGGGGGGGGGGGGGGGGGGGGGGGGGGGGGGGGGGGGGGGGGGGGGGGGGGGGGGGGGGGGGGGGGGGGGGGGGGGGGGGGGGGGGGGGGGGGGGGGGGGGGGGGGGGGGGGGGGGGGGGGGGGGGGGGGGGGGGGGGGGGGGGGGGGGGGGGGGGGGGGGGGGGGGGGGGGGGGGGGGGGGGGGGGGGGGGGGGGGGGGGGGGGGGGGGGGGGGGGGGGGGGGGGGGGGGGGGGGGGGGGGGGGGGGGGGGGGGGGGGGGGGGGGGGGGGGGGGGGGGGGGGGGGGGGGGGGGGGGGGGGGGGGGGGGGGGGGGGGGGGGGGGGGGGGGGGGGGGGGGGGGGGGGGGGGGGGGGGGGGGGGGGGGGGGGGGGGGGGGGGGGGGGGGGGGGGGGGGGGGGGGGGGGGGGGGGGGGGGGGGGGGGGGGGGGGGGGGGGGGGGGGGGGGGGGGGGGGGGGGGGGGGGGGGGGGGGGGGGGGGGGGGGGGGGGGGGGGGGGGGGGGGGGGGGGGGGGGGGGGGGGGGGGGGGGGGGGGGGGGGGGGGGGGGGGGGGGGGGGGGGGGGGGGGGGGGGGGGGGGGGGGGGGGGGGGGGGGGGGGGGGGGGGGGGGGGGGGGGGGGGGGGGGGGGGGGGGGGGGGGGGGGGGGGGGGGGGGGGGGGGGGGGGGGGGGGGGGGGGGGGGGGGGGGGGGGGGGGGGGGGGGGGGGGGGGGGGGGGGGGGGGGGGGGGGGGGGGGGGGGGGGGGGGGGGGGGGGGGGGGGGGGGGGGGGGGGGGGGGGGGGGGGGGGGGGGGGGGGGGGGGGGGGGGGGGGGGGGGGGGGGGGGGGGGGGGGGGGGGGGGGGGGGGGGGGGGGGGGGGGGGGGGGGGGGGGGGGGGGGGGGGGGGGGGGGGGGGGGGGGGGGGGGGGGGGGGGGGGGGGGGGGGGGGGGGGGGGGGGGGGGGGGGGGGGGGGGGGGGGGGGGGGGGGGGGGGGGGGGGGGGGGGGGGGGGGGGGGGGGGGGGGGGGGGGGGGGGGGGGGGGGGGGGGGGGGGGGGGGGGGGGGGGGGGGGGGGGGGGGGGGGGGGGGGGGGGGGGGGGGGGGGGGGGGGGGGGGGGGGGGGGGGGGGGGGGGGGGGGGGGGGGGGGGGGGGGGGGGGGGGGGGGGGGGGGGGGGGGGGGGGGGGGGGGGGGGGGGGGGGGGGGGGGGGGGGGGGGGGGGGGGGGGGGGGGGGGGGGGGGGGGGGGGGGGGGGGGGGGGGGGGGGGGGGGGGGGGGGGGGGGGGGGGGGGGGGGGGGGGGGGGGGGGGGGGGGGGGGGGGGGGGGGGGGGGGGGGGGGGGGGGGGGGGGGGGGGGGGGGGGGGGGGGGGGGGGGGGGGGGGGGGGGGGGGGGGGGGGGGGGGGGGGGGGGGGGGGGGGGGGGGGGGGGGGGGGGGGGGGGGGGGGGGGGGGGGGGGGGGGGGGGGGGGGGGGGGGGGGGGGGGGGGGGGGGGGGGGGGGGGGGGGGGGGGGGGGGGGGGGGGGGGGGGGGGGGGGGGGGGGGGGGGGGGGGGGGGGGGGGGGGGGGGGGGGGGGGGGGGGGGGGGGGGGGGGGGGGGGGGGGGGGGGGGGGGGGGGGGGGGGGGGGGGGGGGGGGGGGGGGGGGGGGGGGGGGGGGGGGGGGGGGGGGGGGGGGGGGGGGGGGGGGGGGGGGGGGGGGGGGGGGGGGGGGGGGGGGGGGGGGGGGGGGGGGGGGGGGGGGGGGGGGGGGGGGGGGGGGGGGGGGGGGGGGGGGGGGGGGGGGGGGGGGGGGGGGGGGGGGGGGGGGGGGGGGGGGGGGGGGGGGGGGGGGGGGGGGGGGGGGGGGGGGGGGGGGGGGGGGGGGGGGGGGGGGGGGGGGGGGGGGGGGGGGGGGGGGGGGGGGGGGGGGGGGGGGGGGGGGGGGGGGGGGGGGGGGGGGGGGGGGGGGGGGGGGGGGGGGGGGGGGGGGGGGGGGGGGGGGGGGGGGGGGGGGGGGGGGGGGGGGGGGGGGGGGGGGGGGGGGGGGGGGGGGGGGGGGGGGGGGGGGGGGGGGGGGGGGGGGGGGGGGGGGGGGGGGGGGGGGGGGGGGGGGGGGGGGGGGGGGGGGGGGGGGGGGGGGGGGGGGGGGGGGGGGGGGGGGGGGGGGGGGGGGGGGGGGGGGGGGGGGGGGGGGGGGGGGGGGGGGGGGGGGGGGGGGGGGGGGGGGGGGGGGGGGGGGGGGGGGGGGGGGGGGGGGGGGGGGGGGGGGGGGGGGGGGGGGGGGGGGGGGGGGGGGGGGGGGGGGGGGGGGGGGGGGGGGGGGGGGGGGGGGGGGGGGGGGGGGGGGGGGGGGGGGGGGGGGGGGGGGGGGGGGGGGGGGGGGGGGGGGGGGGGGGGGGGGGGGGGGGGGGGGGGGGGGGGGGGGGGGGGGGGGGGGGGGGGGGGGGGGGGGGGGGGGGGGGGGGGGGGGGGGGGGGGGGGGGGGGGGGGGGGGGGGGGGGGGGGGGGGGGGGGGGGGGGGGGGGGGGGGGGGGGGGGGGGGGGGGGGGGGGGGGGGGGGGGGGGGGGGGGGGGGGGGGGGGGGGGGGGGGGGGGGGGGGGGGGGGGGGGGGGGGGGGGGGGGGGGGGGGGGGGGGGGGGGGGGGGGGGGGGGGGGGGGGGGGGGGGGGGGGGGGGGGGGGGGGGGGGGGGGGGGGGGGGGGGGGGGGGGGGGGGGGGGGGGGGGGGGGGGGGGGGGGGGGGGGGGGGGGGGGGGGGGGGGGGGGGGGGGGGGGGGGGGGGGGGGGGGGGGGGGGGGGGGGGGGGGGGGGGGGGGGGGGGGGGGGGGGGGGGGGGGGGGGGGGGGGGGGGGGGGGGGGGGGGGGGGGGGGGGGGGGGGGGGGGGGGGGGGGGGGGGGGGGGGGGGGGGGGGGGGGGGGGGGGGGGGGGGGGGGGGGGGGGGGGGGGGGGGGGGGGGGGGGGGGGGGGGGGGGGGGGGGGGGGGGGGGGGGGGGGGGGGGGGGGGGGGGGGGGGGGGGGGGGGGGGGGGGGGGGGGGGGGGGGGGGGGGGGGGGGGGGGGGGGGGGGGGGGGGGGGGGGGGGGGGGGGGGGGGGGGGGGGGGGGGGGGGGGGGGGGGGGGGGGGGGGGGGGGGGGGGGGGGGGGGGGGGGGGGGGGGGGGGGGGGGGGGGGGGGGGGGGGGGGGGGGGGGGGGGGGGGGGGGGGGGGGGGGGGGGGGGGGGGGGGGGGGGGGGGGGGGGGGGGGGGGGGGGGGGGGGGGGGGGGGGGGGGGGGGGGGGGGGGGGGGGGGGGGGGGGGGGGGGGGGGGGGGGGGGGGGGGGGGGGGGGGGGGGGGGGGGGGGGGGGGGGGGGGGGGGGGGGGGGGGGGGGGGGGGGGGGGGGGGGGGGGGGGGGGGGGGGGGGGGGGGGGGGGGGGGGGGGGGGGGGGGGGGGGGGGGGGGGGGGGGGGGGGGGGGGGGGGGGGGGGGGGGGGGGGGGGGGGGGGGGGGGGGGGGGGGGGGGGGGGGGGGGGGGGGGGGGGGGGGGGGGGGGGGGGGGGGGGGGGGGGGGGGGGGGGGGGGGGGGGGGGGGGGGGGGGGGGGGGGGGGGGGGGGGGGGGGGGGGGGGGGGGGGGGGGGGGGGGGGGGGGGGGGGGGGGGGGGGGGGGGGGGGGGGGGGGGGGGGGGGGGGGGGGGGGGGGGGGGGGGGGGGGGGGGGGGGGGGGGGGGGGGGGGGGGGGGGGGGGGGGGGGGGGGGGGGGGGGGGGGGGGGGGGGGGGGGGGGGGGGGGGGGGGGGGGGGGGGGGGGGGGGGGGGGGGGGGGGGGGGGGGGGGGGGGGGGGGGGGGGGGGGGGGGGGGGGGGGGGGGGGGGGGGGGGGGGGGGGGGGGGGGGGGGGGGGGGGGGGGGGGGGGGGGGGGGGGGGGGGGGGGGGGGGGGGGGGGGGGGGGGGGGGGGGGGGGGGGGGGGGGGGGGGGGGGGGGGGGGGGGGGGGGGGGGGGGGGGGGGGG